>ML685790.1:2197626-2292442 GCA_007922175.1 Pelusios castaneus | reverse complement strand
ACTGGAGAAGGGCAACTAAATGAATTTTGGCCCACCCAAAGGTTACACAAACATGTCTTCTTCAAAGCGTCTGACGAAGTGGGATTTTCTCCCATGAAAGCTCATGCAATAAATAAATGTGTTAGTCTTTAAAAGTGCCACAGGACTCCTTGTTTGTTTTGCAAACATTTTGTGTCTGCTGCAGATGCTGTGGCCGTGGCAGTAGGAACAAAACACAAGCTGTTCTTGGTCATATTATAGAGAGGCTATGATAGTAATTTTTTACATGCATTTCTGACTTTCTTGCCCAGTCTTGGGGGAGCTCAAAGAAAGCAAGTGGTGTGTGCATGAGAAGGCTTTACTGGGATTATTGTCTGTGCAGTGCATGCTGATTGACTGCCAAGGAGTCTTGGAGGCTGGGAGAGCATGAGATGGTAATAATGTACTTGGTCTGGGTTGGCAGTTTTGTGGTGCCTTGGAGGTGCTGATGTGGTGTTGAAAAGTTAGTGGAGGTATCTGGGCAAGCTGCATGGTAACTCTCTCTACATCTCCTTTAGGCTGTCTGACTCTCAATGATGTTATGCCAAGATGGGTGTCTAGGAGTCAGAGAATGACCTTATTCGAAAAAGCAAAGGGCAGATGACAAAGAAACACTGTGAAGTTATTCACCAAGATGCAGGAGTGGAAGGGACTTGTGAGCTATACCAGGGGAGGTGGTGGCTCAGTGATTCCCCATCATGTCCAGACCAAAATCAAGCAATTTCTCAGTCTTGGGTAGAGTTCTGCACTGAGGGTCTGAAGCAGGGGTGAGCCACCTCTGGCATGTGTGCCAAGAGTGGCACACAAGCCCATTTGGAGGGGTACGGGGCTCCCTCTCCAGCAATGCTAAAATTGATTCTCCTGCTGTCGAAAGCTGCTCCGGGCGGCTCCTTTCAGCAGCATGGCTGGGGAGGGTGCCCCAGGTATGTCATGGAGAGGAGCCACTCTAAATGGCTTCTTTTGGCAGAGTGTCTGGGGAACTGTCACCAGGCACACTGTGGAGATGAGCCACTCTGAGTGGTTTCTTTCTGTGACATATTTGGGACCCCCCCCCACTCCAGCCATGGCCACCCCTAAATTTTCAGGCAACGGCAGCTTTTTTTGGCAGTGGGCGCTGCCTGCATGGGCTAAGGGTCAGGTAGGTGGGGCTGGTATGGATTGCCAACCCCTGAAGCTCACTGTTCCCAGCCTTTCCTTGCATAAGCCTGTGAAAAGCCATTAAGAGCGTTCCTATGCCTAAGGTAAAGCCCTTTTCCTGCAAAAAAAATGTGTTATAGGGCATTTATACTTCAGCAGGGAGTGGTAGTCCTTGTACCTTTACAGGCATGCAATACACACATCTACCTCACAGAAATGGAGAACATTATCTTAACTATTCTCCCTCTAGCCACTGTCTCCAAGACCTGTTGAATTTCACACAGCTCAATGTTTTCATCATTTGAATCTACCCTGGTGAGGTCCATGGGATAGAGGCTATGCCATGCTGCCCTCCACCATTTTGAGCTGACAAAGAGGTGGGTGAGGCAGTGATGTTTGCCGGGCAGGACAGATGAGGGGAGAGGAAAGAAAAACAAGTAGACGGGCACATGCCTTCTGCCTCAGAGGCCTGAAAACTGTAGATCGTTGAGGCTTTATCATGAGATGGGCCGACTGCCTGGCTGGAGCAGCCACCATTTTGGGAATGTGTATGTAGAAGCAAAAGTGGACAGTGTGAGATGAGGGGTCCTTGGACTGGGAAAGGCTCCTTGCTCTCATCTGCCTAACATAGCTGTGGCTGTGGTGGACCCTGAACAGAACTCGCATGGCCATGTAGCACAATCCCACCTGCAAAGAGAGGTACTTATATGCTGAACTTCTCTCCAGAGGTTCTGCTTCCTCAGTTGTGTGGCAGAAATGAGGGTCATGCATCCTGGTCTTGGCTCCCAAAGAGATTCTGACCTTCAGGGGACAGTTTTTCAATGGCCTCCTCCCGCTCATCCCCCAGTGCATCTTCCTTGTGGGGGCGGCGGCAGGCAGAGAGCAAGCACCATCTTCCACGATCTTCCTGGGTTGGCTGACCATGTCACTGTGACAAACCCTCCCTGTCCAGCTCTTCAACAGTTTGCACGACACATGAACAGGGTGCACGACAATGGCCCCTGTTGGATGTTGTCCAGTCAGTTTTAAAGAACATTCTCCTGAACTGCTCTTTATCCAGCACTGGTCAGCGTCCTGGTCATGGATTTTCTCATTGACACCTGCTGAGCATTGTCCACAAAAAAAGCTTCATGCTGGTGGCTGGCTCCTGAGCTTCCTGAGCGACACACCTCCCTGGACAGCGCAGTGGCTGTGTGAGGCATGCCAGAGAGCTTCCTGCATGATACCACAGCAGTGCTGAGATACTTGGGAAAAATCTGGCTCCCTGCCAGCTTTTAAATGGGGTCCTGGCAATTTAGCACCAGAGCATAGGAGGGCATACAGGTAAACAGACAGGTCAGCAATGGCTGCCCACAAAGCAGTGTGGGATAGCAACTGAAGGACTGCCAGAGTAGTGCGCAGCAGTAACACATGAACAGACATCATAGACTGAACTAAACTGATTTGCAGCAAATTTAGTTTGCTTTGCAAGAGGACTCCCGACTCTGTCATAAATGCTGAGTTCGTGCACTGCAATGAGTCACATCATGTGAACAAAAGCACTTTCCTGTGACTTAATACAATTTAAAACCCCTGTGGAGACAAGCCCTTTGTTGCAAATTTGAAGTTTTACAGAATAATGCTGCTCCCATTTACTATCCCTTCCTTTCTCCGCTTCCTCCTTTCTTGCCTCTTTACTGTCAGGGCTAGCTTGCTTTCACAAACAATTCTGAACTGGGATGTGCAATGTGGTGTGCAAGGAGAGTTAGTCAGTAGGGACTGAACTTGGGGTCTTTGAAGATAAACACAGGAACTTCTACAGGTTGAGCTAAAAACCCCACTTTTGTTAGCAAAGGCTGTAGCAGGCTGCTCATGAACTGCGCTATCTTCCTTTGCCACCACAAGAGGGTGACAGAGTGCCTCAGTGTGTCAGTCATAAACTCCTGGTCTAGAGAAGCTCAATTTCCCAGACAGGCCACGGCTGGTAATGCCGCACTAGGGTGACCAGATGTCCCAGTTTTATAGGGATACTCCTAATATTCAGGGCTTTGTCTTATATAGGCTCCCACTACTCCCCATCCCGTCCTGATTTTTTACACTTGCTATTTGGTCACCCTATGTCACACTCCCCAATGGGTTGTCCACAGTGGGGGCTGAACTCACATAACACCTGGCAGAAGGATCAGGGGGTACGTCTACACTAAAAAAGCTAAGCTGACTCTGTTAAGTCGACTTACACCATCCACATTAAAATCTTAAATCGACTGCCTGCGTCCACACATGCAGGTGCTTGGTTGACAGAGAGCCGCGGATCAAGACGTGACTCGGGGAAGGGAGCTGCAGCTCCTGGGGAGAAGGGGAGCCGTGGTTCCCCAGGGACTGGCTCCCCCAGGAGAAGGGAGCCACAGCTCCCTTTTGCAGTGGAGCCATGGCTCCCTTCTCCCCAGCTCATCCCCCTTAGGTTGACTTCAGGAATTAGGTTGACCTAGAGCGTCCACACTGGCTTTAGGTCGACTTAACAGGTTGAATTAAGAGTTAAGTCGACCTAAAGACCGGCAGTTATTAAGTTGATTTAAGGAAGCACTTAAGTCGACTTATGAAAGCCCAGGTGTGGATGCAGCGTTCTGTAGGTCGAATTAAGCGTCCTGAAGTCGACTTAAGTTGCTAGTGTAGGCATACCCAGGAAGTCCTTTCTGGCAGCATTTCACACAGCCCAAATGAGCATGAGAATTTGAACACAGTCTGGCAGCCCTAAAGGCCAACATGTCCATCTTTGAATTCTCCTGTCCATCCACAGGAATAGGCGATGTACAGTACCTCAGCTGTACAACAGGGTGTAGGGAGGCCTCAGAAGCTTCAACCATTTGAGTCAGATAATGTCCTAATAGTTCAGCTATTTCTTCAAAGCTTCTCTGGGCTTCAGCCTGTCTTCTGAGGTTTCCTGCTGCTGACTGTTTCAGGAACTTCTCAAGAAAGGCCTTTCCAGCACCGTTCTGCTGCTTCCACCACTGCTCAGAGCTGGGAAGCGCAGAGCTGGGCCAAAAGTAAATGGTTTAGGTTTGACCCTAGCTGGGAAACATTCTACAGCCCTGAGCACCATCCCACAGGGAAGAGGTGTCTCCTCTAGAGCCAATAATACTGGCCCCTAGGAGGTCTCATCTAGGATATATTTCTGCAGGGTTAGGCCTTGTCCCTGGTGAAGATGACTGTCCTGGACAGGGTGATATTGGCAGTGCATGTTGGAGGCACTACAGTTCTTTCATCAGTCATAGCAAAGGTGAGAGTGAAGAAGCAGGACAGTCCATATAGAGCCGGTTGACTTGCACCAGGGTAGAGCTCTGTATTCTGGGATCAGTTATTTTAGCAGACTGCACCTCCATAGCACAGAGCAGGCTGACTGAGATCAGCTCCATTTTACACAAACCACATGCAGCCCACTAACCCCTTGGGGAAGGCAACTTATCAATGTGTCAGTCCCTCACCTGGACTCCCTTGAACTGGTTTTTTTTCAGAGGGGTTTGCTAGCAAAGTTTGTACCCAGACATTGTGCTGGAGTCCCCAGGGTTTCCCCCAGCCTGAGCGTCTTTCCCATGGAGGTGTGTTGATGGGCGAATTCCTCAGATCTCAGTGCGGAAAGGAGGTGGGAGGTCACATGAGCAGTTCACACACCTCCCTTGCTCTGTCATCATCAAGCTCCATGGCTGCCACCGTGTTGCTGTTCATTGGGAGCCGAGACACTCTCCCTTGTATGCAAAGGGAGATCTTTGCTGGCCAGGGAAGGCACTTCCCTCATCAGGCTGAGCTTGGTATGCTGTGGTGAGGTCCCTCTGGCATCTCTCCCCCTAACACCACACCGCAGCTCCAGAGCCCGGATTGACAAATGCATCCTCTATTGGCATTGCATCAGATTGCAAGCTGAGTTGTGTAATGTTATTAAGTGTGTGATGCAACTGAACTTTACCTAACCTGATGCAACATGTATGGCACTTGTATAGTAGGTTGCACGTCCTGGGTCTGTAGTGTGCATATATTCACTGCATGTATGCACATGAAGGCAGCCAATGGGGTTTGCCAGCAATACTGCCACGGGAAACTCCAGCTTTATCATTATTCTTGAGTTTTAAATGGCGGGATACATTTGTTGCTCCTGAAGGTGAAAGGCGGAGAGTACAGACAAGAGCCAGGCATAGAGCAAACAGGGACTGTGCAAACTTCCCCTGACAGAGCATAGCCAATGCCCTTCACTCTTGATTGCAGCCCCCTTGCCCTGAGCTGTTCCACTCCTAAGTTTCCTAAACACATCCCACCCCCCTACCACAGAGTTATGCTATTACCTCTCTGCAGCCCACCCTGGTATTCCTGTTCTGCCCCCACCTCCAGTTCTGCTGATGTCCTTCAGTCCTGATTTGCAGCCTGGTGCTCTTCTAGCTCTGGGAATGATCTGAACTAGCTTCCTAAACCAGGCTGTCATGATTTTAAAATCATATTGGTCTGTCCAGTATTGTTTGGTGCCCTATAAATACTATAGGTAAGCAGAGGGAGAGGATATCTTGCAACTTAACAGGGCTGGAAACAAATGCTGCAAAGCACTACCTTTTGGAAAGCCTGTAAGCCCAGCTCTCCAGGGGTATGACGATGATGTTCCTAGGGAAGGCAGTTTGCAACATAACAGATCTTAAAACTATCCATGGTCCAGGATTGACTATTGCCCATTCTGGGCCTCAGGCCAGAGCTAATTCTCCATCTGCGCTTTTACCTTAATCACACTTGGAGTGAAAGTAAAAACAGTGTTTACGATAGAGTCATGTTTTGTTCTTTTAAGTGGTGACTGTTTGTTATTAGTATTATTATTTATTATTTGGATCTCAGTCTTAAAAGCTCCAGTTGTGGCCAAGGATCCCATTGTGTCATGCACTGTGCAAACACTGAACCAGAAGAGGGTTCCTGCTCAATGATCTATTAGCAGCTGCTCAGAGGTGTGGCATGTGATACGTAGTCCCAGCAGAGCTGGGCTAGTGGGCACAGTGCTGATGAGAAGGCCCGAGGTGCAGGATATATGCAAGGTATTTCAGAACTTCAGTGGGAAAAGCATGTGTTTTTTTATTCTCTACCTATGTGTCTCTTTTAGGCCTTTTGTACTGCCACTCATCACTGCAGTATCTGAGCACATCACACATTAAACAGATTGGTAACAGCAATGTCCGTGGTGGATTTATCTCTTCTCCCTGACCTTCTAATGTGCCCTCCTCACATGTGGCAATATCTCTCTATTGAAAACAGAGCGAGACAATGGACCGTTTCAGATTTTCTCGCCCATAAGCCTTTTCCAGGAATCTTATAAAGGTTACTTCAAGCCTCGTTCATCTTTCCCTTCCACCTCGAGGGGAAGCTAATTCTGGGGAACACCAGCACTGCCAAGTTTGTACAGAAGATGTCCCTAGCAAGTCAAGTGGCAACTCCTGAAGCTGAAGTGGGCGTGGAGGATGTTGAAAGCTGGCAGTCCCTTTCCTGAGGTGCTTCTGCACCTGTGACTCACCTTGCAGCAAATTTCAAAGGAAAAGGTGACCGCAACAGGTGGTTTGTCTTACTTGTGAAAGCATTTCCTTTCATGCTTCCTAAGAAAGACCATAGTGATGCAATGCTACAGGTGAATTGCCACACCTCTGCAGACTGGTGTATGCCAGATCCCAGTGGGGGGGTGCAGACAGGGTCCTCTCCGGGCTAGGAGAGTGTCCTCCCAGTCCCCTTGGGTGCATGGTGGGTGCTTCCCTTGCTGGACAGTGGACATAGCTCCCCCATCTCGTTACTGCATCCAGAGATGGTGCACAGAAGACAGTCCCCTCCCCACATGCAATGTCTGAAGAGTGCTTCCCCCACACAGGCTCTGTCTACATTAAAAAAGTTAAGTCAACTTAGTTAAGTCGACTTAATAAGGTCAACTTTAGGTCGACTTCCTTATTAAGTCAACTTAACAAAGTCTTAACTTTTCTAGTGTAGACAGAGCCCCTTGTCGACCTTATTAAGTCGACTTAATGCTTTAAATCGACTTAATATGGTCGACTTAGGTGCTAATCCCCATCCACACTAGCTTTAAGTCGATTTAAGGCTTAAGTTGACCTAAAATGAGGTGTTATTAAGTGGACTTAGCTTACCTTAAGTCGACTTAAGGAAATGCTTAAGTCAACTTAATAAAAGCCCAGTGTGGACATGGCTTTGTTTAGGTCGACTTAAGCCTCCTTAAGTCGAGCTAAATTGCCAGTGTAGACACACCCTCAGTGCCCAGGGAGTACTTCAGTGCAGTGCATGGATTGTTCTCCCCCTCTGCACGGAATGGAAAGCATATTCCTGCCCCCACTTCCCCTGGTGTAACAAGAGCGTGCCAGGAAGCAATCAGGTGTAGATCAAGGAGAGCTGGGTCTCTCTCTTGAGTTTGCCACTGGCTTGTTGTGTGAGCTTGAATAAATCTCGTAACCTCTCTGTCCTTCCACTTGCCACTCTGTGGAATGGAAATAATGGTGCTGATCCATCTTTGGAAGTACTAAAAAGATGGTGGTATAGAGGAGTTGGGTATTATTAATATTACCCCTCCTGTAGAGCACCTGGCACTGCATGTATCTCATATACAGAGCAAAGAGAGCATTGTCTACCATATGGGGTATGGAGAAGGCCTGTGCACTCCCACAGTGCACATGGCAAGCACCCACCCCTCCAATATACATCTTGCAGAGAACATATGGCTCTCAGGGTGCATCTACACTGACAAGTTAGGTTGACTTAAGGACGCTTAAGTCGATCTAAAGAAAACCGTGTCCACACTGGGCTTTTCTTAAGTCGACTTAAGCATTTCCTTAGGTCGACTTAAGTCGACTCCTTAAGTTGACTTAAGACCATTGTAGACGGGGATTAACACTAAATTGACTATTAAGTCGACTTAAAGCCAATATAACGGCTATCTGTGCTGTTAAGTCAACTTAACAAAGTTGACTTAAAGTGTAGTCAATTTAAGTCGACTTAACAGAGATGTGTGATGCTGAGGCTCCATCATTTCCAATGGCAGGCCTGACAAGCAATCTGCATTCTCATCTTGGTTGGTGTTTTAAAATTCAGTAGAGTGACCGAGAGTGCCTAAGAACGTAACTGGTCTTCATAATCCTGCTTCAGATCCTGCCAGTACTCCTTTCTTTGGGTTAAAAATTGAAACCAAAGGCTGATGATCATTAACTAGAGGAAATCAAATTCCAAAGAGGTAGCCATGTTAGTCTAGTTCAGTAAATCAAACAAGGAGTCCTGTGGCACTTTTAAAGACTAACACATTTATTTTTTGCATGAGCTTTTGTGGGTGAAGTCCCCCATTTGACATAGTGGGACTTCACTCACGAAAAGTCATGCGAAAAATAAATGTGTTCGTTTTTTAGAGTGCCACAGGACTCCTTGCTTGTTTTAGAGTAAATCATTTTCCATATAGGTATGGATGAAACTTTTTAACTCCCCATACTAAAATCAGAGATTCTCTATCAGTTTGAACATAGTTATTGTCTGCCAAGGTAAGGCACCAGGCCTTTCCGTACAATCTCCCACTGCATGTGAAATTACTGCTCCTATTCCAAATGTGGAAATGTCATAAACTGTGTTTAGTGGTTTAGGGCTGATAAACAAACATAGGGAGTGGCAAAATAATGGCAACATTATCAGTGCTGCTGGTTGGGAAATTCTGTCGCAATGACTTTCCAATGGAAAATCAAAAATTTCCATGGGAGAATTTCAATTTTGTTGAAAATTTTCAATTTTCCGTTAGGATCATTGAAATGACAGTTTTCTGACTGTCTGCGTGGACAGCTCATATCAGTTGACAAGAACTTTCCAGGCAGGCAGCTGACCCTATGAAAAATTCCATTTAGGTTCTACCTGTCCTGATTTGGGATGAATTTCTTTGCAAAAACATTAATTTTTTCACAGGAAAATATTTCAATGGTCTGGCCGGCCCTGATTATCAGCAAATACAACACGTGCCTGAATCTGTTCCTTTTCATACTTGGGAGAGACCAACTGCTCTGTGGCATCAAACCCACATAGACTACCCTGGACCAATAATAAGCCATCTGTTCTGGCTTGCAGTAGATGTCCTTCGGTATTCTCTATGCAATTAGCTAATTCAGTATATAGATGATGGAAGAGCTAAAACTATTATTTTCACAGGTGGGAGCTCCTAAGCAGATTGCAAGTGACATTGGAACTCAATTCACATTTGAAGAGTTTCAGTTCTTTGTCAAAAGTAATGGTATCAAACGTCACATCAGTACCTTCCCAGCCAGCCACTAATGAGTTAGTGAAAGAGTTTATGCACACACTCAAGCAAGAAGTTTATGCTAAGGCTCTGGATAAAGATAATTTATAGTGTAATATTGTGACTTTTTTTACTGGCTTATAGGGATGCTGCACATGCTACTACAAATGAGTCACCAGCAATGTCAGGGCCCCTAGGACAGTCTGCTTTGGGTTAGAGGAGAAGGCTGGGGTCAGCTGTAGTTGCAGCTGAAAGGGTTTACTGTGTCCATGGCCTTTGCGAGATCTTGAACCAAGGCGATGTAAACTGCATTTGGACTCCTCCTGCTCCCTCTGGACATGGTCTGATATGAGTTTCTCAAACAGCAGGCAGAATAGACCACTCCTGTAACACCTGGCAAACTCCCACACAGGCCCTGACCATGGGAATAATGTCTCCTGTCCCACTGGGAGTCTCCAGCAGGTAAGATCAGATAGGTCCCTACTGGGGTCAGAATTCAAATATTTAGACAGTCCTCTGAAATGCACACAGCAGCTGCCCTACATTTCCCTTGCTTCAAAGCATGGCCCCTCCTTGATGGCTCCAGGGTGTACACAGCAGCTCCCCCCAGCATAAATTACACTCCCCCAAGAGCTTCCTGTGGGGCAAGGTGATCACTGAAATCCAGCTGTAAAGCACCCCTTTCCTTGTTCTTTGCCTCTCTCTGTGACCCAGATCTGGGCCTCATTCTCTCTTCCTTCTCTCCAGTCGCTCTCCGGTCTCGTCTACACTAGCACATATGCAGACAAAACTTTTGCAGCTCAGGGCAGAGAAAGGACCACTCCCCACAAGCAACATAAGCTTGCCGGAATTAAGTGCTAATGTAGACAAGGCCTCTGCTCTCCTTCTTCCCTTTCAGAATCATGCCTCCCCCTCCGTTTCCATGGCGCCTCTGCCTCTGCTCTTCCCCTCTCTTGGCTGAGTGCTGTGTTCTGCCCTGCAGCTGCAGGGGGAGCTGTCCTGTCCAATTTCTCCTGCTGACAGAGGGAGGCAGGGTGGGGAGGTTGCTGACCTCTGGGTAGGGAATGACACTGGAAACCCCCAATTAGATGCTTGTGACAGCAATGCTGTAATCATGCTGCTGCCATGTCAGAGATGCTGCTTGATGGGGATTAGGGAAACCAGACTCACACTGAGGCAGCAGAGTTCCACCAGGGACTTAGACTGCTGGACGGGAGATGCAGCGCTTGCGAACAGCAGCTGGCCCTGAACATAGGGCGAATCCGGGAAGAAAGCCCTGAGCGCACGCCGCATGGCTTGCGTTCTAGACAAAGCAGCTCCTCCCACTGAATCATGCTGGCTTCTCTCCATGTAATGATCACACTTCTCCCTCCCCTTTCATCAGGCGTTCTCAAAGCTCATTACAGGCATTAATTACACCCCAGAGCATCAGCAAGGTGGGGCAGCTTCATTGTCCCCATTCTATAGAGGGGTAAATGGAGGCACAGAGAGGCTAGGTGCCCAAGGCCATACAGTGCTTCAGTGATGAGCCTTGGATTAGAACTCAGAAATTCAATCTCCTTCCTTCTCTACTCCCAGAGCCAGCCAATAAACCCGGAGTCCTGATCCTTAGCCTTCTGCGCTAAAACCATACACCTCACTCTCATCCCCAATCTCGGAACAGAACCCAGGAGTCCTGACTCCAGTCTCCCTGTTACATCACCCACATTACTATTTCTAGTGGTAGTGAAATACATTTCCACATCTGCAACATGTACTCATCCTGAACTGCTTCCCATGCTCGCCGCCTGAAGCAACACCGCCCCTTTCTGCCCAGCCCACCTAAGGAAACCATCCACTTTGCATGGCAAAAATCTTGTTGCTCCCAAAGGCAGGCTATCCTATCCTCTTGGCCAATTTGGCTATGGATTAAACCACTGCAATTGTTTCATTAAACAAGACATTGTTAGGGCTAACTCAACCATCCCCTTCCTCCTAGGGTTCACAGATCTGCCAAGGGGGTCTTAAGATTTGGGCATCAGCCCACTCTGTGTAAACTTGGGTTCATCTCAGGGAGGGGAAGTTTAGGGATGGAGCTCTCCTGTAGTATGCTGATAGACATATACTAATTGATGAGTACCTGTGTATCTGAGATTCAGTAAAGCAAAGGACAGGCAGGATTTTGGTATTAGATCCTTCCAGGACTGAGAAAGGTTCCCTTCCTTCTCTCTTGCTCTCCTCTACTACACAGGAAGGCCATGAGTTAGTTACTGATCCAGCCTATTATCCTGTGGCTGGCATGCAGGGTGCAATTTGTGTAGAGGGGAACGTGGAACTCATTGCAATTCCAGGAACTGTGACCAACTGAGAACAAGCTGGCCAGGCCAGCACGTAGCAGTGCGGCTCCCACTCTACGGGACAGAACACTGAAAGTATTCGCTAAAGACAAGTGCACTTCACTTAGGAAGGAAAAGTCAAATGCACAACCACATAATGGGGGATTACTGGCTAGGCGCTAGTACTGCTGGAAAGGAACTGGGTCTTAGCGTGGATTACAAATTGAAGATGAGTCAACAGTCTGATGCAGTTGCAAAAAAGTTTAGTGTCATTCTGGGGTGTATTAACAAGAGTGTCATATGTTAGACACAGGAGGTAATTGTCCTGCTCTGCTTGGCACTGGTGAGGCCTCAGCTGGAGTCCAATTCTGGATGCAGTACTTTAGGAAAGATGTGGACAAAATGGAGTGAGTCCGGGGGAGAGCAACACAAATTATAAAAGGTTTAGAAAACCCAACCTATAAGGAAAGGTTAAAAAAAAATCACCCCCCAAAATACGTGGCTTGTTTAGATTTGAAAGAAGAAGACTGAGGGAGGACCTGATAGTCTTCAAATATGTTAAGGGCTGTCATAAAGAGGACAGTGATCAGCTGCTCTCTATGTCCACAGAAGGTAGGGCAAGAAGTAATGTGGTGTGCTTAATCTGCAGCAAGGGAGATTTAGGGCATTTAGACATTAGAAAGAGCTTTCTAACTCTAAGGGTGGTTAAGCTCCAGAAGAGGCTTCTAAGTGAAGTTGTGGAATCCTCAGCATTGGAGGTTTTTAAGAACAAGTTGATCAAACACCTGTCAGGGACAATCTAGGTATCCTTGGTTCTGCCTCAGCGCAGGAGGCTAGACTCGATGACTTCTCAGGCCTTGTCTATACTGCAGGGGTAAGTCGATCGGAGATATGCAATCTGTGTGCCGCAGATTACATATCTCCCGTCAATTTACTTACTTCTACTCCCCATGCTGTCATGACTGGGTTGCGTCGACCAGCGGGGCTCTTCCATCGACACAGTGTTACTCCACTTGGGAGAGTGGCGTAACTGTGTCGAACGGAGACCACTTCCGGGATCGATTAAGCGGGTCTACACTGACCACTCAATTGATCCTGCTGTGTCGATCCGTGAGGATCAATGCAATTTTCTCAGTATAGAGAAGGCCTCAGTCACGGCCCCTCCCAGTCCTATATTTCTATGATTCTCTGTAGGATAGGCCAAGCAATTTCGGTACAAGAACCAAACAGAACCTGGACCTCATCTTAACAGGTAGTGCTCCCCTGTTTCAATTCTTCTGATCACCTGTCTGCCTGTGCCCCAGCTGAGAACACATGTTGAAGGACCAAAAGGCTACAAGGAAGGCTACTCCACTGGGATATCCCACCCAGCTAGAAGCAAAAGACTTGGGAATAGGCTATCCTCATTCCCAGCCTGGTTAGCTGCTCCAAGAGATAGGTTTGGGTGAGAATGGGATAAGCAGGGACTGGTGGGTGTTTGTCTGAACTGAACTCCAAGCATTCAGAGGTAGTTGCCCCATTGCTAATAACCCTATACAGTGAGTGTAAAGAAGATGAGGCTCAGATGGCCATTCCTCCATTAGTGCTGATTCCAATATAGGACTGAGAGGATCAGGAGCCAGAAAAGTTGCTCGCTTTGGTGCTTTTCTAAGTATGGTCCAACTTTTGGTTGCTGGAAATGCAATCACCCATATGCCAAAGGGAGTGCTAAGCCATGGTTGTGTGAGGAGAGCAGAAGAAGGTAGGAAGGGGGTTCTGGAAAAGATGAGCCTTTGGAGCTGAGGTCTGCAAAGTCACAGGTCATCCACAGGGGGAGATGCGGCCCAAGCAGCTCAGAGAACATACAAATAAGGATGCGCTGGTGCAAGAGGGCAGAAGTGTCAGCCTGAAAGAACTACTTGGAGGATGGGATGGGAGCTCTGAGGAGAAGAGAAACCTCTTTAGACAGAGGCAGGCAAGCACAGGGGAAATCAGCTAGAGCAGCATGGAGAGGATGGAAGGTGCCTCTGAGGGTCAACAGAGTCAGTGACAGCTTGCAGCTGACTCTGCTATTACACAGACACAAAGGGTTCTTTTGCCTTGACTTCCCCTCTCATGGCCCATGGCTGGCTCTATGCTTTACCTGGTCAGTCACACGACCCAGACATTGCATGAAATAACTTCCCACTGCATCTCCCCCCCCTTGTCTTAGATGGTCTCAGAGGTGGTAAGAACTGTGCTTTTGGGGGAAAGAGAAGTTAGCTCAGATGAGCTGGAGCTGCTGCTGCTGTTCTGAAAGTCTCATCCCGCTTTATCCCAGCTGGTGTTTGGGATTCAGCGGGAGCTGGTGGGGGTGGGGGGAGCAAAATCATCTGGGTCTCCTTCTCTTGCTCAAGCTGCACATCCATCAGCTTTAGAAGAAAATAGGTCTGGAGTCCCAGGAGATAGTGGGAGTGGTAACCATGATGAAGTTCACTCCAGTCTCCATCATCTGTCTTTAAGGATCAAGAAAGGGAGTGATGGACGGGATAGCCCATCCCCTTATGATTTTGTCCTCCCATTAGGCCCAATATATGACACACCAATTTTGGTGCATCCATTTCCATTTCCAGTTCCACATTTTCTGTTTTTACCACGCATGATTTCAATATAGTCTTTACTTTTATCAGGAAGGTTAATTGTTTAGAGTCATTTACTCTTTATCTTCCTTTCCTACATTTTCCAGTCACCATTTGTTATTATTGTAATAGCTTATGATTTTTCATACACTTTTCCCAGTTGATTTTACAATTAGGATAAATTAAGCCCAGTTATCACAAAAGAGGTGCTGTCATGCAGAGTGGGGTAGGGACTGCCAATTCCAAATTTGCATGAGTCCTGGGTTATTTTTAATTAGTTAATTTATTTATTTAAATTTATTTATTTATTTAAATTTATTTTATTTTTATTTCTTTTTCTTTGCCTTTTGTACCCTGAGAGTACACTGGTATCACATTTTCACACTTTTCTCTGCATCCACAGGGGATAAAAACTTGAGGTCGCTAAAAAAAGCACCTGAGATGTTAATGTTAAAATCACAAGGGCAGGCAAATGGTGACAGCCATTTTGTGTTTGAGTTAAGATGCAGACTGTTATTGGGGAAGCCACTGCCCCTCTCTCTCAGGGAAAGCAGCTATCTCTTCTCTTGTTCGTCTGAAATAAAATGCCGTAGACAGAGGATAACCATTTTGCTCTTTGTGTCACAAAATGGAGCACTGAACTGGATCTTGGTTTCCATCAGAAACAGATGCATTGCTGCAATGGGAACTTTAGCTCTGTTCTAAGGATGACTCCAGATTTTAGCTTCTGAAGGGTTTGAAAGAGAGATGGGTGCACTCTAAGTGGACCAGTTAAGCACCCAAAGCAATTCCAGTGGGAGACGGTAAAGGTGTGTTGGCAAAACACAGGATATATCACTAATACATGGTCAACTAACTAAAGGCCTGATTCAGCGCCCACTGAAGACAACGGTAAGGCTCTTATTTACCATATCAGACCTTGGCCCTAGGTACTTAAGTTGTGGCCCTAACACATCCAGGTGCTACCCTCAAGCTCTCCTGTTTGCAGCTGTCCCCATTTTCTCTAAAGGCCCCTGGGAGAGTGTGGTGGAATTGCCGGAAAGAGCAAACTCTCATTAAGTCCCCTCCACTTGGATTTGTAGTATTAGGGCCCGAGGCTTCCACTTTGCTCGCCATCCCCCTTTGCCCACCATCTTGCCTTCTGTCACCTCTGAAATGTCACCATAACCGACCCCATCTCAAACCTTCCTCTGGGGAGACCAAGCTTCCTTCCGCCATTTTCCTTCTTGACACTGTCCATAACTCCCCCACCCCAGACCAGGAAATGAGACACGTTATTGACTCTGCTCCCAAAAATGTTCCCTGGGCTTCCTGCCTGTTTCAAAACCCAGGAAAAAATCCCTTTGGTTTCTAATGAACCTCCATGGAGAAGCTCTCACCACATCTCTTTCTGTTCTCCAGTGCTCACACTTCTCTCTGCAAGTCTGCCCTTCCCCAACCCATATCTTCAATCTCTTCTTGTTCTCAAGACATTGCTCCCCAGTTGCCCACCAGTGATCCTATTTCCATGCTCGTGCCCCCTCTGCCTTAATTTCTCTGGTTTTCTCAGCTTGACTCTCTGGCTAGAATCCCATGTCCTCTTCCTGGCCCATGAGCTGGAACCCCTTTTCTAAAGCCACCCCATTCCTTCCGCCTCCTGATCCTTCCATGTTCATTCTTAGCCATAGTCTCCCGTTTCCCTAACTCACTGTGAATGGAGGCTTCCCCACTGTGACCTGAGATGACCCTGCAGGCACTCTGCCTGTCCCTCAGTTCCCTCTTGGGTTTTTTCAGTAATTGATTCAGACCAGAATCCTTACAATAATATTCCCTTTAATGGGATCTTATTTATTCAGTCTTAATCTCCAACAGTCTTTAACCCAACAACAGATCCACAGTTCCAGCTCTCTGTCTCACTAGTCCAAGCACAATTTACTCTCCCTGACACCCTCCTTCCCAGGGTCCAGCAGCTTTCATCCTGTTCAATGAGGTTTTCTGTCTCCCATTTAGCCCCTCCTGTGCTTGTTTAGTGCAGTGGTTTTCAAACCACGAGTCAGGACCCAGGGTCACAGACGCTCAGGTACTGGGTCGCGGAACCCCCTACTGGTGCGGCTGAAAGACTGGAATGCATTGCTCAAGGATGTAATTGTTGGATCGTGGGCATAAATGATTTTTTTCAACTGGATCTCGAGAAAAAAAGTTTGAAAACCATTGCTTTACTGTATTCCCTGCTCTTTAGTGACCTTGCCCCTAAGGCAGGCAGGAGGGTGGGTTTGTTTCTCTGACATTTTCCCTTCTCTCTCCCACCTCTCTCCCTTATTTTTGCCAGAGGCCTGATTAGCTCATGTGATCCATTTTCCCCACCTGCGGAGGTGAGTTAGCTGTGTCAGAGGTGGGGGTTGAGAATCATCTTCCCTGAAAGGGCTAGCCACTGTGTGACACTCATGTACAGCTGTTCCCTGCAGGCTACACATAGCTGATGTGTAATTTCATGTATGGACTATAAATGACCTGGAGCCTTCTGTATGAATGAGTAATGCTAGTCAGTATTAAATGCTACTGTATGAAACTGAGTGTCCTGAGGTGGGAGCGGAAAGGGGTAACTGCAGGACGTGTTGTGTCCTGAGAGAGGGAAAGGGGAATTTTTTAACCTCCTGTTCACACCAAACTCCCTGTAGAAATATAGAGTGAAGAGCTTGAATCAGCCTATGATGGGACTGTAGGAAACAATGAGTAAAAACTTTTCCATCGAAGTACATATTAAGTACAAACAATGCAAAGTACAAACCATACCTGTGGTTTCACTAAAGAGCCTCTCCTGATCTGGTACCGGTGGTTATGGTCTGATGTTTTCAAATGCCAGTCCTGTCAATCCTATAAGGCATTAGTGCCCACACAAAACAGAAGGGCACTTTGAGCTGGGTGGGGCTGGAGCAGTTGGGAGTGCCCAGACTGTCTATGCTTTTACCCCACACTTGGCAGGAGCTCCTGCTGTGCGGTGTGAACTTCCCTACAGTCATGGCTTCTTCCCCACACCCAACAGCACTTCCTGCTGCTGTTGGTTAGCAGGGAGCTCTGTTATAGCCACTCTACAGAGCCTTCTGCTGTGGAAGGTTGGGGCTGTGACCTGACCCTGTCTCATTCATTTGAGTTGTGTAATGTTTGTGCCTATGTTGTGTTGGCGAACTGGCACCTATCTAAGCCAATGTATTTTGTGATAAATGTGGCAACTGAGTCAGGGGAAGGGAGTTGGGAAATTAGTGCTGTCTTGAGCCTGGTTGGGGATAGGAAGCAGCTGGAGGTCTCAGCGCAGGGTCATTCCTTATCTGACATAAATTTCCTTGTCTTGCTGGTTGTGGGAGATGTCTACTTTTCAGCTGAGCTCAGCGGCCTCTTTTCTCCCTGTGTGCTTGTTTAATGAATCAGCATGTTCTCTCTCAGTCAGCCTGCACCAGGCAGGAGAGGAGGAGTGCTCCAGAGACCTGAAATAATAATAATAATAATAATAATAATAATAATAATAATGAATCACTGTCATATATCCTGGTTGGAGCTAAGTGAAATCTACCTGCTGAAATGATTCAGCAGAAATCACATGGTACCTGCAATGATTCATGGATGTTAAGGTCAAATGGGTCCATTATATCATTTAGTCTGACCTGCTGTATAACAGGCCATACAGAGGCGGCCTTTGGCTATTGGGGGCCCTAGGCGAAGGCCCATTGCGGGGGCCCTCTATAGGGCCATTGCAGGGCCCGCAGTGGCCTGCAGGGGCCCCCCTCTCTGGCCCTGGTTCCCTGCCACCAGCTCCCCCCGGCCCGGCCCCGCCCCTCCCACAACCCCAACTTCCCACCATCCCGGCTCCCCCTCCTCTGGCCCCAGCTCCCTGCTGCTGGCCCCAGCCCCAGGGGCCAGCTTCTCCTCCTCCTGCCGACCAAGGCAGATGCAGATTTGGGGGTAGGCAAAGCAGGCGATGGGGCCCCTTACTGCTTGGGGCCCTAGGCGTGCGCCTGCTTCACCTACCCCAAAAGCTGCCTCTGAGGCCATAAAACCTCATCCAGTTACTCCTGTATGGAGCCCAATGATCAGAATTATGTTGAGCTTTCTTTCACAAAGGCATCCCATCTTGGTTTGAAGACATCAAGAGATGGAGTCTCCACTCCTTGCTTTGGTAGTTTGTTCCAGTGGCTAATCACCCTCACTGTGAAAAATTGTGTCTCACTTTTAATTTTAATTTTTCTGGCTTTATCTTCCAGCCAATGGTTCTTGTTATGCTTTTCTCTGCTAGATTAAAGAGCCCTTTAAGGCCTGGTATTTAGTTCCTGTGAAAGTATTTATACCATAATTGTGTCATCTCTTGGTTTTCTTTATGATAAATGTAATAGATTGAGCTTCTTAAACCTCTCACTGAAGCATATTTTCTCAGCCCTGGATTCATGCTTGTGGCTCTTTTCTGTACCCTCTCCAATTTTCAACAACCTTGAAATCACCCAGGGTTCCAGCACCTGATAATCAGCTGACTGCACAGAGGAGCCTTTCCTCCTTATGCAGGGTCCCAGCACCTTACATGCATGCTGCATTCTTAGTCCCCAGACAGTTATCTAGGCCGGAGTCTGACGCAAGGTTTGGTTGACCTTTCCTGTACCGACTGATCTGCATCAGCTGCTTCCTCAGCCTCACTGTGCTATGACCTCATATCTCAGTAACCCACTTGAATGAATGTTCATTCAGGCTTCTTCAGCCACCCAGCAGGTTTTCTTTGGTCTCTGAGCAAAGTATCCACACTTTCCTATCACTGCAGCCCTTCCTCAAACTATCTAATCATGGAACCTGTCACAGCCAAAGCTGCATTTTCTATCTTTGCAGTTCTTTTCTCTCCCCTCCTGTGTGTGTTTGTCTTGCCTTGTCTTCTAGAAAATGAAATCAGCACGGAACAACAACAGTGACAACAACTCCTGTCCCTCACAACTAACTTCTCTTTTCCCTGAAAGGACAATTATTATCTCTTTCACACCATCTAAGAGACTGTCCAACAAACAAGGCAGTTTTTCCTTCTAAAAACTGTCTCCAACTAATGGGAAAGGGAACAAAAGATGTTGTTAAAATAAAACTTCAATACTTTACATTTCAAACGCTTTAAATTTTTCCTTCTTTTTCTGTATTTTTAATAAAAGGTTAAAAGGATTTTTAACGGTGAGTTTTTGCCATAGCACTATGAGTTCTGTATACCAAGTCCTGAACTGTGTGTAACACTATTTAATATTGGACAATGACTAGATTATATTAACATGTTTGGCCCATACATTCTACCTAAATTAAGACAATAGTTACTTCTGGAAAGCTTTTTAGCTTGTGAACAGGGATATTCATTGTTTTTTATATTTTCCCTGTAATGCTTTTATCTTAAAAATAAATGTGCTTGCTTAGAAGGATTTCTGTGTTAACTTGTAACTGCTGGCAATATATTTTCCATAGCCCTTGGTGAAAAAGCAATGTCCAGAGGCTTGCCATTAGGCAAACTGGCTTGCTGTGGATATCATAGTGCAAGGCAGGGAATGGCTGACGCTTAAAACCCCCTGCTCAGAAAGGAGTGAGAAAAGGGTCTCTACTAAGAGAAAGGTGATGGCAGGAGACCTGATACTTGAGCTGGGACCCCTGGTGTTGGCCAGGGAGTGGGTAGATACAGGTGCAATTACCCTGAAACGGTTGCATTATGTATTGCTCTTTCCTTAAGGAAAGGCTTTCTTATTATTGGATATGTATAAAAGGCTGTTATCGTAGTATGATGCCGTCTGTTGAGTGTTTTGGCACCAAAGGTAGGAAACTGTTCTTACAGTGCAACATATGCTTTGTTGAATATTACTGTACATAGAGTGTAAGGATATAATTGTTATCTAAAACACAACCTTGTTCTTCTTATCACACCAGGAGTATGAATCTCTGATAATTCCAGTTTAATTAAGGCACACCCCGTTGTAAGTTATAGCACTCTAGGCAGAAAACTTTTATGGCATTATAACACACACTGTGTTCTGCTGAATGTGACCACATCAGACCCCGAGTGCTGATATAAAAGCATGATATCATGCAAACCAACCTGTGTATTGTTGTACCTGGGGCATGCAGCTGTTATAATACAGGCTCCTCTGTATTGTACCCAGGGCCTGGGGCTGCTCTAGGGGTATAATGCACAGTATATTGTGCACCTGGGGCACAGAGCTATTGCAGTATAACACATGTTATGGTGTGTTCACTGTACTGGTCTGCTCTTTTTCTGCCAGTAACATCTCTCTTGTAGTTCAGGCAACTAGGAGATTATTAATGGCTTCGGTGCCTGTAAAGTTCCTTGCAGCTTAATTCCTTCTAAGAATTTTCTAATTCTTATGTAAGGAAGTTAAAGCACAAGGGTGTGTGTGTGGGGAATGGGGACACACAGCTGTTATTCAGCTCTGTGTGGAAAGGGAACTTGGATACAAAGCCAGAGGCAATGGAGCAGACTGCAGGCCAGTGGCGAGACGTGCTGTGGCTGTGGGTAACAAGTCAACCTCTTTGGTTTTTATTGTTGCCTCTTGCTTTGGAGGCTTTCCATGTGCTGCCTGGAGGTGAGCTACAGCTGAGAGGGATTTTGGCAAAGTCTGAGACAGAGCTTTCATCACAAATAAGTCATGATGTATTGAATAAAGAACTAGACAAAGTGAAAAGGCTGGGGAGTCGGCACACTAGATTCCTCAACCCAACGGCAGATCTTGGCTAAGTTCCCAGCCGCTACATAGACACAAAAAGCCACGAGTAGAGTGGAACCAAACAAATCACTTCTAGCTACTAATGCATCCTGTGAATTTAGCCTCTTTTAATGACTGCAAATAGTCCATAGGCTTATAATTTCTTGATTGTATTGATTATTCTAAACTGTTTGCCATATAATTTCTGCTGACATTTCTTGAGTTTTTGACCTATTTGGGGGAAGTTGTGAGTATTCAATAACCAAAATTCAAGCTGTGTTGGTTAATGTTGATTGGATACATAACCCATATGGTACAATTTCTGCTCCCTGACTTGACTAACTCTTAGAAAGCTACAAAGATTTGTTTTCCACTGATTGTCATCAATGTTCACATACGGTTTCCTCTTCTCCCAAACTTTCCACCCAGCCAACATATTGCGCTAGGACAATTTTGGAGACTAAACATGCATTGGGTGTGAACTCAGCTGAAATCAATTCCATTTTTTATTTGAGCAAAAAGTTTTCAAAGTATTCAGGCAGCTCTAACCAGGAACATATTTCACCTGTCCTCCTTAAACTGATGACACAAGAAAATGTCTTATGCATTTCCTGTAAGAGGATTCAGCTTATTGCCCACCCATTTTTTAGCCAGTTTCAATGATTATTTAACAGACACCTTGAAATTCAGTCAAACAAAATTAATAGGTATTTTATATGTATTCAACAGCTGTGCAAGGCAAGAATGAGTATGCTAGTACACTGATCATGTGAAGTGGAACATTTGTCACATTCAGTTATTTTTAATCAGTTTTGGCAGTGGTCCTAAACCCCAATAAATGCCATAAAACCCAGGTATGTTCAGAGCCAATGTCACAAATCCCAGATGTTCTTTGAACCCAGGTACATATGTGCTACATATCCCAGATGTGTTTTGAACTCCAGTACACACATGCCACAAATCAGTGAGGCCTTCCCAGGCCCAACATACATATCATGAATACCACAGAATGGGCTGAATTCTTCCAAATGTTTTCCAAAAGTATTTCTCCAGATTTCTAAACAAATCAACTCCCTCTTTGTTTATGTTGCTCTTGCATTCACGTGTCACGAATATTTATTCAGATGTATATAAATATCTCTAGGTGCTCATCCTAAGTTCAAGGCCTGAGTCCATACATTGAAATACATAATATCAGACAAAGGATTTTGCATAACTTTTATTATGTATCATTTGTATTATGGTAGCCCCCTAGAGGGATCAACCAAGATTGGGGCCCCATTGTGCTATGCAAATGTCTACTAAAAGACAATCCCTGCCCAGAGACCTTATAGTCAAAATAGACAAGATGGACAAAGTGTGGGAGAGGAAACAAAGAAATGAAATGACTTCCTGAGGTCCCAAAGCAGATCACTGACAGAAGTAGGAACTGAACCCAAGTCTCCCAAACCAGGGAATTACCCAGTAGACCATTGTTTGGCAAATAATTGTTTGAACGAGTGTTTGAATGATTATTTGGCAAATGATTTTGAGTAACTAATTTATTCAGATTCCAAAGAGGTAGCCATGTTAGTCTAGATCAGTAAAACAAACAAGGAGTCCTGTGGCACTTTTAAAGACTAACACATTTATTTATCACGTTGATGCGATAAATAAATGTGTTAGTCTTTAAAAGGGCCATAGGACTCCTTGTTCATTTATTCAGAAACATTGGGACCTCACAGGCAGTTCGTGAATTGAACAAAAGGGGACAGTTTTCAATTGCCTGACTCCTTGTGGAAGACTTAGCTAGCTCTAGTGACAAAGGACCCAAGTGCGCAACTCTTCTTCAAACTGGGGCTACTGGCATGAGTATGTTGTTCATTGCTGGGTCAAATCCACCCTTGGGCAGAGGACCAGTTCAAGGGTAAAGGGTCTGGTAAATTTTAGGTTGTTTGCTTTGTATGGGCGTGTGTAAAATTGATTGTGGGATAGTTAAGCTAAAATGAGTTATGCATTTAGTTGTGATAGCAGTGAGGCCCATGGTCCTGTATATCCTGTGGGCGGGAGTTCCATTGGCTAGGGCCAGAGCCAGTGAAAGTTCTGTCTCCTGACCTCCTCCTATTAGCTGACAGTATCATTGCTCTGCCAGAACGTGGCTGTCACGAGAACTCATCACTGAAGGGGAACAGAGAGAAAGCTGGGAATGCAGCAAAACCTACCAGGATAATGATGAAGGACAATTTCAATGACTCACATATTAACTGGCTGAATGAAATGCCAACCAAATAAAAAGAGGGAAAGCCCACACTGTGTTTTCTTATAGCTCTGAGTGATTGTCAGTGCTCAATGAAGAATAGGGCCATCAGTACGTGGTGTGGTGGAACAAGTCCTCAGGGTCAAGAGAGATTGCTCATTCAGGATCCCACAGGAGGAGTGGCTGATCTTGACCTAGCCCCGAGTTACACACAAGGGTTTGTTCAGGAAGCAAATGCAGTTGAGCCACTAAGTAACAAATACTTAAAACCTTCCACGTTCCGAACGAGAGTTACTTGGCTGACTGCCTGAGGGGATAGGACAAGCCGTAGCTTCCTGGCTACAAATACAAGTGAGGCATGAGGATTCTGGCTATTAAGTTCAACGGCTCTCTGAGCTAGTAGCAAAAATTCTTTGCTATGTAGAAATGATTGCAGCATGGAGCTGCCTTGTGCGTAGCCTTTGCGTGCCTTCTGTTATCTGATAGTTCGGATAAAAGCTCAATTCCCCTTTAAACTCTTAAGCGCTTTATAAATTATCAGAGAGCTTTAATCCTTTTTTCATGAGATAAAGGGCCGCTTAAGCCCCAAACTCTAATTGAGTGGCTTTGCTTTGTTTTAAGTGCCTCTGTGAAAGAAAGCAGTCCCGTCACCATGAGAAACGCTTTCCAGTGTGATCTCTCCTGCAGTCTAATACAGCGAAGGCTTAGGGGATGGGCCTGTGGAAGGGCTTTGGTTTGTTTGTTTATATACCCTTGAAGGAATTCCTAGGAAAGGATGGATGGAGATAGCATATGCTAGATTCTCCATATCTTCACTGCTGTAGTGTAAGTCCAGGGTGATATTTCCTGTTGGGCTATTCAATCCTGCTGCTGGGAACAGGGTGCTACCAGAGCTATTGCCAAAATTGCCACCAATACTCATATATGGGTCTCTGTGGGTGATCCCGAGTGAATCCATGGCTATTCCTTTAGTGACCTCACCCTGCTTGGCTGTGCCCTTTCATATTCACAATCTGTGGAAAGGGTAATCACAGACATTAGAAAATACTCTCAGGAAGCAAATGCTGAATTTGTAATCTGGCATTGCATCATTCTAAGGGTTACACTTGTCCAATCGGGAGACAGAAAAGGATTCCATGTGAACTATATGCCCAATCACAACAATCTGCATTTCAAGCATACATGCAATGTGGCATTCATGAATGAGCTACAGACCAAGAACTATTTCTGTAGATTTTGGTGGACAATTTAGTACAAGATGAAAGAGATCCAGACAAAACAGAGGAATGGGAAGAGGACCCAGGGAGATGTGTGAACCAGAGACTCAGATAGGAGAGGGGAACAGCCAGGATAAAGACTAAGTCTTCACTGTTGTGCTTGTCATCAGTGGTCTTTGTCAATGGGTGTTGCTGTGATCCTGTGATGGGTGAACAGGGCCCGTGCTTGTCAGAGAAGGCTCGCTTTGTCTTCCACTCTCAGAATTGAAAACGGTTTTCCCATGGCAGTAAGTAGGCTCCGTCAAATTGAGCCAAGCATGGCTGGCCCTCATTCTATGGGGGCCAATAGCACTTTCTGACAATGGGTGCTGAATACAGCTGGCTCTAGCTAAATCAAGGGCAACCATTTGTAACCCGTGCTGAGGGAGGCTGCAGAAGCCACGTGCAGTGCAAGGCTTCTGCCCCAAGACATTTACAATCTAAAGTCAGATCACAGGCAATACAAACTGATCAAAGATGGACACAGGTTGGTAGAAGAGCAATAACCATGAGAAGAAAATAAAGCTTTTGTGGTATGTCCACACTGAATCCTTAGGTTGACTTAAGGATGGTTAAGTCGACCTACAGACCGCCGCATCCACACTGGGCGCTTATTAAGTCAACTTAATAACACCACCCCTTAAGGTTGATGTAAGGCTTGAATCAACCTTATTAAGTCAACTTAATCCAGGGTAGCCCTTGAGTCAACATAATTGGCCTCCAGGCCCCCTCACAGAGTTCCTGGCCACTCCTCTGTCGACCTTGCACCTGCCAGTGTGGACGCAGGGCTGTAGACTCTCTAAGTTGACTTAACAAGGCTGACTTTAAGTTGATTAAAGTCTACCTTGGTTAAGTCGACTTAACAGAGCCTCCAGTGTAGACGTACCCTTGGAGAGTGCAGCCACCAAACATTAGGCGGGGTCAGGAAGAAATAGTCCAACATGGGACTTTTACAAGTTCCTTGAAAGCATCTGGTGCTGGTCACTGTCTGAAACAAGATAATGGACTAGATGGAACCCTGGTTTGATCTGCTATGGTCGCTCCTACGTACCACCTGTTATCAAAAGTGTAGACACAGTTTAAGAGACACAAAAAGAAAGAAAGGGAGAGAAATGCTTCTGGTCTGTCTATCTGTCACCTGACATATTTATCTATCCCTATCACCATCAATTACTTCTAGCTGTCTGTCCAGATTTCTATGATATACTCATTATCATAGTATCTGAGCACCATAAGAGGGGTTCAGTACAGCTGTGGATATTAGCAGAACAGGAAATGTTTAGCACAGACATAAAATTCCTCTGTTAAAATTACCTGATACAGCACTTTGGAAAATGTTAGTCTGAGTTTGAAAACTGCACCATATCCACTGCACAGTACACTCCTATGACACTGTGGCTTGTCGCTTGTATTGTATTGTTGTAAAGGAAGAGAACGGGAATCAAGACTCTTACATTCTATTCATAGCTCTGCCTATGACTCACTTGGTGGCCATAGAAAATTTCTATAATTTCTCTGTGCTTGCTGACTTTGCTTTAAAAACTGAGATAATCTTGGTCTATTGTGAAGCTTAATTGATGCTTGTGAAGTGCTTTGGGATCCTGGCATGACAGGCACTGGAGATGGTCAGTGTATTATTAGTGCTGTATTTTTGCTTTGTTTTATGTTTTCTGTGCCTGCTAAAGAGAAAGCTGAAGCAATGAAAAGTGATTCCCAAGTAGATGGAAAGATGTAGGCCCTGGAGTTCTTGGCAGTATCATATCCCTTCAGTGTGCTGACTTTCTTCTCTAGGGACTGAGGCATGTCCAGTGCAGTCAGCTGCCTGGGTCTGCTGAGTGAATAGCCACACCTAATTGGTTTAGAGAGCTCCAGGCCATATTCTTTCTGTGCTTCACGTAGGGAGAATGCCTGGCCATGTACCTGAATGCAGATGGATGAGGCCAAAGTGATCTGCAGGCAGCATAATTCTGACCTAAGAGATTCGTAAATCACCTGGAGAACTGGCCTTTCCTGCCCCCAGCAGAGATGAAAGAAACTGCCTGCAGGACCTCCTCACAGATCCCACTTTGATATGCCACTTCCCATCAAGATGCCTGAGCGCCCTGGGCTTAAGCCCATGGTACTGCTTACTTCTGCCCTGCTCTTAAAACTGATGCCACATGACTTAGTCTGAGAGCTCCTGACAACCCCCTACCCAAGTGACAGGTCGATAGGGGATGAAGCAAGCGTAGTCGTTGACTCAAGGGCAGACTTGGTGATGGTATCGGTCTTCCAGGGTTTTTCCAAATCAGAAAAGTGAGTCACATCCCCTCATTCTCAGTTCCACCCCCCCATTCACCTCTGAGAGGGAGAGATGGAGGACACAATTACATGGGACTCTAAAGGTGTCATACGGTGTTTTCTTCCTTTTATATCAGCAGGAAAGGGGGGAACAAGGGCTGGGACTGGAGGCTCATCTATCAGGACTGTTTTCAGGATGATAGGGTCAATCTTTAAATGATGTAGGACAGGAGGCTAAATGGCCCACTGGAAGTCTCTTCAGATCCAAAAGAGACCATGGCCCTGGTTTGCAGTTACACTAAGGCCCCTGCTCTTAAAGGGAGTGGAAATGGCCTCTGAGAACCCTACCTGGCAGGCGTCTCCACTAGTGATTTTGGTTAGGGGGTGGTGTGGCCAGAGAACATGGTGCTACTGCTATTCTCTGCTTCCCAGCCCCCATATTGAGATAAAGGAAGCAGATGATAAGTTACAATAACCCGAAAGCTTCTCTAATGTACACTGGAACCCAGAAAGGCCCCTGTCTACCCAAGAATATGGGAAGAGCAAAGGTGGGTTAAAGATATCATTGTCTCCCATTGTCCCATTTCTGTCCGAAGTGCTAGACAGTATTGGGGTTTGAGGCCTATGACTGTATGAGGCAGAATAAATACAAGCGCAGATGCTATGGTGTGCGGGGCTGTATAAGAACCGACACAGAATTCCCAGAAAACTACATTAGAAGAACATTATTAAGGTTCCAAAGCCATACATTGAGAAGTCAGGAAATGCCAGAGTTAAAGCTGTCTGTGCAACCTTAGTCTGGCCTCCTTGTACGTATATGTATTGATAGAGTCTTTAATTACACGGTTGCATACTGTTTTTTCAACAGGACCCATGCTTTGTTAAGAACATAAGAATGGCCATATTCAGTCAGACTAATGGTCCATCTAGCCCAGTGTTCTGACAATGGCCAATGCCAGGTGCTTCAGAGGGAATGAACAGAACAGGCAATCATTAAGTGATTCATCCCTTCTTGTCTACTTCCAGCTTCTGGCAGTTAGAAGCTAGGGACACCGAGTGCATGAGGTTGCATCCTTAACCATCTTAGCTAACAGCCATTAATGGATCTTTCTTCCATGGACTTCTCTATTTCCATTATAGTTTTGATCTTCTCAGCATTCAGGCACAAGATGAACTATGCTCTGAGGAGGAATCAGAGTTGCATAGTGAAGGAATCTGTTGTCTGTAAGATCCTGGCCTCATTAGCTGCTGAAGCTGGAAGGCAAATGGAGCTGTTTGAAAATTTTTGGTCAAATTGTTTTTCAGTAGCAAATTGGATTTTCAGCTCAAGTAAATTTTGCACAAAAAGCTCCTGCTTTCTGCATACAATTTTGATTTTTCATTGAAAAACCAAACATCCTGGCCCGAAATATTTTGATTGGGATATTTTGCTGGGGAGCCTCATGGGAGCTGTAGTTCAGATTGTCATGAGGCACTGTAAATGGATGCAGCAGATGCAGATGTTCAGAGTTTCAGTGCGAAACTCTAAGATGTCTATACTGAGCGTGCATGAACTAATATTTTGAGAGGTTTATAACTTGACCAAATTTAGGCAAATTTTCATGGAGATAGCAAAAGAAAAAGAGGCCCCTGGTGACCTCTTGCCAAATTTCAAGCTCTTACTCTAACAGGGGTCTCAAACTCAAATCATCACGAGGGCCACATGAGGCCTAGGATATTGGCCCAAGGGCCACATCACTGAAACCTTTTCAAACAAGAGTTTTTAAAACTCTGAAGGGCCACCAGTTTATTTAATTAAAATTAAATTAAAAATTAATTAATTGAATTCAAAATGGTTGCAAATAAAATCAATTAATTTGGTTTAATTAAGTGAATTTGCATGAATTGTAATTGAAATTTAATTTTAGAAAGGTTTTTTAAAAAACCTTTTAAAAAGGTTTTTAATTAAAATTAAATTTTTAAAGTTTTTTTTAAAGAAAGAAAGAAAGAAAGAAAGAAAGAAAGAAAGAAAGAAAGAAAGAAAAGGAGGGAACCAAGGAAGGAAGGAAGAGAAAGAAAGTAAAAAGAAAGAGAGAAGGAAGGAAACAAGAAAGGAAGAGAAAGAAAGAAAAGAAAGAGAAGGAAGGAAGAGAAGGAAGGAAACAAGAAGAAAAGAGCTGCATGCAACCCCCAGCCCGGAGCCCCCATGGGAACCCTTCTCACAGCCCCAGGTGCTCCTCCTGAGCCCTGACCTGGCCCCAAGTGTGCTCCGCTTGCCTGGCCCACTGTGCTCCCCTGCCAATGCAGGCTGGGGCTCTGCCTGGTGAACGGCGCAGCGCGGCTCCAGTCCCACTCCCAGGAGGTGGTTGGCTCCTCCCCACCAACTGCCCAGCAGCTGCCGAGGGGGGGGAGGCAGCAGAGGTGCAGCATGAGTGGCCCGGAAGTACTGCGGACGGCGTTGAGCTCAGCTTGGCAGCAGCAGGAGGATCCAGGGCAGGAGACAGGCGGCCACAGCCTGGCTGCCAGCTTCCAGCTGGTGGCACGCGAGCCACTTGAGAAGCCGGCCAGGGGTTGGGAACCCCTGAATTCTGGCTCTTGTCACGGGCCACAGGAGGTAACTCTGCAGGCCGCATGTGGCCCGCAGGCCATGTGTTTGAGATCCCTAAAGCAAGTGCTTCTCAATGAAGCAGAGGTAGAACAACCTACTTTTCTCTAATCTCATTCTGAGAAAAAAAGTCAGGCTGAGGTAAACACCCTGTATGGAAAGTTTCAGCAAGGGAGGTTAAAGTTTGGCAAAGTTCTAAGCAAGAAAAAAACAGGGATTTATAATGGAAAATGTTGGGCGAGTTTAACTATGGCTGTTACTACCTTTCCTTCTTAGAACAGCATAGAACAAAATAGCTTCAGGTCTTTAGTAGCTCTCTGAGACAGATTTCCTCTGTGGAGATCTGTTTTTCTATCTTCTCTGCGTAGCATCCTTTCCCCTATGTCCTTTGGTGTTTGGACCTTTTGACTTCCCCTTCGATGGGAGGCACAACTTCTCCAAGTCACTTGCAAATCTATGAATGTCATCCCTGTGCCCAGTCCATCTGGCCCTTTCCTGGAGTCACCTATGCACAAGAGCAGGGCTCGAGTCCTTTGTGGGTTCAGTAGAATGCTTTCACTTTCTTACCCTTCCAGCTTCAGTCTTTGGCTTTGAAGTGGGAGGTAGTGTTCGCTTCATCTCAGTGCTCTATATACCTAACAGTCAGTAACAGGTGATGGACTTCAGCTTCTCTTGAATTTGCAAGCCTCATCATAGAAATGTAGGACTGGAAGGGAACTCAGGAGTTCATTTGATCCATCCTCCAGGCTGGAATATATTTAGACCATCCCTGCCAGGTGTTTGTCTAACCTGTTCTTGAAAACCTTCAAGGACAGGGATTCTATAATTTCCAGAAGTAGTCTGGTGCAATGCTTCACTATCCTTACAGTTCGAATGCTTTTCCTAATATCTGACTTAAATCTCCAATACTGCATACCAATCTAATTGCATGTTTTCCTAGCCCTGGTGGACAGTCACTGACCTCTTTATGGCAACATTTTCCATCGGTAATGAAACCCTCTGCCTGGGCCTGATGGCAGATGTGTTTCACTCTGTGTGTGACATTTCTAATGCACCCATTATAGCTGTCTCCAAATACCAGTGGACGGTAGCATTTCTATGCAAGAGACCCCATTCGGGCTCAGCCTAAATGTATATATTTGGGTTGTTACTGACCACCAGGTACTCTCTGCTTTTATAGCTTGAGTCACTCACAACATACAGAAGGGGATTCACCTCCAGGGTGATGGTACTGTTGCATCTCCCACATGCTCTGTCATCTCCCTGGCTAGTTCTGAGCCACTGCGAGTCACTTCTGATTAGACTTTCTGCCACTGGGTGACCGCAGCCTGGATTCCATTGGAGGAGCTGAGGGACTGTATTTTGCCCTTGGTGTGTGAAGAAGGAATTAGAGGATGCTATCACCAGGTTTCTAGGTGATCAACTCTGGCTGGATGAGTAATCTAGCAATAGCAGCAGCTGACAGACTGTGGAGCCAGGGGAGTAATGTTTCATTAGAAATAAATGATAAAACAAGTAGGCAGAACGGTAAGAAACCGAGTTTTTAACCCAAAAGGGGAGAAGTGCCAGAAACTCCATGAAGTTTAGTTGGGACATTGTTATTGCTATGGATTTTATGTGGCAGGTGCTCAGATAGCATGGTGATGGGCAGCATTATTAGACATAGTGAGAAGGCTCTGTTGTTTGTCTCCCAGCAGCCAGCCCAAGTCCTGTGTTCCTGAAGCTCTGGTCCCACACCAATCCAGGCTCCCCTGGAAAGTGACCCTGTTTCTCCAGTTCCACTCTTATCATCACACTATACAGCTGGACACACTGGCAGGCAATGGGCTCATCTCTTAGTTGAAGGGAGAATTTTTCACCACAGCCCCTTCCAGCCAATACAGAAGTGATATTGATGGGCTCCAGAGAGAGGCCTCTCCATTGGCAATGCAGGTCCCAAGTTCAGGGCTCTGTTGTAGGCATGAGTGACAGCACCATATCTTGCATGGGAAAACCAGAAGTCTCCATTTGGGATTGGTTGGGTAAGTACCAGTGGAAGTGATTTCCAAATCTCTTGCCTGGAAGTGTAATGACCTTTGTAATTCTAGAGTTCTGCATGGAGATCTTCCTCCTCCTGGATCACAGAAAGGGTAGGGTTTTCATGCGTCCCAGTCCCCATTTTCTTTACCGAAGGCATGGCATTTCTACTCTCTTTAAGCAAAGAAACATCTCCAAAAACTGAGTGTTCATGTTTCTGTGGCCATTTTCAATCCTTTCTACTCTCACTAAGCAAAGAAACATCTCCAAAAGCTGAATGTTCACGTTTCTGTGGCCATTTGCAGTCCTTGCATACCTTAGCACAGGAAGTCTACTGAGCTGCTGCTTCCTTAGCTCCAGATGGGACAGAGTCATAGACCGGCAGCAGAACAAACATAGGAAGAAATGTTCTGAGATGTAGGGGCTGGGTTTTCCAGGAAAGTCAGTTTCGCCAAGTATGATCTTGTGAAATGCTTTCCCTTGGCAATAGAGTTCTAGGACTCAGGATAGATGGATAGATGAAGAAATAGGAGCGTGTCCCCAGCTACCCTCTGTATGTGAGCGTACACAAGCTAACAATGCACGGTCTCTCCCCACGCTGCCAACCCACAGCTAGCTTCCCTGACCCCCACACTCATCTGCTTAAGTTAGCTCTCTTCATCCTCAGGCACTATTACACACTTACCCTGCTTCCCCTACTCCAATTTGCATCCCCTTCATCTTCAGCTCACCCCCACCCATTCCTCTCCTATCCCGACTCCTCTCAGCTCTCCCCCATCACGCTCCACTCTAACAAACAGATCCCTCATGTCCGCTAGTCCCATTCCCTTCAATCACACACACCTCCTGTGCCTATTCCTACACCTCTTCTCAGACATAACCTTCCCTTGAAGTCATGAAACAGCCTAAGTCCTGGATTGGTTTCAAACCCTTTGTAAATCCTGGATCCCTGAGAGCCAGACTGAGGGTCCAATGGTGAGAATCTGGCCTTTCTGGGCTGGTTAGATTAGAACAGTCTCAGAACAGCCACCAGGCAGTGCTGGGCAGCTGCCAGGGCCCGGGGCTTGGAAAAGGCAGAGTAGGTGTTTTTTTCAAACCCAGTCATAACAGCCCCAAAGACTAGGCTTCACTCCTGAAAGCTGATATTCCAGCACAGTATGGGGCAGGCAGGCCCTGCCTGCTTAGCTCTGCCTCCTCCAAATGAATGGATAGGTCAGGCTCCTGTAGCTTCGTACCTCTAGTTCAGGACTTGTGCTTAGATCTTCTATGTTTGCACTACTCAGATCTTGTTGGGAGAATGGGGGTGGTCCCCGGGATTCCACAAATTTCTCCTTCTCCCAATGTTATTCCCCAGGCCCCAGGATCAGAACAAGCAACACAGATGGCAGAAGTGTGTTGCTAGAGAGCAACCATCAGGAATTAAATTTAATACACCTCCCCTGGTTCCTGGCTTCTCCCAGCCCCTATTGCCTGTCAGACCCCTAGATTTCCAATCAGTGGGTTTGTCTGGATCTTCATTTAAAATAAATGTGAAAGGAGAAGAAAACCAGGAGAAGAGCTCTGCTTCCTGTGGGGACAGTGTAAGAAGCCAAGTCAAACCTGGTTTTGGCTGTAAGCTGTGTCAGGCTCTGTCCCTCCCATCTCCCTAAGTTCTCAACTACATCCGTCACCTCAGTGATTTGATATCACTGGTGGTAAGGGGAGACACTGCACCTCGGGAAGAGCTGGGACTTCCAAGTTATAGTTGGCCTGCCCTGAGATATGGAAAAGGCTCCAAAAGAGTGCCACTGAAGGCACAGGGGTGGAGAATATATGTATTTTTGGAGAGGGAAAAGCACAGCATAGCAGGGTCCAGAGACCATGCCCATGGCCCAGAAAGGGTCCTTGATGACTAGGCTTGACAGGGGCTTATTGCCTAAACATCTGTTGGGGCTGCTGCTGGGTTGAAACCAGAATCATACCCAACCCCAACATCAGTGCATCTGGGTAACCGGCGATGGAGGAGAGTAAGACTTACTAGTCCATTGTCTTCAGTGACTTGTCCTGCAACAGCACAGCTATGCTTGTAACTGGACAATGATAAAGATAGGTCTGTGCTCTGAGACACCCATGGCCAGAGTTCCCACAGTGCTCAGCATCCAGCAGCTGCTGCTGTGATTGTTCTGAGGGAAGAGATTCTCCAGTGTTTTCAGTGGGAACTGAGCACTTCTGAAAATCTGGCCATTACAGCCTAAAGCCAGGTCTACACTAGAAATGTTGGCTAGTATTGTAATGCTGGCTTGGGGCGTGATTTTTCTGCACCACATACTGCCAGACAGTATAGCATATTTCACTCATCGAACTGGTACAAGCTCTAAAGGCAAACACAATTTTTTGCCATAATAAACTGCATCCACATTAGAAGGATTTGCCAATATAGCGGTAACAGCAAATCTTTTCTAGTGCACTGGCCTCAGTTAGAGGAGAGAAAGAGGGAAAAAGATTGCACTAGGTGTCCTGTTACAAGCCAGTGTCATAGATTTACAGATTATAATTCAAAGGTCATAAAGACAGAAAGGGACCACTGTGATTATTGAACTTCCCCAACACACTTCCTGTCTTTTTAAAAAACATCTAAACTTGATTTAAAAATTGCCACCCACCACAACCCTTAATAAATTGTTCCAATAATTAATTACTCTCACTGTTAAAATTTTATGCTCTGTTGCCACTCTGGCTTTGTCTAATTTCAGCTTCCAGCTATTGGATCTTGTTATACCTTTTTCTTTACTGATGAGCCTTCAGTTAATTAAATTTTGGTTCCCAATGCAGGTACTTACAGACAGGAATCAAGTCACCCATTTACCTTCTCTTCGTTCAACTAAACAGATTGGGCTCCTAGGCTGTCTACACTAGCAATTTAGGTCGACTTAAGGGCCCTTAAGTCGACCTAAATTACTCCCTGTCTACACCAGACTTTCATTAAATCGACTTAAGAAATTCCTTAAGTCGACTTAATGAAAGCTTAAGTCAACTTAATAAGAACCACCCATTTGGTCGACTTAAGTTGACTTAAGGGTGGTTAGGTCGACTTAATGAAGTGGACTAAGTCGACTCAATGTTAAGTCGACTTAGTCCACTTTGTTAAGTCGACTTAATAAGGTCAGCTTTAAGTCGACTTAAAGCCGACCTTATGAAGTCGACTTACAAAGTTGACATAACTTTTTCTAGTGCAGATATAGCCCTGGGGTCTATCACCACAGGCCACCTTTAAAAATTCTCATGTCTCTTCTCTGAACCCTCTCACATTTATCCATGCCCTTCTTGTATCTTGCACACCAGACCTGGACACAGTATTCCAGCAACGCTTGCTCTAGTGCCATATACAGAGGTCAAATAACCTCTCTAGTACTATTGGAGAGTCCCCTGTTTATACATGCCCTGTGTGTTTATTTTTTCCACACATGTGCAGTGGGCCTGATCCGCTGCTGCCTGGCACAAGGTACAATAATTTACACATCGGTGTGTGCTCAGCACCGTATGACTCAGGCCCCTTTGAACTATCTCAGGTTGGACACCCAAAGACTGAGACTCCCCATATCACCGGTCACATTAGAGAATCACAGCCCAAGTTGTTATTATTAATCCACCGTGTATGGAATTGCATCAGCACATCATGGCAACTAAACCTCATTCTAAAAGTGATACTTAACGTGTGCAGTGGGTAGTACATGTGAAAGGCACCACAAACATTAACTAACCTTCCCAGTGCACCGACAAGCAGGTACAATATCATTTGCCTTTACAAATGGAGAAAATGAGCCAGCCACATAGGCCAAAAATGTTCAGACTTGGGGGCTTAAAATTCTATACCTAAATCCATAGATAAGCAGCTGAATAAGGGGTTTTCAGAGATGCTCAGTACCTAGCAGGATCAGAGCAAGAGAGGAAGCATGGGGAAAGAGAGCGTTGAGAAGCCTGTCTATCTCCATTGAAAGGTCCCTGTTGTCTGTAGCTGCTCAACTAGAAATGACTCCTGTGTACTGCTAAGATCCAAAGCCTTAACTTTGTGGTCCTAACCGGGGGGGGGAGGGGTGTGTGACTGGGCTGGAGACTGCTGCTTAGACACGAATAAGCCTTGGTCGGCCCTGGCTCTGTCCTTTCTGAAAGGATGAAGCCCCCAGCCATAAACTCGGTGCTATCCCTGCTTGCTCTGTTGATTGGCCCGAGAAGGCAGAGGCTGGGTGAGGGACCATGGTTGAGACTTGCAGGAGCCAAGCCCTGTGTTGGCTTTTACTGCAGGGTAGAAGATAATCCTTTACTCTGGTGGGGAGCAGAGCAGGGAGAATTGGCTTAAACCCTTTCCAGTCCTGCCTTGATCTGCTTTTACACTCGGCACCTCTTGTGACTTTGTCAGCACGGCAGACCAGACACAGGCTCTGCAATGGGCTCATTCCGGGTAGCTAAACTGAGCCCAAGTGACAAATTCCCCAGATGAAAGCTAAGCAGAGGTCTTCTCCTGTCTCATCCTCTGCTCTTCCCCTCCACCATCCCCTGGGGGTTTACACTCACAGGGAAGGCTCTGGGGACAGAAGACAGGGAAATACCAGGATCCTCTCTGTCCCAGACAGCATAAGGAGGAAGTGGAGGAGTGCACAGTGGCTCCAAGCAGCCAAGCTCTGTGCAGGGGAGGGAGATTTCCTTCTGAAATATTGGCTGCAGGTCAAAGAGATTTAGGCTTCTCACTCTGGGAGGACTGCAGGCCTTAGGAAATGGACTTTTGGCACCCACTTGAGAAATTCTTAGCCCTTGACACCTCCTGTGTGTTCCCCACCACAGCATTCCCCCTTGGCCAAGGTTACAGCCAAATCAAAGCCACAAGATAAAGAACAAAAAAGGGAGAAGCCATTCGGGTGCGTCTTTCAAGACGAGGCCCGGGGAGTAATCCAGTTGATGGTGAATGAAGGCTGACTTTCAAGCCTCCCTGTGCTGCCAGCTGACTGGAGGAAATACTGAGTATGTGGGCACAGTCAAGGTCCCAGATGCGGGCTGACTGGACTTTGACTGAGGTGTTGATTTAAATATCCCTGGGCGAAGGAAATGCCAGGGCGGTGGGAGGGGGAATAGAACCTCAAAAGCAAACTTGTCAAGGTCCAGATTGCCGGCTGGTGTAAATCTGCATGGCTCCATTGAAGTCAACAGGCCAGACCCCTAGCTGATATAAATTGGCATGACTCCACTTAAGTCCATGGACCTATGTTGATTTACATGAATAGAGGCTCTGGCTCTCTGAGAATGTGCCATGTCTGCAGCAGAATGGACGGCGGGACAGAGCTGAAATCTCTCTGATGATTCCAGTGGGAGAAGAGATGCAGAGGCCTCTCTCCCCCCACCCTCCTTTCACTGCATGCTATCTGCCTCACAAAGAACATCAGCTCCCAAATTGCTGATAGCAGTAGGGATATTACTGAGTGGAGGAGTGTATCAAGGAGGGATCTGGAGAAACACAGAGACTCAGCACTCCCCCCTTGCTGAGCTGGGCCAGGGCCCCTGACTGCTCAGATCAGGGCATTGGCTTTGTAGAACTTGTTCTATGGAGAAAAGACCTCCACTGAAATGGGGAGGAGGAGAGGACTGCAGGGAGTGATGCCCCCAGATCCTTAGCAGGAAGGTGCTAAAAGTGCAGGGTTACAAATGAATGAGCTGCTTAGAGTCACCTCTCTCCATAGACCAGGCACCCTCTGTATTTCCCTACCCTGGTGCTTTTATCTCTGGGACCAATAGTGTGAAACCAGGGTCTTGGCCCCTAGGACCCCCCCTTGCTGTTCATCACCACATGCAGTGGATACAGCTGAGCTGATTGGGTCTTGCCTAGTGGAGTGCAAGCTCCATACAGCTGCAGGCACAAGCTTTGGTGGCTCCTACAGCACGTGCATGCTACTCTTGACACTTAGTAAGTAAATAATACTAGTGCATCATGTGATCATTTTTAAAGGAGCCAAAGATTGCAGTATTAAATATGCTTGCCATTCAGTTAAAGAGACCCATCTATTCACTAGGTGATCTTTGTTGGACCCTTGGGTGTTCATTTATACGGAGCATTTTAGCTACTTGGGACTAAATTACCCCTGAAGCCAATGGATTTACACCTGGGTTTGTATTTGGCCCGTTGTGTCCACTCCATTTATGAGAATTCCTTAGGGAAGCTGGCCAGTTTGAGCTCATCCAGATAGCTCTGCCGCATTGTCCCATATTTTTAACACAAAAAGGCAGCAAGTGAGAAGGTCTGAGGTCTGTTGTGACAGGCAGGAAATTAGATCCACAACACCTTTGGGACAAATATGGCAAAACTCTGAGGACAGTCACCTCTCTCCAGAAGCCAAACACCCCCGCCCTCCACTGCCTCCAAACATCTAATGGAATCAGCTTCAAGAAGGGCGGAAGGTGACTAAGTCAGTGATGAATAAATCCTGGGCACCCCCTGCCCCTGCCGAGGTTGCTATGCTAATGGGAGCACATGTGTGTAAATTACAGCCCAACTATGTGCTGACACTCAGACACCTTTGCTGTCCTGGAGCCTGCAGGCTCACTGCTGTGCAGGGGTGAAGCGCTCCATTCATCCCTCAGGCCACCCAGCTCTTCAGCACAGAGATGCTGAATTTTTAAGTGATGGATTTAGAGCTATTGAAGGGAAATAGGATTAGCAGGGCTAGACCTTTCGACCACTTATCTGTTCTTAAGCAGAGGGCTGTGAATCCCTAGCACTGCTTCAGCTCTAACCCTGGGGCATTTCTAACCATCTCCCTGCCAACGCACCCTGCAGAGGCCTGTGTCTGCTGCTGCCCCCAACCCCAACTCCCCTAGAAGGATCCTCTATTTCTCCATCTCTGGACCAGTGGTTCGCAAGCACTGTGTCAGGACACATTATTGTGTCGCCACACAGTGGTAAGTGTGTCACGGAGAGCCGGGTGGGAGGCTGACTTCGGCCTGGGGAGCGTGAGCTGGTATATCCTGTAGGGTCAGGCACACCGCCAAGCATGTTGCGACCCTCAAAAGACTGAGAACCACTGCTCTGGACAACAATCTTTACCTAATAGAAGAACCATGTTGGTTCTTTTTTCCTGTGAGTGTCACCACTTCTTGCCTGTACAATGCAAATTTCTCTCCTCCGTGACACCCTGCAGCATGTTTCTCACCTTGTATACTCTCCTCTGTAGTGACCAAGCTTTGCAGCTGGAAATCTTTTGTATGCTGAATGTCCCTGCACAGAAACAGGGAAAGACTAATGGTGCTGACTACATATAGGCAAGAGGAAGGAAAGTGTCCCTTGCAAAGATTTGTCAACATCTCTCAGTCCATAGTCAGTTCTGTTTTAGACCTCAGCCATATGCCAGCCTACCCATGAACCTCAGTCAGAGCTTTGTCATCATCTGTTATTTCATATCTTCCTGCTCCACAGCTCTGCTGGTGCCCCTCACTATTGACCCAAAGCCCCCCATTATTTAGTCCTGGGCTCCCAATGCATAGTTCTGCGAATACCCCTCACTTCTCACCTACAGCTTCCCTATTATTCTATTCTATTCTATTCTATTCTATTCTATTCTATTCTATTCTATGTGTATAGATTCACAATCACCACCATAGTATCATACCGTAGTATCAATAAAACCAAGTGTCCCAACTGGCTTGTGATATGGAGCCATATTTATTGGAGCCCAAATGGAGCAGGCCAATTCATTTCACTTGTGAACTGTAGAAACCATGCAGAGGGACAGAATGGGAGCAGAAACCCACTATGCAGCAGAGCTTTCTCCAGGGTCCTACTACAGCAAGTCAGTGGCATAGACAGGCCTGTGTTAAAAATGACTGTATGGTCCACAGGAGAGCTGAAGGGAAAGTTCTGAAGCCAACACCACTGCCAGGCTCTGGGGACCTCTGTATCTCTGAATGGCTCCTTATTCCGAGTAGGAGTGGTGGGAGGAAGCTGAAGAGTTTGGGGGAAGGGAGGAGTCTAGTGAGAGCTGCACATTGTAATCCCATTTGTAAATGCTGCCATTTCATTTGCCAAGGATAAAGCTCTTGACTTGTTTATTTTTCATTAGGCCCCAGGGCTATTTTTGGGGGGACAAAAGGAAGGGTGGAGGGAAGGTAGAGAGGCAGCAGCCTGGCCTGGTTAAGCCATCAGGCCTGTTGAGTGGCACATTGTAAAGAGGGAGAAGAAAGGCCAGATAATTAGGTCTTAATCTCAAACATTGTGAGGCTCTGGGCCCAGGAGGGAAATGAGGAGACGCCCAGCACGCCAAGTTCCTTTACACAGGATCAAAGGGCCAGCAGGTGGTACTGAGGATAGGACCCTGGGCAGTCCATTTCCATGCCAAAGATTGTAAATGGAAGCTGAAACTGCTCTGATACATCTTTTCCTGGGGGAGACGGATTAAAGTGGCTGGAAGCTTCCCCGTGCTTCTGAGACTAGGATAGCTGAGAACTTCCTGCCTCCTGCTCTGTTTCCTAGAACACCTCCTTCTGGGACCTAAAGTAGTTGGGAATTCTTGGTCTTCCTGCATTGGTCACCACAGTCTTCTTGCCGGGTAATGCAAACACTGGAATAGATGAGACCTCTTTGTGCTTCTTCTCCATTACAGTACCTCTTGTGTGGGAAGGCTGAGACTGGGATACTCACGGATGTGGCGTTAACTGTAGTCGTTCTGGACTCTTTTCATTGAGACCTTGTCTGGAGAAGAGGGGTAAGATTGGTTTTAACGTAGCCTGCACAACATTCCAGATCATGGAGGCCTCTGAAGTGCCTATTAGCTCATGTAAGAGTGGCACCGAGATAGCAGCCCTTGGAAACTCTTCCAAAGAGAAACTCCAGGGAAAGGTGTAGGGAGGATCCAGTTTTATTTAGCTATTCTGAGCTCCGTTCTGTACTCTGGTGTGAGTGGTGTACCCTGCTGGAGGGGATTGGCTGATGGGGAGCTGGACCTAACGACAACCCTTTTCAGTCTGCTGTCAGCTGCCTGCATTTCTGATTAATCTGAGATCCAGCGAAGGAGGCCAGATGAGCCTGAAACAATCTGTAAAAATCCAGCAAGTCCAGCTCCTGACGACCAGAAGGCTCTTTAAGCTGAAGGTGGGTGGGCAGGCTCTCCAGTGCAGAGGGGTGGTAGTGACCAGGCCTGCATACCTGTGGGCTCTGGAGGCTTTCAAGAGAACCAGGTCTGCTTGGCTACTCTCTTATCTCAATCTGAGGTCACTTAGCAGCACTCCCTGCTCTCTGCCCCTCCCTTAACATGGGTGATGTCAAATTGTTCTGATAAGGGGTCTATGGAGAAAACAGCCAAGGCAAACTTCTGGCCCAGGCCTGATTTACAGGCCGCTATGTTTTTTTTTTTAGTTCTCCTAGCACAGACTTTCAGCTGGCCATCCCAACTCCAGTGCAAAACAGTCAGCAGGAAGTCTCTGTCAGCTCAGTGTCTGCAGAGAATGGGGCTAGGCTGGGAGATAGTGTTTATGTTGCCAGGGGTTGCCCGTGCCCTTGACAGAGGTCACATTGCTTTTTAATTTCTTGTTTGGAACTGCATCTGAAAAGTTCAGTCAATTACTGGACGGGAGACTCCCTCAGAACGTCAGCACTATTTATGAGCCCCGTGTCCCTTCCGCTTGGGGAATGCGGACTGCAATTAAAGGAACAGAGGGAGTAAGAGTTGCGTGCAGTGAACTCCAGCCTGCATGCCTACGAGATGGCTGTGTGTGGGGGCCAGGGGGTGGGTGGGAATAACCAGATATCTGCTGATGGCAATCAGAGGACTGAGAGCAGATCCCAATGAGAATGGTGAATCGGTGTTGGTGATGGAGAGAGAAAGATGTCACAGTGAGTTCCCTGATGGGGGAGGCAATGAGGATGGAGTTGAGGGTGCTCACCATGCACCGAGGAGAAGAAGGTGATGTGATGGAAGGTGAGAGGACAAATGCAGAGGTGGTAAAGAGACCAAGCTGAATGCTATGTATACATCAACATGATGTTGAGATGTAGATCAACTTAGTTTGCCCTGCACCATATTTCTAGTGATATTTAATGTCTTGTTTCAAATAAAACATTTGGCCTGATTCTGATTGACACTAAGGCTCATTCACATGACTCCGTCGGTATAAAGGGGCCTTCAAATGTGCTTTAATGTCATTTATACCCACTTTACATTGCCAGAGCAACAGAAAGGTGCTTTGGGCCTGGTCTACACTTATCAGCTTTGCTGGAGGAGCTATCAGTTAGGAGTGTGAAATCCACCACGCTACCCAAGATAGCTATGCCAATGAAGGTCCCCGTGGAGATGTAGTTTGCTGGCAAAAACTCCATGGCTGTTTGTTCAGAGAATTGGTTTAAGCTAACCAGGCAAAGGCATTCTTTTGCTGGTATAAGCTATGTCTCCACTAGCCTGGCTTGCCATTATAGCTCTACAAGTATATCTATGCTGGCAAACCCTGTCCAATGTAGACAAGGCCTTAGTGTAAATGAGAAGAAGGCCTGTTATATATCAGTAGTGGTGAAAGCCTGATTCCATTAAAGTGAGCTGAATGGTGTGGATGAAACAGAGCAAGATGATCCCATATGAGCACCACTATGCTGGTGGAAATGTGCAACTTTGCAATAGCCATCAAGTCACGTACTGTCATTAGCTAAGTGGCTACTGCTGAGCTGGGTGTGGCACCCCTTGCTAGCATAGCCTCTTTTCTCATGCACTCGATTAGTTCCCAGGACAGTGGTGCCTTTTGAACACATACATCCATTCATTGAGCTGGCAGACTTCCTTAAGCGGCATGTCAGAGTGAGAGAAGGTACATGCACGCAGTAATTGAAGAGATCAAGGCCGAGTGCACTCAACAGACCGACAAAGCCAATTACCTCCCAGGAATTCCAGCTCCTCAAACTCAGAAAGTGATTACGAAACCTTTGCCATTAAAAATTAGCTAAGGGAGGGACATGTTGCCAACTCCAGCAGGAATTTCCCATGCCCATCAAATACAGAGTGACCAGAATGAACAGTCACACACACAACACAATACACTCAATCGCACAGGCACGTGACACACCATTTCACTCATTCAGATACACACCACAACACACTGGTACATAAAGACACAAATCGCACAGACACATGGATTCTCAGACGCACAATGCCTTTGCATACACACAGTAGATAAAGTTCAAAGCTGAGGTGACAGGTGGTTGTAAAACCCAGAAAGCAATTGCACTGACATCTCCTTTCTCTGGCGGTGTGCTTTGGTCCTGGAATTTCTCTTGGGGAAATGGGTGGCAGTTGGAGAAATAAAGCATTGAGCATATCAAATTGCTGGGATCATTTGTCCAGAGAGATTGCAGGAATCTCATGTCCAGTCACCCGCCCCAGCCAATTAATTTTGTGGTGCAAGGGAAATTTGCTGGAGTGAGAGTTGAAGGGCCACAAATATTCCAGAAGGACAGGTCATGGGCAGGCTGACCTATCATTCCTACTTTTAGACCTTCACTTCCCTGAGGTCTCCCTGCTTGTCTTCACTGCAGAGTTAACTTGAGTTATAATTTGAGTGCCACAAACTTGAATCCTGTCCACACACAAAAACACCTAAGTGGAGCGTGGTGGCATTTTTCATTCGAGCTGTTTGGCCTGTCAGGGTGTGTAGGATAAAGATCTTGTGAGCCCAACTTGATAGCTGCTAATATGACTATACTGAGGTGTTGCCAGTCCTTCAGTGCCTTCCCACAATTCCTCACCATGCACCCAGGAAGGACCAATGAGTCCTCTCACAATTCACTGAGAAAGCACTTACAGAGCAGCCCAGCTTACTGCAGTTAAGAGAACCATGAGATATGCCCCCAGCAGTCTTATGCTGCATCTAAGGGATGGAGTGCAGGTCAGTGAGGACACAGCAGCTTGTGTGTCATTTCACTGTGTGAGTAGACCCTGGAGACAATGATCAGTCCTATAGACATAAATAGTGCTCTGTGTAGGAACTGGAGGCTGCCTGGAATTAATTACAGAACCAGGTCCTACGTTTGTAACCCTGAGGCCATAGAGATCAGTATTCCCACTAGAAAAACTGATTCCTTTCTGTTTTATTTTGATATGAAAGACTTTCTGTTGTTGCTCATTGGAGTGATCCTCATGTTCCTTCTAGAAGCATCTGGATCAGTAATGCATGGACCACTTTACAACAGGGAAATATAGAGCCCTATAACACTAACAGCTATCATGGTAACTTGCTACCTGAGCTCCAGTTATCGTATTTACCGTGCCCAGTCTACAGGATATACCTGGAAAGTCTATTACTCTTTCATCCATATTAAGAATTTGCAGCTGTTTGTTACAGTTTTTGTTTTTTTCTGTATCTGAAGAGATACCACACACTATTTTCTTTGTAGCACAGCTCTTTGTATTTTAACTGAATATTTATTTCTTTGGCATTAGGCATTTTAATACTTGCCTTTCTTTGCTACTTCCCAAAATCGTTCTCCAGATGTGGGGCTTTGCAGTAGTATGGGCTGGGAGCAGGGTGGGGGTCCGATTTAAAATGCGTGTTCTCTTGGCACACACAGATGAAGTCCCACAAGTGATTTCTGCCTGCAGCTATTGACACACACGGTGCAGCTATATCCTTGGCTGTCTTATTTAATTGAATCTGTGTCAGATTTTGGCTGGGCTAAGGGATGGGTTGTATGATCTTAGCTGTGAGAAGTGTGGGCACTTACCCGTGTCTGTATTGTTTAACTCCATTCGTACCAAGGCTCTGGTCTGGCGTTTGGGGAACACAGTCTCTACGTGCCCTATCCCCTATGCAATAATATTTCATAGAGCTGACCGTTTTCTTGTCTCCATTCATCCCATTTGTCACTGTCACAAAGTGAAGGCCAGGTTGTGTAATCCTTACTCATTCTGGGGAGCACTCACAGAAATAAGCTGTGTGGTTTTTTGTGTAAGTGCTCAATAAAGGTTGTGCAATCTAACCATTAGTAACAGCAGTGTGGGTGGACATACACCGTCCTGGTGAAAAAGGCACAGTAAGTTCCTTGGAATAATTTCCATTTCTGGCCTCTGAGGAGCATCTCAGCAGAGCTGTCCTTCTGTTATGTCAGTTATTACTTCCTTTACAGGTCATTGGGACATGCAGTGAGTGAGACAGGCAGCAGTAGAAGGAGAAAGTGTTCTGCCAAGTAGGTCCCACCCAAGAGGACAACCAAAACATAGCCCCACCCAGAGCTCCCGCCTCACAACCTGGGGCTTCTGGAAGAGGGAGCTCACAGACAAAGTTGACTCTCTAGGGCAACCTAATGGAGGAAGAAAGGCAATTACTCACTGCTGAGTGTAATATTGACTTGTAGGGCTTGTTCCCCATTTGGACAACATCTCATAGGATGCAGCACAGTCTTTCCCTGTGGCTGAGTGGCTGCTGTCCATTGGGGGAGAGAGGGTGGGAGCTCTATGGGAGCTGAAGTGTTGGGTGCACAAAGCACAACATTTAGACTCAGAAATGGCAAAATGTTTCATTTCAGTTGAACATGTTCAAACAAATACCAATTTTCTTGGCGCTCTTTATTCTATGAACAGTTTCAGTATTTCATCTTTTCATTCAGGTTGAAAACAAATGTTCAAATAATGGAATTTTCCTACTGGACAGAAATTCTAGTTTTCAGTCCACACTGCTCGGACTGAATTTTGGTTCCAGGATTTTGGCCATGTACATTTGTACCCATAAATCAGCTCACACAAATCCTCATGAAAAGTGAATGCAAAAGGACTGAGAATATTATCAGTTCCTTTCTATTTCACTTTAGTGTTCATGGAGAAGTCTTCCTGGTCTTCTCCCAGCTCTTTGCAGCTAGCAAGGGATGTGAAAGATAACAGGAAGGGGTTCTATAAGTATGTCAGTAACAAGAAGAGGTTCGGGGATGGTGTAGGTCCCTTACTGAATGGGGCAGGTATCCTCGTGGTGGATGATGCAGAGAAGCCTGAAGTACTCAATGCTTTTTTACCTCAGTCTTCACAGGAAGGGTCAGCTCCCAGGCTACTTCACTGGGTAATCCAGAATGGAGAGGAGAGCAGCCCTCAGTGATGGAAGGTCAGGTTAGGGACTACTTAGAGGAATTGGATGTGCACAAGTCTATGGGGCTGGATGAACTGTGTCTGAGGGTGCTGAGGGAGTTGGCTGATGTGATTGCAGAGCCACTAGCCACTATCTTTGAAAACTCATAGCAAATAGGGGAGGTCCCAGGTGATTGGAAAAAGGCAAATATAGTACCTATCTTCAAAAAAGGGAAAAATAAGGATCCAGGGAAAATACAGACCAACCAGCCTCACCTCAATCCCTGGAAAAATCATGGAGCAGGTCCTCAAAGAATCCATTCTGAAACACTTGGAGGAAAATAGAGTGATCAGGAACAGTCAGCATGGATTCACCAATGGCACATTCTGCCTGACCAACCTGATTTCCTTCTATGATGAGATGACTGCATTTGTGGATGCGGGGATAGCCATCAATGTGATATACCTCAACTTTAGTAAAACTTTTGATACAGTTTCCCATAGCATTCTTGTCAGCAAGTTAAGGAAGTTTGGGTTGAATGAATGGACCATAAGATGGAAAGAAAACTGGTTAGATCATTGGGCTCAGGAGGTAGGAATCAATGGCTCAATGTCTAGTTGGCAACCAGTAACGAGTGGAGGGCCCCAGGGGTCGGTCCTGGGGCCAGTTCTATTCAACATCTTCATTAATGATCTGGATTATGGGACAGACTGCATGCTCAGTAAATTCATGGATGACACCAAGTTTGGGGGAATGGTAGACACGCTGGAGGACAGGGATAGGATTCAGGGAGACCTAGACAACTTAGAGCATTGGGCCAAAAGAAATCTCATGAGGTTCAATAAGGACAAGTGCAAAGTCCTGAACTTAGGACGGAAAAATCCCATGTATAGCTACAGGCTGGGGACCGATTGGCTAAGTAGCAGCACTGTAGAAAAGGACCTGGGGGTTATGGTGGATGGGAAGCGGGATATGAGTCAACAGTGTGCTCTTGTTGCCAAAAAGGCCAATGGTAGGAGTGTTGCCAGCAGATCAAGGGATGCGATTATTCCTCTCTATTCGGCACTGGTGAGGTCACATCTGGAATACTATGTCCAGTTTTGGGCTCCCCACTACAGAAAGGATGTTGACAAATTAGAAAGAGTCCAGCGGAGGGCAACAAAAATGATTAGGGGGCTAGGGCACATGACTTACGAGGAGAGACTGAAGGAACTAGTCAAATTCCAAAGGGGTAGCCGTGTTAGTCTATTGTAGAAAGACAACAGAGTCTTGCGGCACTTTTAAAGACTAACAGATTTAGGTTTATTTAGTCTGCAGAAGAGAAGATTGAGGGGGAATTTGATAGCAACCTTCAACTACTTGAAGGGGTGCTCCAAAGAAGAGCTTGTTCTCAGTAGTAACAGAAGACAGAACAAGGAGTAATGGTTTCAAATTGCAGCTGGGAGGTTGAGGTTGGATATTAGGAAAAACTTTCTCACTAGGAGGGTTTAGCGGTGGAATCTCCATCTTTGGAAACATTTAAGGCCCGGTTAGACAAAACCCTGTCTGGGATGATTTAGTGGGAGTGGTCCTGCTTTCAGCAGAAGGTTGGACTAGATGACCTCATGAGGTCCCTGCCAACGCTAAGATTCTACAATTCTATGATTCTTCTTGGCAGGGGGGAGGGAGATTTCCTGAGAACACAGGATTGAGGAGGGAGCTGATACCATAGCCAGGGGGTGGAAGGTAGAAGTAGAGCTGATGGCACTGTTCACTGTGGATCTTTCCTCAGCTGAACCCTTTATGAAGACTTTCCTCAGCTTTCCTCAGACTTTCCTCAGCTGAACCCTTTATGAAGACTTTTAACTTACAGTTTGTACAGGCACTAGTCACAATGTGCCCTTTATTGTTCTCACTGTTTGATTGGTCTTCTGAGTCACATGGCACTGTTTCTGTTCCCAGACTGGGACATGCAAAGTATTATTTTTCTCCTTCCTCTGACAAACTTTTGTTTGCTCTTCTTCTTTCCATCACAATTTTTCTCTTTTTTCTTTGTCCTTCTCTTTCACCTTTTTTTACTTATTCCTGTGCTTTACCTTTCTGCCACTCTCTTTCCCCCCATTTTCTCTCCCTCTCACTCCTTCCTCTTCATTTTCCTTTATTCTTTCTCTTTCCCTTTCACTCTCCTTTTTTCTTTCAGTATTCTTTCCTTCCTCCTTCTCCTTACTCTCTACTTCCTTTCAGTTTTCTTATAAAGTGTAATTTCCAAGCTATGTTTTGCTCCTTTCCTGCTCTGGGATTTTATTGGTCCAAATGATTCTTTGAGCTCCTTCAGAAGAACAGCTAATGACTGAGCTGGAAAAGAGCCCTGAGAAGAGTATGTGAAGAATTACTGCTAAGTTTTTTTTAGCTACTGTTGGCACTGAGATATAGGTGGTCAGGTTTATTGGTGAGAGCCACAGTGGGAGACTCAAGCCAGGGGGCCAAAACCAAAGTGTCAAGCTAGGGGTTGGAGCAGGATTTGGAGATGAGGGGCAAGGCTCAGGATCAAGGCAAGAACAGAGCAGGAAAGCAGGAACCAGGCAAGAAGACGGGATCCAATGTAGCAGCTAAGTACAGTATAGACAGCTTCCTCTGCCTCTCTTTGGGTTTAAATAGGAAGCCTTGACCAATTAGAATTCATGGGGTGTTTTTCCAATCAGATCTAGGGAAGCCTTCCCTGATGTAACTTCACATTTCATGGTTTCTCCAGTTCAGCTGGATAGTAATGAGCTGCTATGTAGCAGCAGGGCAGTACCAATTAACTAGCAATCCTGTAGACCCAGGTTTGAGATGTGCCACATCATAACAGCACCCCTTTCCTTAGAGATGCCCTCAGGGCAGTGCTGGACTGGGTTTCTGGGGATGATTATAGGGAAATGCCTCGAGAAGAGCAGAGATGTGAATGTTTTTTGTCAGTTTCCAAGTATGCTCCTCTGGGCCACATTCTTTCCACTTGATTAAGGACCAGAGTTTGCACCCCTTGAATCTTGATGTCTAGGACCTCATGAAAATGTACTCTTCATGACCTTGCCTGTGTACTCGCAGAGAAGGTGGTTTAGTATGATGGGGAAGGGATTTTCTGTGTATGGTTTTAGCAATGAAATATGGAAAACAGACTAGATCCTGAGAAATCAAGGAAGGTGGAGCTTGGAGATGACTGGGTTGATCTGTCATCTGATTTGATAGGGACCCAGGAACTGGTGGTTCAATTTACAGGAAAGTAAAAAGATCTTCTTCTGTGAGCCACACATAATCACCTGCTGAATAAGGGGGTCTGATTTATAAGGGTGGTCTGCATGCCTTTTATAATGCAGCTTTGCTTTTCAAAATGGCCTCTTATTTTCTCCTGGCTCTGATGGATTGGTTGATGCAGCTGGGTCAGAGAAGGATGCATGTGACTCTGGTTGGAAACCACAGTTTGTGAAGAAAGGCCTCTGACTAGTGAAAGAGTGATCTGCACTGCTGTATGCACATTCTGCATATAGTAATAGTGAGGATCAGTCATTCTCATGGTAATTTGTGTAGCATTGTAGGTACTGCTCCAAGATTTGGTTTACTCTCTTCATTTGGCCAATGGTCTGATGATGATATACAGAGGAGAGATGTGTGTGGGACCCCACAATTTGCAGTGCCTCCCACCAGAACTGAGAGATGAACTGAGGACCATAAGCAGAGATAATGTGATCTGGGAGACCATGGAGATGGACAACACGGGTTGTCCATGACTAGGCTGTTTCTTCAGGTGAGGGTAGGCTGGCACTCGGAAGAAAATAGGCCATTTTTGTAAGGTCATCTACAACTGTAAGGAGAGTAGTAAACATGTTGGACTCCGGAAGTTCTACAAATATAATGTGATAGTTACCTGAGGCCTGGGTAGACTTTCCAGGGGCTGGAGGAGGCCAAAGAGTGTACTGTGTGGTAACTGTAGCACCATCATGCATAGGGGATCATGGGGAATGCCGATATGGCCTTCATAAATGCAATTCCCGTGCCTTTTTATTTATTACAGCTAGCTCATTGGAAGGTATTTCCGAAGCATAAACAGACTAGATTAAAGAAAATAAATTCTATCACATGCCAGCATTCAGGAAATTATGAGGTTCAAGTATATGCTAGTATATATGAGATTCCTGGCTTGGCCCTTTTGAGTGGTATCATATTCTTATCAGCGTTGCCATTTTTAACTCCAGGATGCAAGGAAATTATTAAGTTGAACTGTGAAAAGAACAAAAAGGCACACCAAAGTTGTCACTGATTCAGTGCTCTAGTGTTGTGCAGGTACTCTGAATTTTTATGGTCAGGAAAAACCTGGATTGGATACTGGGCCATTGTGAGGTAAAGACACCATTCCTGGAAGGCTGACGGGAAACAGGATAAAATCTAAGAACTATCTAATGGCTTGAAAAAGAGTGAGTTTTCCTAATTTAACATAAAGACCATGTTGCCATAGTCGAACTAGGACTGTCCTGATGTGGAAACTGTGCAGATCATCTGTCAAGAAGCACCCGAGAAAGGTACGTCGAAGTAGGTTTGATCTCTCTGCCGAGAGAGGCCATACAGAGAAAGAGGAAGTTGAGTTCCTCCCCAGCCCGACCGCGACTAGAAGCTAGGAGCCCCTAGCTGGCATGCTCCTAGGAGCATGGGGGAGATCAACCCCACTTCCAGGATCCTCTCTGAAGGCAGTACAGCTGTGGAGGTTCCTGTAGTTATGGGAGGTACCCGGAGATGAGTCTGATCTCCCCCCTGAAAGCGGGTATGCATGGGAAGAGAAAGTCCGATCTCTCCCCAGTCCCACTGGGACAAGCAGCCAAAGCCTGGTGTGCGGTAGGAATCCCCAGCTGGGCTGCCCCTAGACTTGCCCCTCTTTTTCCACTACAATAGCTAGGTTTCATGGAGGAGATCTGATTTCATGGTCCGTGATGCATTTTTCACAGCTGTGAATTTGGTATGGCCTTATGCATAACACAGGCCATAGAAACCCACCCCGTGATTCCTGGATTGAGTCCATCACTTCTGTTTGAGCTAGAACATATCTTTTAGGAAGACATTCAGTCTTGCCTTAAAGACTGCACATGATGGCAAATCCCCCACGTTCCTATGTCCTCGTGCCTCCTCAGATTTTGCAGAATTTAAGATTTCTGACTTTCTTTATTTTTAAACTATATTTTTAAAATAATTATGTTTTAGTGTCCTTCTGCTTGCGAAGAAAATCTTCTGACTCTTCTCAGTCCTGCGCATGGCACTACTGTTGTGAAATGAGGGCTGGCTGAAATTCTATGGCCTTATGTTATGTAGGACATTAGACTTGAAGATCACAATGCTCCCTTCTGGCCTCCCAAGATATGAATCTAAGTAAAAACCGTTGCCCCAAATAAAGTTAGCTGACGATGAATTTGAGTCTGAGCCAAATAACAATCCAATAAAGAGGAACAGATTGATAGTATTTGATAACATTTTAGTGACGCTCAAGAATATTAAGAGGGAATTTCTCTACTTATCCATGTTAAAAAAACAAATGTACTGACTGCATCCATGGCCAAAATACTTTTTTCTTTGTAGAGGCTTAAAAGGGGTCTGTGCTTCTTAAAAGTCTGCTGGATCTCTGCAGAATCTCTGGGCTATATTTGCTGGCATCACAATAGTTGGTGCCGCCTCAGTGGTCTCATTATTCAGCTGAGAGAATGTGAAGCAAAATGAATTCAGCACCATTGGCATCATATGCCAGACAAACTTGTGGGGGAAAGAGATAAGGCCTCAACTATGATGACTTGAGGGGGCTTATTAAATAATGTAGCCTAAGACATAACCAATCTAAAACATTCTTGAAGGAAGACAAAGGTAAATATAATGATCTACTGTACTTGTTGGAATTCCACGGGCTTAGCAGGAGGAAGTTTTTGTGGGAAGATTTGATGTGTTTCTGAGAGAGATGGAGGCATTTTTCATGGGGAAGGGGTGAAGGGTTGATGTGTTTGAAGATTGCAAGTGGTTCATTGGATCCTGCCTTTCTCATGGACAGCAGCATGGATTTTCTCCCACCAAAGCTCATGCAATAAATAAATCTGTAGGTCTTCACCAGATCCTTGTTTGTTTTACAGTCACTTGAATCTCCAAATTCAAGGACAGAAGAAGCAGATATTTCTTGATCTTGCTTGAAAGGTGACAGTCTTCCAAACACAGCAGTTGTTTTTCATGAATGTCTTCGGTAGAATGACCCTTCCACTTTTCCAACAAGTGCTCAGGAAATACCAAAGTGACAGCAATTCCTATACTAAAATGGTCAAGGAACATCAAGATTAATTTGTTCAACCATTCAGAGACTTTCAAAAGGACAAAAAATGTAGCTTGTTTGCAGACCCATTTCCAGCTGAACCTGAAACCTCTGTTTTGCTTAAATTAGACTGAGGTTTTGTGGTGGATGATATTTAATGCATCGCTATAAATGCCTGCTAAGTGACAGATATTCACAGTGACATGAGGACTGATATTTCTGCAAGTTTATTTGAAATGACTTTGATTTGTGAACATACTTTTTCTGTTATGAAACGAAAGAAATAAAAATTGGAATCACCTAACAAATAGATTGTTCTTCGTAGGAAGTTTGGTTTGCAACAATGACTCTCGCAGCCTGCTTCTTACACCACTGTCATATTCTGGTCTCTGCCAGCCTTGGTTGCTACTAGCCAGGGCCATCCCTGGGGGAGTGAGGCCTGGGGCCAATCAGCATGTGGGGGCTGCACCCCCACCCCCGCTCGCTGGTGGGGGCTGGGTGGGCCAGCCCAGAGACCCTGGGCCTCATGCACCCACCTCTCTCCTGAATGGGCTGCTCCACTCCCAGGGACAGGGTGGCCTGGGAGCAGGGTGAAGCATGGCAGCAGAGGCCTGTGTAACCGTGGGGCTCGGGGCTGTCGCCCGTCCCCAAAGGACGGCCCTGCTACTAGCTAAGTGACTCCAGCGCACCCCAAGTTCCAAATTTCTCCAGAACCTCCTGCCCTGAAATGCCCCTCCCTATTCAGAACATTCAGTGAAGTGATGAGGTCATTTGTTCCTTTAAAGAGAGAAAAACACATAAGCTTGTTGCTTCAATTGGAATTAATAATTACTTCACATAACAACAGTGATGGTTTGATTTAGAATAAAAATAAAACAAGTTTATTTAATCAAAAAGATAAATTTTACATGAGTTCAAGTACAAGGGATTAAAGTCAGAAATGGTAACAAACAAGTAAGAGTGAAAAACACTTTCTAGTGATTAAGATGTAACAAAAATACAGTCTTGGTTCAAGGCACAGTTCTTTTCACCCCTCCTTCTAGCAAGACGATGCACCTTCCCCAGCTCCACCACCCCCACCCCCGGTTCAGAATCTCCCGCAAAGTCCAAAGAGCTCAGTGCCTTTGTCATCTTAGGTAAAAGATAACTTGTGTTCATTGCCCCTCTCTTTGGTAGTCCACTGAACTTTTTAAATGTATCCGTCTCAAAGTTTAGTGCCCTTGCTCTGAAGAAAGGTGCCATGAAGTCTGAAGAGAAGGCTCAGTGTTGGTTTCTTCCCTGCTAGTGCTTTCTAGAGTGCAAATTGATTTGTCCCTGAAGATGCTGATATGCCAATGAATGTCCACTTGGCTGAGATTGCCAACTGTCTGTGATGGCACTTGGATGGAGGCATTGGCCTTTCCTTTGGAAAAATCTGCTTACTCACTCCCCAGATTTTTCTGGTTCAAAGACATTTTAGGCCCATATTTCCTTCACATTTGTACAGTCCTTTGGGGGTTTATCATCCATACACAATGCAAGGATAATAATGATCAGTATGTTACTGGTTTTCCAATGGTCACCTTACATGACACCTATTAGTCTCAGATTGTGACATAAGAGAATTGGGGTACACTGAAACTCACTACCAGATACTAATGAAGCCCTTGCCCTCCAGTATAAGGAAGCAATGCCGTTAGGGTCACAGATCCTCAAATGGATTCTTGAAGTGACTGCACATTGCCTAGTGCATGTCATCACCCCAAGGTGAAAGTGGGGGTGAAGTTGTTTCCATTAAATCTGGGCAATAGTCTCTTGTTGCACCTCTCCTGCCATTCTCAAAGCATAGTTTGTTCTCCTTTGTGTTTTGTAAGGAGCAGTGTACTGTTACTGTCCAACTAAAAAATAATAACCATGACCATTTAGCTCTGATTAAAACCTTATGTAGATTTATATGTAATTAACATGCAGGCCTGGAGGACCTGGCAAATTGCCAATGCATCCCTTACCAATTGCCAGCACTGGGCACCTATGCTTCTCAGGAAACACAGTGTCAAGGAAGAAAATGAAGAGTATCTCTCGCTGGATGCAGAAGTGCTTTCCTAAGCTTCACCATTTTACCTGTGTCCTGCCACAGAAAGGAGAAAGAAAGCCACCAAGACTGGTCATTTGCCAAATAATCAGTTTGACAGGATGCTCCCACTTGGTCTTGGCTATTTGTTCTCATCACTGGGGAAAACATAAAGGGTACAGATATTTCCTTTTTGTCTGAACTCACAGAGCACCTGAAGTTTGGGTAAGTTTCTAGCTGGGGTAGGTTCAGGATGTTCCCATTCTTTTTAAGATTACAGGCAGGACACGGTCAGTGTGTGTGTGTGTGTTTATGCTTGGACTGCGTCTACACTTGGAGATGGGGGTGTAACTCCCAGCTCATGTAGACATATTTGTGCTAGCTCTCATTGAGCTAGCAGGCTAAAAATAGTAGCATAGCCATGGTAGCATGGGCAATGGCAAGTGGTGGCATAGGTGAGCTGCCCTGAGGCCTAGTCTACACTTGCCGCTGTTTTCTGTGGCAGCTGAAGGGAGATACTCAAGCTGCATAAAATAACCTGCGTATCTCCCTTCAACTCTCTAACTCCCACTCACCTCCGTGGCTCCACTTGTGCTGAGTCGAAGGGAAATGCCGACCCTTCAACTCAGCACTACTCTTCTTACGGGAGTGGAGTTACTGAGTCAAACTCCAGGTCAATTGAGCGGGTCTTGACTGACCACTCAATTGAACCAGAGAGTTCGAATTGACAGCGGTGAGCTTGCTGCCGTCAGCATGGCCTTGGGCTCAGTGTGTACCCATGAAGTTTAGTTGCGTTTGTACCTACAGTGGCTAACCCATTCTGTTGCTCATGGCTGCCCATGCTACTGCAAATATCCTACTGTTCTTAGCACACTACCTTGATGAGCGTTAACTCTAATATGTCTACATGAGCTGGGAATTGTACGCCCTGATCCCATTGAAGATGTCTCCTAAGGCTCGCTACATGCTACCCTGTCTGGCTGAAGACAGAAATTCACTACTCCAGGACTTGGAAGAACACAATTACAGAAAATAGTTTCTTGTCCCTTATTCTTTTCTGGTTTTTATACCGCATCCATCAGCATGGTGTTTGAACACCTAATTTACAGGCATGTGTGTTTCAGAGGGATTGAAGTGGGCAGTACCAAAGGGTTCACTACCAGAAGGTGGAGTGTGGATGTTGCTGACAGGTGTCTGCAGTAAGGTCCCTCCACTCATCCCAGGCCCCAGTGGCCTCTGACTAGCAAAGAATGCCCGAGTGTGGAACACTGCTTCACTGTATATGCCTGCAGTGCTTGACTTCTCTCCCCACACCTGGCTAATCACCACTTACGTGCAGTTTGAGAGTGATAAGAGATGCTTGTATGACGGGACCCTTACCCCAAGGTACTTCTCTGTTTAACAAAGACACTCAACAGGGACCACAAGTAAATAATCAGTAGTCAGGGAAGTTAAATATTGCTCTCGAGCACCCTCTAGGGATCAAAATACACAGGTCTCAGGAACTAATGGCAGTGGGATGGGTGAATTTCCTGTAACTAAGACTCAGACTGATCACAGGGGGAGTAGAGGAGAGGGAAAGTTTATCTTTAAGAACAACAAATTATAATGATTTATATAGCACTTTTCATCCCAAAGGAGTCTTGGTTGTAATTCACCCTGTGCACAGAGGTCAACATGAGGCTCCTGCATCATGATCATTTGCAGGGTCTGATATATTCTGGATGGGAGCTAATGGGGGGGGGGGGGTGCCCAAGCCCCAGTAGAATTATTAGATCTAGAATTTAGATTTAGAAATTTGGATTTAGAAACGTGGGACACAGAGCTTTGGCTACATTCCGACTCTTATATGAAGTGCCTTGGGGTCTTTAATACCCATTGCAGGACAGACAATAATATTTTTGTTACTGGAGCAATTGCCAGTGGCTGTATGGACACCAGCCTGCAATGTACCACCTGGCACAACAAGCTATTGCTCAAAAGTTGTGTCATGTTTTGGATTGCTCACTCTTATTTATGACTCCTTGTTGGCGTAGGAAGGCTATGCTGAGGCTTGAGTGCAGTCCAGGAGTGGCGCGATGTTGTGTTTTTGAAGAATGGTTAGCACTGGGCTATCAGCATATTTGTAAACACTGCTTAGTTCTCCCCACCAGGGATAAAAGGCAAACAAAACTAGCTGAACTTTAGGCCCCTGACACCGTCACTTCCCACTTCCAGCTTCTCCAATGTTTCCTAAGCAGACGATAAGCATAATCCTTTTCATATTTTAATGACAGGGTAGCCTGCTTTACAGGCCTGCTTTCCCCTTTCTTGTGTTTGGGCTTATATCCATGGGCCTGTTTCTAAGTTCTGCTGCACTCACTCCTTCACAGGAAAGAGGGTGGGAGTCTTCCCAGCAAAAGGAGGGAAGATCCAGCACAACAGAAAAGATATCTCTGAAATGACTAACAGGGAATTCTGCCGCTTCTTAGGTTGTGTGGAAAGGGCTTGCTTAGAACAGGAATAGAGAAAAAAAAGGAGTGAGGGAATGAGAAAGAGGGTGAGCGAGAATGTCTGGTAACTGGCTACTTCCTCTCCAGGCTGATAGGGGCTGGGAGCTCTGCTGAGAGAGTGCTTTCAGTCCCTGAGGAAGAAACGCCCCATATTCCACCATAGCAACCCCTTTTGTATCTAACCTGGAGCAGAGCTGGATCCATGTCCAAATCTCCTCAAAAAAGAGAGGGGGATGCTGCACTGGGAGGGAGGGGTATGTGTGAAGCAGAGGTTCAGCGAGGGAAAGGGCATGAACTTGGAGAACCCCCTGACCCAAGAGAAACAGCAGGAGAACGAAGGCTTTATCCATGTTAGTGATGGAGTGATTTTCCCCTCGGTTTTTTGCAAGTTCCTAAGCAGTGAATTCAGGTACCTGGCCAGGCCTCACCCATGTGACAGGGCAGCACTCATTTGAAAGGCAAGAGGAGTCTGGCAGCAGGCTGCACAACCTGAAAGCTTAGCGGGAAGAACAAGAAATAATAGACACCAGGGGGTCACAATCGGCCTAGGTGTAAGCAGGTGCAAGTTCAGATTACACTGATGTCAATGGGTGGGATGAATTTGCCCCTTTGTGCCAGCCGCAGGGGATTTGGCGGGTCATGTTGTGAGTCGGTGCCTAGCTTGGAAAGGTAAATCTCAGTGAGGAGGCAGAGCTGGGCCTGAGCCCTGGGCAGGAGGAATTAATTGCTGAAGAGGAGGGAGCACTGAGAAAGAAAGAGGCCCGAAACCATGGAAACCATATCTTCTTGTCAGACTCCCACCCCCCCGTACTCCCATCCCTTCCCTTCCCTCTGAATTTCCTAGAATAGACACTGAGCTTGGGTTTCTTTTGATGAACCAGACTCTTGGGTCATTGCAGCTGTGATTAAAGTGGTCATCACAAAGCTCAGGGAGGCAGGCAAATAAGGAGACACCAGCTAAAGGTCTTCCCTGCCCTTCCCCCGCCCAGCTGCTCCTCCTGTTCTCCAAAGGGAATTCTAACAATCTCCTTCAAGGTCACTCTCAAATTTAGAAGGAGGCTTTTACATGGGAAAGTGATAGAAAAATGTACCAGTTAACAGCCCTACTTTAGCTTGCTCAACGGGACAGTTTCAGTTTCTCTATTAGAAGCCTACAGACCTTTTGAGCTAAATCCTGAGATCCTTGCTTGGTTTTCACTCCTGGCCATCAACAAGGGTGGGGTTTCAGGATCTGTCACAGTGGCTTTTATGTTTATTCTTTCCTTTCTTTCTCCTGAGCAGTCCTCTGCTGGTTCTATTGTGGTCATGGTATGATTTACACAAGAAGTCAGTCTACTGCTGCTCAGGTATCTTAGAAAATTAGTGGAGGGAAGAGAGACAATGCCCTGAATGACTGAGTCTGATGGGGAAAGGGTAAGAGTGAGGGACCTAGAATAAGGCAGAAAATGAAATGGGGTCTGAAGAGAACTGAGAAAGAGAGAGGAAAATACTGAAAGGGAAAGCAAGGAGGAGGGAGAGTTGGGAGGTGGAGATAATGGAGGATGAGAGAGAATGCGGGCTTGCACATGTGGACGTTGAAGAAGTGCTTGGAATTCATTTGGGCCCTGTTCGATTCAGCCACTCAATAGTGAGGTGCTCAATTATAACTTCTGAAAATGATTATTCATGCTTACATAATATTTCAAGGAGGAGGAACTAATAGGTTATTGCTGATGAGCACACAACAGGAACATTGGGCTCAGGAGAAGGCTGCATCCAGGGAACATTGTGATTGTGTAATAAAACTGAGTTCAGAATGAGAATCTAATTGTGCTGCTTTCTGTGAAGAAATCATACGCCACTTTCCAAAGGGCAAAGCTCTTACTCTGCCTCTTGATACACCACATTAGCCAAGACAGAGGTGCACAGTTGGGGCGATCTGCCCACACCCACTTTTCCACTAATAAAATCCCTCTCTGGATTCTGCCCCAGAGAAGCCTATGTATGCTGACCCAACCAAGCCAACTACTTTACAAAAGAGAGACCCTGTAATGCAATTAAACAGGATTTTACGCTGTCTCCTAGGCTATGTCTACACTTGCACTTTTAAGTCGACTTTAACTAAGTCAACTTAACTAAGTCGACTTAACGTCGACTTAAGTCGATTTAGTGTGTCTACACTTAAAATTAAAGTCGACTTAAAGGGGAACTTACAAAGTCGACATAGAGCGTCCACACTTGACGCTCTGAGTCGACTTCTAGGGGCTAGAGGGACCTTGGGCAGGTCCACAGTGGCGGGGGGAGGTAACCCTTGTGTGCAATGGGGCAAAGGGGGACAGGGACCCTGGCAGGGCATGTGGGCAGGGTGTGATGCTGTCTGGATTTAGGGAAGCATTTATGATATTATTTTCTATTTATATATCCTAAATGCTCTATAATCCATAGGAGCTATTTCATGTTTGGTATCAATAGAAAGGTAGGAATTTGCTGGGAATGATTATATAGTTTATGTCTAGGAATTCTATTTGGATTAGAAGTTATTTTAGATAGGAATTTGGTGTTCTATCTATACTTTAACTTGTGTGATTTTATGGAAATGTCTGAGAGGGGCGGGTGTGTCAAACCATTGTGTCCTTAATGTTTAGGAATTTTCCAGCTACAATGGGCCCAGGGAGAAAACTGATGAGCCATTAAAGACACAGTGGGCCCATATCACCTGGCACATTCCTTAACATTAAGGAGACAATGGTTTGACACACCCGCCCCTCTCAGACATTTCCATAAAATCACACAAGTTAAAGTATAGATAGAACACCAAATTCCTATCTAAACTAACTTCTAATCCAAATAGAATTCCTAGACATAAACTATATAATCATTCCCAGCAAATTACTACCTTTCTATTGATACCAAACATGACATAGCTCCTATGGATTATAGAGCATTTAGGATATATGAATAGAAAATAATATAATAAATGCTTCCCTAAATCCAGACAGCATCACACAGGCTCTGCCCTGCCCTTTGGGGGGCACGCCAGGCTCCTCCCTATGCCCCCCCCGGCAGGGAGGGCATTGGTGTAGTCCTGGGGTAGCCCTAAGTCGACTTAGGGCTACCCCACATCTACACTGGCTTAATCTGATTTTAAAAACTTGAATTAAGCCTTAGGTCGAGTAAAAAGCAGGTTTAATAAAGTCAACTTAATTTTCATTAAGTCGACTTTATTTTCCTTAAGTCGACTTAAGCAAGCTGCTTAAGTCGACTTAAGCAAAGTGTAGTGTAGACGCAGGGTAAATTAAGTTGACTTAAGCAAGCTTAAGTCAACTTAATTTACCAGTGTAGACGCAGCCCTAGGTGGTAAGGCCAGAGGTATAGATTCAGGGGAATGAATGAAGGGATAAAATCAAAGACTTGGGAAAAGAATTGGAGTTGGACTCCGCCCAAGGGATCCTAGATTCCTCCAACACCAAGTGCATTCCTGGCAGTGCATTCAAGGATCTTACAGTGAACAAATCTGGTATAGGTCTCTCTGGGAAAGAAGCTCTGCAGCCACTCCATTTCTTGTACAAGAGTCTGACCTGCAAGTAGAAGTCATGCAACTTATCATGAACAAGAAGTACATAACATGAAGTTAGAAGTAAAGATAACCTAACTGTTGCTGGTGAAGATCACAAACAGCCTGAAAACAGCATCAAAGGTTGCAAACAGAAGGAACAATTCAACAAAAGATGCAGTTCCTCAATGCCCCAGAAAATGTCAGCGTTGATACACCATCAGCATGGACAGATGGGAAGAAGTATTTTGCAAGATTTTGCATTATTACAAAACTCTGCCAGAAAACTGGAGACATTCAGGAACTTTTTAAATTTTTGTTATGGGGAAACAGGTAGAACATATCTTTAAATGTCTTGCTTTTAATGAACACAGTCCCAAAGAGGACTATGAAAGGATTCCAGCTATGTTTGATGCACACTTTATACCTCAGAGAAATGTGGTTTATGAAAGAGCCTGGTTCCACCAGAGAATTCAAGAACCAGGCAAAAATGTGAATCTTTTATCAGAGCTCTGCATACATTGTCTGAAAACTGTGATTTTGGATCAAGAAAATGTGAAAATATCAGGGATAGTCTGGTTATTGGGTTATGTGGCAAATCAGTCCACTCTGTCCCTGTGGGTCCTGTGCTTTGTCTTGCTAAGGGCCCAGGCAAGCCCTGTCTGCCCCTGGTTCTGGGCAGTCGTTACTCCGCTGTCTGCACAGAGTAGGAGGGGGAAGGGGCTTGGGCCCTCCCTCTACTCCAAGCCCCAGCCTAGGGGCCCTAGGAAAGGCAGCTGTATGCTGCTGATACTGCCACCAGTAACAGTTCCTTCCCCTAGGCTATTTCCCCCTCTTGGTGTTCTTTTACCTCTCTTCGTCCTCCTTCAACACTCCTCTGCTCCTCCAACACTCCTCTGCTCCTCCAACACTCCTCTGCTCCGCCCACACCACTCTTGCTGGGGCCAGGCTTTTTTTATCAGCTGGCCCCTGATTGGTATCAGGTGCCTCTAATTAGCCTGAACCACACCCTGCTCAGTTTGTAGGGAACAAAGCCAGGATCATTCTGGGGCTTATATATCTGCCCTCAGTGACTCTCCTGCTTCCCTCTGGCCCTGGTGTCTCACATATCCTCCCCCCCTGCTCAACACCAGAGGGTTGGGCTACTTGGGACGAAAGGCAATGTTGGCGCGACAGGCCATCTGCATTGCCGTGCTGACTTCCAGCCCTATGCTCTATACGGAAGTGGAAGGGTTGTAATGACAGGAACCATCTGGTCACTCTTGCATTCTTCTCTTTATTCCTGTGCATCCACTGGAGAGGGGCATGGTCTGTCACCAGGGTGAACCTCCGTCCCAATAGGTAGTAGCGGAGAGTTTCCATAGCCCACTTGACTGCCAGACACTCCTTCTCCACAACGGCGTACCTCTGTTCTCGGGGGAGGAGTTTTCGACTTAGGTACAGCACCGGGTGTTCTTCCTCCCTTACCATCTGTGAAAGGACAGCCCCTAGTCCTACTTCTGAGGCATCTGTTTGTAGGATGAACTCCTTCTCGAAGTCTGGGGCGATGAGTACAGGGTGACTACATAGGGCTGTTCGCAGATCCTTAAATGCGTTTTCTGCTGTGTCTGACCATTTCACTATATCCGGGCCGCGGGATTTTATTAAATCTGTTAAAGGCCCTGCCCTAGTGGCAAAATGAGGGATGAATCTCCGGTAATACCCCACTATCCCTAGAAAAGCTCTAACTTGTTTCTTGCGGATTGGTTGGGGCCAATCCTGTATTGCCTCTACTTTGTTCCACTGGGGTTTTACTAACCCTCTCCCTACTACATACCCCAGGTACTTGGCTTCCGCTAACCCAATCGCACACTTGGGTGGGTTTGCAGTGAGGCCAGCCTTTCTGAGGGCATCTAGCACTGCCTCCACTTTTCCCAGATGTGTCTCCCAATCCGGGCTATGGATGACAACATCGTCTAAATAGGCAGCGGCGTATTTAGCATGAGGCCTTAGTAGTTTATCCATCAGGCGTTGGAACGTTGCTGGGGCCCCATGTAGGCCAAAAGGAAGGACAGTGTATTGGAACAAACCATCCGGTGTGGAGAAGGCAGTCTTCTCCTTCGCCTCCTTGGCTAGTGGGATTTGCCAGTAACCTTTGGTCAAATCCAGGGTAGTCAAATATCGCGCCTTGCCTAACTGATCGATGAGCTCATCAACACGGGGTATCGGGTAGGCATCGAATTTGGATACTTCATTCAGTTTTCGGAAGTCATTACAAAACCTCAGAGTGCCATCAGTTTTTGGTACAAGGACAATGGGGCTGGACCACTGGCTATGGGATTCCTCAATAACTCCCAGTTCCAGCATTCTCTTCACTTCTGTCCTTATGTCTTCTCTTTTAGCTTCTGGTATCCGATATGGTTTTATCGTTATCTTCACCCCAGGGCTGGTAACAATGTGGTGTTGGACTGCAGACGTACGACCGGGTAGTGTAGAGAATACATCCTGATTCCGCTGGATCATATTAATAACTTCTGCACACTGCTCTGGGGTTAACTCAGGGGATATCTTCACCCCTCCGTGTGGGGCATCTGCCTGTGGTAATGTCTTCTGTACGATCAGGCAGGTCTCTCGGTCTTGCCAGGGCTTCAGCAAATTGACGTGGTATATTTGTTCTGGCTTTCGACGGTCTGGCTGTTTCACTTTATAGTCTACCTCACCAACAGCCTCCACTATTTCATACGGCCCTTGCCAGCTAGCCAGGAGCTTGCTTTCTGTTGTGGGTACTAACACCATCACCCGGTCTCCTGGCTGGAATTTCCGTGCTTTCGCTCGCCGGTTGTAATAGGTACGCTGTGTCTCCTGTGCTTTCTCCAGATGCTCACGAACTATGGGTGTCACCCGGGCTATCCGTTCCCGCATCTGAGTCACATGTTCAATAACATTCTTTCCCAAGTGGGGCTGCTCCTCCCAATCTTCCCTGGCGATATCTAGTATTCCTCGTGGGTGGCGTCCATATAGTAACTCAAAAGGGGAGAACCCCGTGGATGTCTGGGGAACCTCCCGTACTGCAAACATCAGGTACGGCAAGAGGGTATCCCAGTCTCTTCCATCCTGCGCCACCACCTTCCGGATCATACTCTTGAGGGTCCGGTTAAACCTCTCCACTAAACCATCTGTTTGTGGATGGTAGACTGAGGTTCGCAGGGTCTTGATATGGAGCAGGGCACACAGGTCTCTCATCAACTTCGACATAAAAGGAGTTCCTTGGTCAGTCAGGATCTCCTTTGGGATGCCTACCCTCGCAAAGACCTGGAGCAATTCCTTCGCTATTGCCTTGGACGTGGGGCTTCTTAGGGGAATGGCTTCAGGGTACCGCGTGGCATAATCCAAGATGACAAGCACGCTTTGATGGCCCCGTGCTGATCTGTCCAAAGGGCCCACCAAGTCCATAGCTATTCTTTCAAAAGGGACTTCTATAATAGGTAAGGGCACTAAAGGAGCCCGTAAGAGAGGTCGGGGGCTGTGCAACTGGCACTCCGGGCAAGATGTACAATATCGCTGGACCTCTCCCCGTACTCCTGGCCAGTAAAACCTCCTTAGGACTCGGTGCAAGGTTTTGTCTACTCCTAAATGTCCCCCAAACAAATGGCTGTGAGCTAATTCTAATACAGCTCTGGTGTGCCTCCTTGGCACTAGAAGTTGCTCCACTTCCTCCCCCTGTAACTGGGTTACCCGGTACAATAGATCCTGTTTGAGTATATAGTATGGCCCAGAGCCTTTGGTCTTCCCCTCCACAGGAACCCCATTCACCTCAACTACCTCTCCCCTCACATTTGTATATAGAGGGTCATTGGCCTGGTCTTCTTTGAAATTTGCACGGGCTGGGCCAATCTGGTCTAGTTCCAGGGGATTTGCCTCAACTCCGCTCTCCGGGTTACCCTCACTGAGGTCGGAGTCCTCCTCCCTGGCACCAGTCGCCAACCTGTCCCGCAGCCGGGTTTGTCTACCAACCAGGGCAGCCTTCTGGTTCTCAGCCAAAATCCGGGTCCCTAGCCTTTTGTCTGCTCTCCTCTCCCGCCTAGACTTCCGTGGTCGTCCAGGAGCAGAGAACAAGTCTGGGGCAAACTCAGAGAAGACTGGGATAGGGCACTCTTCCAGGGCCTCACCCTGGGGCTTGCTACCCTCCTCTAGTTCCACTGGGGGAAGCAGATCCTCAAACCCAGGGAAGTCTCTTCCAATAAGGACTGGGTACGGAAGTTTGGGGACCACCCCAGCCATTACTCTGGTAGCGCTCCCTCGAACCTCAATGTATACTGGTACCGAGGGGTAGAAATTTACAGTGCCGTGGACACACGTCACTCCAGTGTGTTTGGCTCGAGTCAATTGGTCGTACCCCACAAATTTCCCTGAGACCAGGGTGATAGCACTCCCAGAATCCACCAGGGCTATGGTCTTGATCCCATTTATTTTTACTGGCCTCATGTACCTGTGTGGGGCCATTGCAACCCCCACTAGGCTGGTTAGGTTACACTGTCCCCTGTAGCCTCCCAGATTGCACTGCATGGGCTCCTCCCTATTGGGGCACCGGGCTGCTATGTGTCCCAACTCCCCGCACTCATAGCACCGATACTTTATCCCCGGGGTCGCCTTCTGCCGTGGGCTATTTGGCCTACTCCCCAGACCTTCTTCCCCAAAATCCCCAGGTCCCTTCATGGCCTCGGGCCACCTGCCAGGGTTCTTCCCTCTGGTTCCAGCTTGCTTAGAGTCCATCAGAGTTTGAGAACGCCGGGTCGGGGTCAGTTTCCGGGTCTGCCAGGTATTTTCCCCGCGGGATTGGACCAGATCTCGGGCAGTCAACTGTCTCTCCACAAGGGCAACCACCTCATCATAAGTGGAGGGGTCATTCCGACCAACCCAAGCACGGAGGTCCGGTGGTAAACCCCTTGTGTATCGATCTATTACCAGGAGTTCCAACATTTTCTCGGGGTTGAGGGCTTCCGGGCGTAGCCACTTTCGAGCCAGGTGGATTAAGTCAAATAACTGAGACCGCGGTGCAACCTCTACTTGGTATTGCCAATCGTGGAACCTTTGGGCACGCGCTGCAGTTGTCACTCCTGATCTGGCCAGGATCTCTGCCTTCAGCTGGGGGTAATCTGCTGCTGCTTCGGCGGCCATATCGTAATAGGCCTTCTGGGCCTCCCCACATAGGAACGGAGCGAGGATACTGGCCCATTGTTCTTGAGGCCAGGCCTCCCGCAGGGCTGCCCTCTCAAAAGCCAGCAGGTATGCTTCCACATCATCCCCTGGTGTCATTTTCTGCAGGCAGTTGCTAGCCCTTATGGTCTGCACCCCCTCATGTCTGCAGCCTCGTTCCATCATGGCCTTCAGTTGGCCCAACACTTCCTGTACCATGGTCCTGTCTTGGGCAGCCTGGCTTACCAGCAGGCGATTGGTCTCCTGCTGTAGTCGTACTGCTTCTTGCTGGGCAGCAGCCTGTATTCGGGTGGCCTCCTGTTGGGCTGCTGTTGCCTGTATCAATGCCTTCACCAGATCCTCCATCTTGGAGATGTGTTTGAAGTGGCTCACCCTGGTTCAAGTCCTCTGCACAGTATCCCATCTCTGACACCACGTGTGGCAAATCAGTCCACTCTGTCCCTGTGGGTCCTGTGCTTTGTCTTGCTAAGGGCCCAGGCAAGCCCTGTCTGCCCCTGGTTCTGGGCAGTCGTTACTCCGCTGTCTGCACAGAGTAGGAGGGGGAAGGGGCTTGGGCCCTCCCTCTACTCCAAGCCCCAGCCTAGGGGCCCTAGGAAAGGCAGCTGTATGCTGCTGATACTGCCACCAGTAACAGTTCCTTCCCCTAGGCTATTTCCCCCTCTTGGTGTTCTTTTACCTCTCTTCGTCCTCCTTCAACACTCCTCTGCTCCTCCAACACTCCTCTGCTCCTCCAACACTCCTCTGCTCCGCCCACACCACTCTTGCTGGGGCCAGGCTTTTTTATCAGCTGGCCCCTGATTGGTATCAGGTGCCTCTAATTAGCCTGAACCACACCCTGCTCAGTTTGTAGGGAACAAAGCCAGGATCATTCTGGGGCTTATATATCTGCCCTCAGTGACTCTCCTGCTTCCCTCTGGCCCTGGTGTCTCACAGTTAACAGACAAAAATCTCCCTCATCAGCTACAATTAAAGACAAACTTGAATCTTTCCACGGCTATACAGATAGAAAAGCAGTCTGAATTAGTCAAACAGCAGAACAAAGATCAAGAGCAACCTGAAAAACTTGAAGCTGTAAACGTACACTGTGTGAGAAGCTAAAAGTCATTACCATAAAAACCCTGAGTCTATGAGGCAGTACAAGGCAATTACAAAGTCTTTCAGGCTACATGTACAAGATATGGAAAAAACCATAGCCCAACAGATGAAAAATTAGCCAAAGATCCAATGTGTAATAAATGCACAAAATATGGACATCTTGCAGCTGTTTGCCATATCAATGCAATCAGGAAGTTGATTAATATTATAGACAATCAAGAGCCATTGTTTCTGGGAACTGTCACATGTATTGATAAAGAGGCAACCTGGAGAGTAAAACTGAGTATTCATGGAAAACTTTTGTCTTTAGAATTAACTCAGGAGCAAAGATCTAAGGGGCTACTGACAATCACCTTCAAATTATCACGGAAGTGAAATCACTTGACACAGCCCTGATTAGCCCTGAAGGTATTCCAAACTGTATGGGCCATATCACCACAGAAACAATGTATAAAGCAAAAGCTTTGCATTTAGGGTACATATGATCAAAAGCTCAAATACTAACATCCTTCTTAGTTGTAGTGTGGAACCCATGATGGCCTAATGAGAAAGGTGGAAGAATTCCATAGAGACTTTGGTGACTCTGAACTTTTAAAAGGCAATCTAATACAAATAACCTCAAGAAACAACGATAAACCATATAGAGTAAAAACACCTCTACCAGACAGACTTTAGAAGAGACTAGCTGCAGATTTATGCAAATTCAGAGGACATCATGACCAGATCAGAGTGGATCATTTTTCCAGGTATATAGAAATAATGTACTTGAAAGACATAACATGTTGGGTTGTTATTGAGAAACTGAAGTGTTCCTTTACTTATCTTGGTATTCCAGAACAACTTGTGATGGAAAATGCACCATAACTCACTGCAGCAGAATTTAAATATTTCTGAACAAAATATAATTTTGATCATATTTCTAGCAGCTCACATTACCCAGAAGTGAATGGAGACACTGAGGGTACGTCTACACTGGCACGTTAGGTCGACTTAAGGATGCTTAAGTTGACCTAAACAAAGCCATGTCCACACTGGGCTTTTCTTATGTTGACTTAAGCATTTCCTTACATCAATTTAAGGAAAGCTTAAGCCAACTTAATAACACCTCCTTTTTGGTCGACTTAAGCCTTAAGTCAACTCCTTAAATTGACTTAAGGCCAGTGTAGACAGGGATTAACTCTAAATTGACTTTATGAAGTCAACTTAAAGCCAATATAATGGCTATCTCTGCTGTTAAGTTGACTTAACAAAGTCGACTTAACTTTGTAAGTGTAGATATAGCCTGAGATAGTTGTACAGACAGTTAAGAATCCTATAGTAGAAAGTTCCATTCCTTGAACTAGTTCAAAAGTTCAGAAGATTAACACTGATAACAGCTACTTGATATAGTCCAGCACAACTTCTGTTGGGAAGACAGCTCAGAACAACTGTTCCAAATTTGGAAATGAGCCTGTTTTCAAAGTGCCCAAGCAAGAAATGAGTAGCCAAATTGGATAAAAAGGCAAAAAGAGCTTATTAATATTTTTATAACAGACACCACTCAGTTAAAGAATTGCCGAGTCTAGAACCTGGTGACCATGTCTGTGTTAAACTGGATGGAGAACTCCATTTGACATAAAGAAAAAGAATTCAATGTCCAGATAATATGTGATTGAGACTGACAGTACAGAATTTAACAGAAAACATCAATATCTACTGTTTGTTCCTCAGAAAGATCAACAGGTCATATACTGCAGATGATGGATGCCAAAGAAGATAAAGACTCGGGGAATCCAACCTGACTGCAGCCAATTGTTGCAACTAAGAGACAGCTAGGTGACCAAGTTTTTATGCATTTGGGCTATGTAATTAGAAAACCAGAATGATTCAGAGACACTGAATAGATGGATCTGTACTGAATTTTAAAGATAGCATGAAACTGTCCATTTTATAAATGGTAGGAATGTAAAACTTAAAGAGGGAGAAGTAGTAAAATATTAAACTGTATTGCACTGTTATTTATACTGACAAGATCCAGAGAGGTAGCTGTATTAGTCTGTGTATAGCAAAAGTAATGAGAGTCCTGTGGCACCTTAAACACTACATATTTCTTCGGGCATAAGCTTTCATGGGCTCCAGTCCACTTCATCAGATGCAACTGACATGCATCATGAAACTTAGAGTGTACTAGAAGTACATGACAGAGACCAAAGACTGGATGCAGGGGAAGATGTAGAGAGGGGGGTTGGGATTCATGGAGCACCAGAATCTTCTGGAGTACAGAAGAATGAATGAAACAGCTTCTAGTTAAATGAGGTACCAAGCTGTCAGGGCTTGTTAGAGTTTTGAACAGATTACAAGCGAAGAGAGAATTTTTGCATAACTCAAAATATTGGGCCTGTGCTTCCGACTGGAATAATGAGAACAAGAAGCTATCCTGCAGCAAAAAGTGAGGTGCAGTTCCTGAAACAGTACTGAACATAGTTCATCCTGGGCTACTCTTCCAATTCAGCTGTGTTCAGACCAGGTTCAGCTGCACCCCTTCTTAGCAACTGGTAATTGTGCAGCTGCAGGCAGGACTCTTCAGTGTGAACTACACTGTGGTATTATAAAGAACATGTCCTCCTAGGTAACGATCAGATCACAAAATGTCATATTGAATTCCAGAAAACTCCATGACATCCACCACACAAAATTTCCATAAATTCTTCCCTCCAGGAGGAAAACACTCAGAGAGCCACGGAAGTGACCTGTGAGCACTTAAACTCATGGGCTATGTCTACACTCACTAAAATTAGTTTGAATTAGTTAGTTCGAACTAACTAATTCAAACTAATTTTAGTTAGTTCAAATTAGCTTAATTCAAACTAGAAAAAATTAGTTCGAACTAAGCCAGTGCCATTCATGGCACTGGCTTAGTTCGAATTAGTGATCTCCATTGATTTCAATGGGCTGGTTAGGTCAAACTAAGAAATTAGTTCGAACTAACATGGCCACATTGGTTAATTCGAACTTGTTAGTTCGAATTAACCCTTACTTCTAATACCCTATTCGAACTTATTAGTTCGAATTAAGGAAGCCCTTAATTCGAACTAAGTAAAGCCTAGTGTAGCCATGGCTTTAGTTAGTTCGAATTAAGCTTCCTTAATTCAAACTAACTTGCCAGTGTGGACATAGCCATGTAGACTAGAGATCTGTGGGATACTTTACTCCTAAACTCAGTGATCCTACAGCCTTCTTGTGGAAAGCCTTCCCTGCTACAGCAATCTCCCGGGCAGCACTGCACCCTTTGAAGCACTTGAAGATGAGGCCTAGAATATTGTGTACAGCTCTGGGCAGCCTGATATCAGAAAGATGATATCAAACTGTAGGTAATTAAAAAAAAAAGCAACAAAATTGACTAAGAACCTCCCATGACCCAATGATCTCTAGAGGTCCTCCATGTCATGGGGCTGGTATGTGTGCTGTACGTATGTGTAATAACAAACATGCTACAGGTGCCCTGCAAAGAAAAAACAAAATGGGGTTTGTAGTCTTTTTTGTTTGTTCCTGTTACATATAAAAGGCCTGAAGGATGGGATTAAAAAAAGGGGCAGGGGAGCAGGGGATTGGAGATGGTAGTGTTTGGGGCTTGTTTCCTTTCTTAGAAATAGAAGGGATTTCAAGTCTGATCTTCCTCTGTTTTCATGGAAGACCCGATGGATGTCTCAATTGTGAGTTTTCTAATGCCTTAACTGAAGTGGGGATTTTGGGTCTTTCCCCCAAATATTCATTAGGGTTTTTTTTTTAGCTGTTTCTAGGTATTAACAAAAACAAACAAAACCCCAAAGAGTTTTAAACACTGTGATTAAAAAAGATCCCTACTTCTCTCTGCCTTTTTTAAACGTTCCTGTGAGGTAGTAATTCCAGCAGTTCTCCAGCCATCCACAGAGTTCCCGAGTAGACAAGACCCAGACTGGTACTGTAGAGAACTATAAAAAATAACCTCTAGAAAAAGTGTGTTATTTCCTATTAAGGTGAGATTTCTGTAAAACCATCCTCTTTCTGCTAAGTCAGGGCCCAATCCAACTCCACTGAGGTCAATGGAAAGATTTCCATAGACTTCACAGGCGCTTGCCCTTGGTGTGTTAGGAGTAAGTCTTAGGTTTCCTCCTCATGGGAGAGGGTATAATTTGGCATAAAGTACTCCCTGTGTTTGTGTGTGTGTGTGTGTGTGTGTGTGTGTGTGGTGTGCGTTTATTGACAGAATTTGGGTTAATGAGGTAGATAACAACAACACTTATGCCCATCATTGTAGCCATTTATCAGCAATGTGGTGAGGTGATATTTCATGTAACAGTTGTCCGTGTTCTTCTCTCAGGAGCACATTTCAAGGCTTGAGCTGATCATGTATGTGGGGATCAGGAGAGAAATCTCCACTGTGTATCAATTGTATAATTTTCCACAAATGGCTAGCTGCCTGTAAGGTGTTTTTTTTTAAAAATCATCTCTAAAGAATCATATGTAAATTAGTTAATCACATTATGTACTGAAAATGTCCAGCTTTCAGAAACTACACATGAACTGTTATATCTGAGGAACAGAGCATACTTTTGGATGCTGTAAAAACAAAGTAATAAGAAAATAACATGGCATTCCAAAAGAAAACAAAATAATCTGTGGTCAGATCAGCCAATGAAGCCCATCACCTCTCCTCATTCACAAGAGAACCGAAATCCTCTGGAATAAACATGGCCAAGTGGATAGAGGCTTCGGATTTATGAACAAACGTCATTCCAGATAGAGACAGTACTAGGTGGTCGGCAAGTAAAGAACACATTTCCTTTATCAGATTATACAAATACAGCAGCCATGTGCTGTTACTCCATGAGAGATTTGGCTTTCTTCCATACTTGCTGAGTAATTGAAAAAATGTTCATTCTTTTTTTCTCTGCAACCTCCCCTTCCTCTGCTCTCCCTTCAGACCAACACAGCTACCACTTTCTAGCCACCTCTTCAAACTTCAGTTTTAGTCAAGTGGCACTTGCCCGAGAGAGATCATCAGTAGAGACTTCTTTGTAATTATGCTTACTGTATATTCATTTCTTATTGATTTCTGCTGTAGTAATTAGGTGCTCAGATATTGGAAGGAGAGATAAAATAAATGTGAAAGAAAGAAAGAAAGAAAGAAAGAAAGAAAGAAAGAAAGAAAGAAAGAAAGAAAGAAAGAAAGTTGTTCTATCTAGATGTTATATACATGAACTGTAAAATACATAAGAACATAAGAATGACCATACTGGCTCAGACCAATAGTCCATCTGGCCCAGTATCCTGTCTTCCAAATACAATATAAAATATGAGAGGAAGATGTTCTTATATAAAGGACTGGGACCAAGAAGATCTGTGTTCTGTTCGCAACCCTGTCACAAACTCTCTGAGGCTATGCCTACACTAGAAAATTTAAGTCGACTTTATTAAGTTGACTTAATAAGGTCGACTTTAAGTTGACTTAAAGTCGACCATATTAAGTCGACTTAACTTTTCTAGTGTAGGCATAGCCTCAGAGAGTTTGTGACAGGGTTGCGAACAGAACACAGATCGTCTTGCTCCCAGTCCTTTATATAAGAACATATAAGCATTAAGTCGACTTAACTTTTTCTTAAGTAAACTTAAGGAAAGCCCAGTGTGGACGCGGAGTAGTTTAGGTCGACTTAAGCCTCCTTAAGTCTACCTAACTTGTAAGTGTAGATGTACCCTGAGTGATTTTGGGAAAATCATTTCTCTATATGCTCGAGTTTCCCTATCTGGAAAATGAATATTACCTCCTATAGAGGGTGCTTATAAGACTTAATTCATTAATATTAGTAAAGATACTGGGACTGAAGGAGTGGTAGATATGAAAAGTTAATCATTATTATTATGTTCTTTTCCTATTTCCTTTCCAAGTGAGGGTAAGCTGTTTATATTGCTTTTGAAAGGTGACTGTAAAAAAGGTACTATAGGGACTCCATGTTACCATTGACTCCAGATGAAATTTTCTCAGATTACAGGTAAAACAATAGTTTATTTACAGTAAGAGTCAGCCTGGCAAGCTTGGTCTGGGATCTGATTGTCAAGCTGAGTTCTTTCTAATTCATGACTATAATAAAGCTGGCATGTAGTTGATGATTCTGGTATACAGACTCCAGCTTGCACTGCAATAATCGTATGGCTCCTGTAGGGCTGATTCAGGCAAAACGCAATACACATGTGTTTTAGTTAGTTGAGTAAGGAACTATGATTCTAAATATATGCAAAGGGACCTGAACTGCACAGTAAGAACTGTTCATTTTTACAGTTACTTTTACAACCCACAGGTCAAAAATTCTGTATGAATCTGATATTCTGTACACCATTGGTCACGTTTCTCAGAACCTGAGAAGCAAGCAGTTCACCATTTTACTTCATATCAGGCAAGGCCACTTCTGAAATTGGCAATTTGGCTGGGAGCTCTCTATGAGGATGAGGCTTTTGGCCCCAGGCCTTGAAGAGAATTGACAAAAGTGGAATTGCTGCTTTTACCTCAGGATTATTGAGCACATGTAGGATGATTTCTTGAAGTGTGCACTGGAAAATCTCCAAACAGTGAGTACAGATCCAGGGACACTACAATCAGAGGTGGACAGCCATAAACCAGTTGTTAAAAACCAATTTATTTAAGAAAAACCAAAACACACATGATTTTGGAAATAGTGGAAAATAACAGTAGGGCTACTCAGACCTTTGAATGCTGGAATGTGCAAAAAGAAGTTTTAATGTCATGGACACTATTTTAGAGTTTTAGGGTTTGATTTGGCTTCCAATGGCTATGTCTACACTTGTTAATTTAGGTTGACTTTAGCTAAGTCTACTTTAAAAAGTCGACTTAGCATGTCCACACCTAAATTTTAAGTTGACTTGGGGGGAACTTACAAAGTCGACCTAGAGCATCCACACTGGATGCCTAGGTCGACTTCTAGGGGCTAGGTGGACATGGGAGAGGTCCACTGTTGCAGGGAGGGCACCCCTTGCCAAGTGCCAGGGGGCTCAGCCTTTGCCCCATTGTACCTGGGTACAATGGGGCAAAGAGGGACAGGGACCCTGGCAGGGCATAGGGGCAGGGTGGGCAGGGCTCTGCTCTGCCCTGTGGGGGGGAATGCCAGGTTTTCCTGTGCCACCCCCCTGGGAGGGAGGGCAGTGGGGGAGTCCTGGAGAGCCCTAAGTCGACTTAGAGTCGACTTAGGGCTACTCCACGTCTACATAGGCTTAAGTCAACTTTAGAAAGTCGACTTAAGCCTAAGGTTGACTTTAAACGAGGTTTAACAAAGTCGACTTAATTTTCCTTAAGTCGACTTAAGCAGCTTGCTTAAGTCGACTTAAGGATAGTGTAGTGTAGACGCAGAATAAATTAAGTCGACTTAAGCAAGCTTAAGTCGACTTAATTTACAAGTGTAGACGCACCCAAAGTGAGTTTGGTCAGATCCTTAAAAAAATGTGAGGGACCTTAACCCTTAAGCAATAATTTGGATCACATGAGAAGCTGCAGGTGCTTGCTGTGTGGTGGCACTAATGATTCTCCCTCAGGTCCCAAGAACATGTAGTATTGTCTGTATGTCTGTTGGAGACAGGGCTTGGATCTTGCTTGAAATAAAATTCAGAAAGTTTAACTTTTCAGATATGTCCATGTTTCCCCCAAATGCCTCATACAACCCATCAGAGATAACAGAAATTTCATGTTCTAAAGCCAAAAATTTCTAGCATAGGGACAGAAGTGTTCCAGCGTTTTATCCAGGAAAACCTCTGCATTAGTTTATATCATATAGATATGCATATAGATATGGATATAGATATGCATATAGATATGGATATAGATAGATGGTGCCAAGATTTTTTTTTAATTTAAAAACGTTATCTTTATGGGAACAAGAGGTTGCAGAAGGGGCCACGGCCGATTACTCAGAGGAAGAAATTATTAACAATTCTTATCTTCTGGAATTTGAGTAGATTTTACTTGGTGATCTGTATTGAACAATATTTCTCTTTCCCCAATGGACCTTCTCTCTGTTTCCTCTAAATTTTTGTATTATGCACTGCATTCTGCTTGAGTGTTCTCTCAACTGGGAGCTCAGTGGCCAGAATGTAAAGACAAGAGAAATACAGTTATGGTTAACAGTGTGTGAAGACATTTTGTTTAAAAGTTGGACGGTAATCACAGGAGATTGGGTTTTGGAATTAGTACTGGCCCTTTTTGCCCCTGTGTATTTCAGACTGTCGAGGGCTGCAGAAAAGATCTGGAATGTGATGTTCAGTTAGGGTTTGTTTGTTTGTTTCACATATATTTGTTAATGTGAGTTGAGTTTTTAGTCAATTTTGCCAGTTTACTCTTCTTCATTCTTCCTGTTCTCATTTTTAGGGCTATGTAAAATATTGTCTTGAAGGGTTCTAACTTCACTCCCAATGTCTTCTCAAATATACTGCTCAAAATTCCTCTGTTTCTTTTCCTCCTACGCTACTTATCTATCCTTCCTCACTGCACTATCTTTTCCCATAAATACCCCCGAATCTGTATGTCTGTGTGACCTCAACTATTTTGTTTACACTATCTATAGATATACCTGCTGCATACACAACAGTAAACAATGATAGCAAAAGTCCCTGCCTTTTTTATTGTTTGTATATAAACATGTCAAATTCTCAGTTGTGAGTTGTTGGCTCTTTGCCTCCTCTCTTTGTGTGGTGTTGCTGGTTGAGTACGGCTAAAATGCTCCACCCCAGTGGATGTCGGTATTGGGTGCTGGATGTTGCACAATGTACACAGTAGACAGTTTGCAAAGCATCTTGGGGCACTTCTGGAGGACAGGCTGAGAATGCTGCCGAGGTAATTGCACCAAGTTCAGCTGAAAGAGAGAGCAGAAGTGTGGGGAGTTTAGTCGTATGGGGTACTGACTATATTAATAGATGTGGGATTCAAGAGGATTTCCAGACTTCTTATGTTCCCTGCTGTCTGCAACAGGAATTTGGGTAGTGGTGCCCTTTTCTGATAGGGTGCTTAGCAGCCCCGTGTAGGTCTAGTCCAAAGCCCATGGAAGCTAATATGAATGCTCCAACTGACTTCAGTCTGCTTTGGGTAAGGCCCAATACAGGTATTAACAGGAAAAGCTGCACAGTGTGATTGTAGAGGTGTAGGAAATATGAAGTACATTTCACATAGGCATGTTTCCATCCCCAGCAGCTAGAGGCATACACTTCCTTAAAAAGTCCAAATAATGTGCCCTTTTAACGTATGAAATATCAATAATTGTCCCAGATCCTCACTCATTTTTTCTCAGTCCACGTTTCAAGCAAACTACTCCCTTTGTCTTCAACGGAGTTTCCTCCAAATAAGAATATCAGGCTTTGGTCTCTTCCTCATGGTTTTCTGCAGCACCCATCAGCATGATCTCAGGGCACTCAAGTCATGGAATTATGCCCCCCTTCCAGCCATGTGCCAGTGCAAAGTGGGAGTAACATTCCAAAGAACATTCATATTCCCGCGATTTCCAGTAAGTTAATGACATTTCCAATCCACACCCATCTGATGACATTCTTGCATCTGTTGCAAGAAGCAGGTAGGAGGTATAATTCTCTGCCCAGTGGGCCTGTCTTATGATTGAGTTTGCAGGCAGTGGCATACAAGCCTTGGATAGCAATGTTCAAAGAGCTCCTATTTTCTCATTGCATTGATCAAAGAAGCAGGCAATCCTAAGAGCTACGTTCATCAAGGCTAAATTCATACTCAGTCTTAATTATGTATGTGAAGGCTTCGTTATTCCTGCAGTCCTGGGGGAATGAAGGGGTGTCAGATGACTTCATGGGTCATTTCCATATCTAGCTTTTATAAATAAAGGTAACTAGAAAAACTAACAGAACCACACATGGATAGTCCCCTAGGGCATGGGTCACCAACCTTTGCCGGCCCACGTGCCAGCCCCTCCTCCCCAACCCTCAGCCAGTGCCAGCAGCCACCTAAAAATTCAGCAGCGGCCACAGCTGGAGTGTGGGGGAAAGGAGCTGCTTGTGGAAAGAAGTCACCCAGAGTGGCTCCTCTGTTCCCAGGCACACCAGAGAAAGAAGCTGCCTGGATTGGCTCCTTTTGGCGGCGGCACAATGTGGAGAGGAGCCACCCCAGCCAGCTTCTTTACATGGCATGCCTAGGGCACGGGCATGGCAGGGATCCCACATGCCCCAGTTGCCCCTGAAAGAAGCCACCTGGAGAGGCTTTCGGCCGTGTGCCACTCCAAATGGACTTGAATGCCACTGTCAGCATGTGTGCCGGGGGTTGCTGCCCCTGCCCTAGAGAAAGTCTTAGAGTAGGTCATATGCTGAGGATGTAGATCATATGTTGAGTATCTCTTGTCTCAACCTCTGCTCCCCCAGCAGAAGGAAATATAGACAGTGTGAATGTCAGAGCTAGTGCTCTAGTTAAGAGCTACAGTAGTGGCTTGAATACTAGCCTGGGACATAGGAGACTGAGACTTGGATTCAGTTCCCTACTCTGCCACAGGTTCCTTGTGCGACTTTGGGAAAGTCTTTTAAATTCTCTGAGCCTCCAATCCCCCTCTATAACATCAAGATTCTTTCCTATCTTAAAGACTGTGAGGAACACAGACACCATAGCAAGGGGGGTGGGGCATGTAAGTGCCTAGGTAGAATTAAGAGAATTCCACTCACACCGTGGGCACAAAAATTGACTGAGACCCTGACACAATCTGAGACCAGCCAGGGAAGTCACAGTCAGCCCAGCATGCTATGCTTCATACTGTTTCTGTGAGATGAACAGTTTCATCCCTGACTTCAAATCTTCTGCCCGCTCCAGCTTTCCTAGTCAGTCTCTCATAGGCCTACTAAGTAAACCCTTCTCTGGGGCTCCTCTCTCTCTCTTCTTCTTCCTTCTCCCTTACCTCAGGGAGAAAGACTGCAAACATTCTCTCTGAAGCCACTCCTGGCCTAACTGGTTCCTTCATAGGTGAGCTTCCTCCAAAGTAATGCCCTCCGCACAGCCTGATGCCCCTCTATTGCAGCTTAATTATCTGACTGAGCCCACCTGGCATAATTCAGCTCTTTCAAGGCTGGTGTGGGCAGTACATCCCACTGCAGAGCCAAAAAATTGAAAGGGATTAAAACAAAAGGGAATCTTATCCCTGGTCTACACAACAGTTTTTGTATCAGTGTAACTATCTTATGGGAAGAAGAATAAGCTACAGTGGTATAAGGCATGTTTGCACTGTCACTGTGTCCACATTAGGAGTTGTACCAGTATGACTGTACTGGTAGAAAATCACCCCTATCTAAAACAAAGTACAGATTTTTTTTGGTAGACAAGCCCTTATGATTTTAAGATGTGATTATGCAGAAAAACTCATGTTAACTTGTTTGCGAAAATCTGTTTCATCCAATAATGAAGACAAACTCAGGACCTACATCTAGAATTCTGTATTATCCCAGCATCAACACCACCAGCAAAGATTGTTCTGGGGCTAGTGAAATGTTAACAAAGCATACAGCAGTGTAATGATGTTTAAAGGGAATCTGAATCTACATGTCCAATAATATTAAGTGGCAGAAAGGCCTATGAACCTAAACACAGGTTGAGATGGTATACTGTACTTTTGAAAACTGCTTTTATGTGAAAGAGGGCAGAAGTGCTATGTCTATATTACAGGCACTGTAGTGCTCCCTTAAAGAGGGGAGTTATTAAGTCGATTTAAGGAAGCGCTTAAGTCAACTTAATGAGTGCTCGGTGTGGATGTGGCTTTGTGTAGGTCGACTTAAGCGTCGTTAAGTCGACCTAAGTTGCAAGTCTAGAAGGTCGGCTATGTCTACCCTTGTAAAGTTAAGTCGACCTTGTTAAGTTGACTTAACAGAGTGGCTACACTTTAAGTCGACTTAAGTCGACCTTGTTAAGTCGACTTAACTGTAGACATAGCCGTCCACACTGGCTTTAAGTCGACTTAATAAGGTCGATTTAGCGCTAGTCCCCATCCACACTGGCTTGAAGTTGATTTAAGGCTTAAGTCGAGCTTCACAGGTGGTGTTATTAAGTCGACTTAAGCTGTTATTAAGTCGACATAAGGAAGCGCGTAAGTCGACTTAATAAAAGCCCAGTGTGGGCGCGGCTTTGTGTAGGTCGACTTAAGTGTCCTTAAGTCAACCTAAGTTGCCAGTGTAGATGCACCCTTAGCCAAGAGTCTTTATGATTCAATGAAAATGGTGCACCCACCTTCATTTCAAAAGTGTGAAGGTATCTTCATTACAGTTTACCCCATTTCCTCTCTGTTGTGTTTACAAGCTGGCTAAAGTCTCCTGGGGAAAGAAACAAAAAATCAGAGACTTAACCAAGAATGCGTTAGTGGAATTGTGGCGTACAACTCACTAGAGAGCAAAGCAAACAGCCAGATGTTTATTGAAATATTCTGTCAGAATTTGATGGATTCCTTAGGGCAGAGACTGTGTCCTCCTCTGTGCTTGGAAAGCACGTAGTACATTTGGGTGGTTACCACAATAAATAACGATGACAACAAGCCATTGCCCTAGTCTCTTGGGGGATCTTGATTGCCACCACAATTTGTACATGTGCATGTATGTTCTGCATTATATATATGATTTGGGTAGTTAAAACACTAGCTTTCCTACAAAGCAACCAACATGAAATGTGCAATAGGGGAGTGAGGCAAGCTCCATTCATTTTTACTCCTAGGTAAAATTTAACATGATGTACCCATTGTGAACATAACAAATCCTGCATTGTAGTGGAGTGTTAGACCCAAAGACTTTTGCAATCACTTCTCACCCTATGGTTCTATGATTCTATAAGCACAAGTTTCTTTTCCCCTGTCCTTCTAGCTTTGGAAGTGTTCTTACAATCCCTGTATGAGAAAAAATGTGTATATGGGAATAAAGAGCTGATATAAAGATAACATTTTATATTTTTGAAATGGGTTTTAGCCTGATAAACTTTAAAATAACTTTTCTCTATTAAGATGTAGATGATAAAGTTGTTTGACCTATAATCTAGTTCCAGAAAGAACGTTTGTCTGTTTTTAAATTAGTAGAAAACGAACTGGAAAAGACAAACTAGATCTTAAGTCTGAAATTTATTTTTGATGCTGCTGATAGATGAATGTTGGTGAATAGCTGTTGCCTGGGTGGTTTTTTATTCAGCTATATTTATTGGATTTTTTTTTACATTGAACCTCTTGTAAATTGGTGGCATGACATCTTACAATACTTTCCTCAGGGAAGACTATGCCAGCTTCCTCAAAAGTGGTATGTCTGTATTGTTTTTAATGAGACTTGGACTTTCAGATTCTGTGGTAGGCAAACTTCCAAATATCTTTTTGAATGACTGACTTAAAGTGACCTTTCCAGAACTTTTGCTAGCTAAAGATGACCTCATTCGAACCTGACTGGACCGAAGACCTTGGAGAGAGGAGCTATAAGGCAGATTATTTGAAGTATTCATACTATAAGGATCAACAGGAAGACCCAGAAACTCGGCTTTTGGTCCCATGAGCCATTTGAGAGAAGACTGACCTTTCAGCATCCCCCAGTCCAGCCACCTTGGGGTTAGGACATCACAGTGCCAACAAACAGGCTACGCCAGGCTTGACCAGTATCTTCTTGTAGATGAAGTTCCACTAGAACAGTGGTTTTCAAATCTTTTTCCTCGGGACCCAGTTGAAAAAAATCATTTATGCCCACGACCCAACAATTACATCTTTGAGCCATGCATTCCAGTCTTTTGATGGTGGCAGCAGGGGGCGCTGTGACCCAAGACCTGAGGTTCTGTGACCCAGTACTGGGGCCCGACACCTGGTTTGAAAACCACTGCACTAGAAAGAAGCATTATGCCACCAGAACATCACGTTGACTGCAGTTTCAGCTGCTACTTTATGAGGATGTGTCTACATTAGACTAAAAGCCCCATGGTGTGGCTGTGGCTGGCCCTTGCCCGCCAACTTAGACTCTCAGGGCTCGAGATGTGGGGCTAAAAATTGCAGTGTAGACATCTATGCTCTGGCTGGAGCCTGGGTTCTCAGGTCTTCCTCCTTGCAGTCTAAGCCCAAACCTAGCAATGTGACCACCATGCACCCCGAGACTTGCAAATGCAAGCCAGCTCATGCAGGCCAGCCAGGATGTTTAGATGTAGAGTAGATGTACTCTGAGGCTGCGTCTACACTAGTAAATTAAGTCGACTTAAGCTTGCTTAAGTCGACTTAATTTACCGTGTCTACACTACACTTTCCTTAAGTCGACTTAAGCAAGTTGCTTAAGTCGACTTAAGGAAAATAAAGTCGACTTAAGGAAAATTAAGTTGACTTTATAAAACCTAATTTATATTCAACCTAAGGCTTAAGTCGACTTTTTCAAGTCAACTTAAGCCAGTGTAGACCTGGAGTAGCCCTAAGTCGACTTAGGGCTACTCCAGGACTCCACCACTGCCCTCCCTGCCGGGGGGCGGGAACACAGGGGAAGCCTGGCATGCCCCCCCACAGGGCAGGGCAGAGCCCTGTCCACCCTGCCCCTATGCCCTGCCAGGGTCCCTGTCCCCTTTTGCCCCAATGTACTCAGGTACAATGGGGCAAAGGCTGAGCCCCCTGGCACTGGGCAAGGGGTGCCCCCCCTGCCTCCGTGGACCTGCCCTAGGTCCCCCTAGCCCCTAGAAGTCGACCTAGGCATCCAGTGTGGACGCTCTAGGTTGACTTTTTAAGTTCCCCCCCAAAGTCGACTTTAAATTTAGGTGTAGACCTAAATTTACAAGTGTAGACATAGCCTGAGAGTACAGAAGACGCTGAGAGCTGAAGAGTTCAGAACTCCCTATTATCTTAAATATCACATTTTTCCTCTTTTCAGGTTATATCTTTTGTTATTATTAACTGGGAAGCATCCTAGCATTTAATTTCCTAATCAGAGAGTCTTACAGTGCAAGCATGTGCATATGAGCACTCATCAAGTTCACAAGGGGAAGGCATCATTAGGAAAGCTCCCTAGATTTAAACAGTCCTAAATATAGTTTTATTAAGATTCTTATTGGAGTATTCTGTGGTTAAAAGCCCTAAGAAATGTAAAGCTGTCATATGTAAATGTTGTTTGCAGTTTTGTTGTAGCCGTGCTGGTCCCAGCTTTATGAGAGAGACACGGCAGGAGAGAGAACTTTTATTGGCCCACCATCTCTTGGTGAAAGAGACTCACTTTTGAGCTATGCAGAACTATACAGCTAGACAGAGTGTCTTGGGGTTCCCATCTGTACCTGGTTTAGCTCCTGACAGTGGAAGAAGCCATCCGAGATGTAAAATTAATACACAGTGACAGCCTGCGTGAGGGTTAACCATGTACTACGCATTTTTTATTTCCAGAAATTGAGAATTTCCACATAAACTCCTGAATGACAGAGGGAAGAGAAGCTGCCAGTGGGTGGTGCATGGGCATCTCTAATGACTGCAAATACAAACTGTATTAATGTTTCCAGTGCCCGTTGCATGTATTCTATTTATACCACGCCAGAGGGAGCGTTGGCAATGCATTGCAGAGAGAAAACCTTTTGTTACACCCAGGGTTGCTCCTGTTAGTGCAACTGAAGAAATTAGAAGAAGAAAAAAAAAAAGGATTGACTGATTCACTGATCTATCTACCCACCCACAACACAGCAATTGATTATACCATAGTCAAGCTACTATATTGCATAGCTGTGATTTCTTAAGGAAAAATAATCAACTGGAACATATTTGAATCATTAGGATTCTGACCTGTCAACTCACTGCTTTTCCCAGTATGCTACTGTTTTTTTGGCTCTTTTTCCAGATCTGCTGGGAGAACTGATCAAGCTGCTTCTTTTTCTGGTACTGTGCTCCAGGCTTGGCGCAAGGGGATTTTATATGAAATCAGAGAATGATTTGTGTATTAAGAAATAGCTCTGGCATGAAAATGTTTTACATTACTCTTTCTTTCCTTGACTTCTCTCCTAATTTAGATTATCCAAATCCCGATCCCATCAGACTAGGCAACAAGATGAAATTCTAAGAAAACACTCTTTTGTTTGTTTTGTAATGTCCATTTTTCTAAGATTTCCCACTCCAGTTTGAAATCTGCTTAGGACTTCTTTAGAATTGTTCAGGTTGTCTCTTTGGGGATCAGAAAGTGGGTGGGTGGGTGGGGGGAATAATGAGAATACAGTTCTTGGAACCCTGACTTGCCAGTCTACAACCTCAGGCTCTTTCAAACACATCAGTGCAGAATTATGAAAAATGGCTTGACATTTCTGCATGTTTTCAGGGTTAATCGAGTGAATTAACTGATGGGTTTTACTAGCAGGGGTCAAGATTTCCAAATATGAAGACCGAAAGTTAGGTTCATAAATTCAGTGCTTACAGTGTATGTGTGTCTGAGGGGGATGGGGTATGTGTGTGACAGATCCAGCCAAAGAAATAAAAGCCATTAAAATTTGAGCCAGATTACTGAGGGAGTGCAATAGTTTAAGCAGTGTTTTAGAAAAGCCCCTGTTTCTATATTATTATAGACACCCACCTTTTCCAGACCACTTTAAATTAATATTTAAGCACTTAGATAAGGACTTGGTTCTGCGTCCATTGAAGTCAATAGAAAATCTCACATTGACTTCAATGGTGCAGTAATAAATCCTATATGGCTTGGTTATTAAAAGTTCTCAGCTAACAATAAATCACTGTTCAGCCATTTTGAGAACCAGGCTAAATCTGGATTTGGGATTGTTAGGTACCCATTAGTTAACATCTTGACCACTGATTTCTTCCTCCCATCCTCCAGCTACTCATGGCTTGTTATCATGAGTAAAAGAATAAGAACCACGTGGGAAATATGGCATGAATATTTATTTAGTTATTTTTTTGGTGTATGGCACCTCTCATAAACATTCTAGGTACCATAGAAATGTCTACAGCTATTGCCTTACATTAGTTGCAGGAGAACTTTAACACAGGGAGGCCCATGAACCTCCTCACTCGTGCCTGAATTCATGCAAATACATGAACATTTGGTCAGATTTTGCCTTGGCTGCTTTTTTGGAAGCAAGATGTTGGCAGGTATAAAAATCCCGATGAAACACAACACTGGGTAAGCAATGCTATAGTGCTCATTTTAGAAGTGAGGATGCTGTACATTAGTCACTGTACATTATTGTTTTATGCGGATATGACTCCACTGGTGGACAGCAAATTATCTCGATAAGATTATCGTGATGGATAGGCCGTGTCAATTTCACCCATTCACAGGATTGTTAAAGTCATGGGTTGTTTGATTCAAAACAACATTCATTCATAAAAAGCTTATTTAAAAAAGAAGTCTGTTGGACTTTAACCCAATAAAGAAAACTGTGAGCAGTTCTCCCTCCCCACGGGCCCAGCTGTCTGCTGCTCATGGAGAGTGATGCAGGGCAAAGCCAATACTAGGCATAAGAAGATTAAGCAATTGCTTAAGGCCCTGAACAGCTCAAGGGGGCTTCTTATTAATTATTAGTATGCGTTGTGTGTATGGGAGGGGAGGTCAAAAATATTCCTGCTATGGGCCCCGAATAGATTATCACCAGCACTGATGCTGGAGCCAGGACAGAAGGATGGGACTGCATATAGGGATCTGCACATAATGTTACTGGAAAAGGCCCAGAATGTGGGAACTTTTTTGTTTTATCTTTGCTTAGAGAAATAGCCTGCCCCCTTCCTGTGGGCTTGTCAGCTTCTGTGCTCCCTGAGGAGAATTTTGGCAATGACATTTATGGGAAAGCCTAGTCATTTGCAATTTTTGTCCCTCAGAAGGGGCCTTTGTAACAATTAGAAAAAAAGGGGGCCTCTTTTGCAATGTTTGAACAACCCTCTCACCCTGTTTGCAGGACTATGGTTCCCCCCCTGCAGGCATCTACAAAGCTCTGACCTCTCCCCTTTGCAAATCCTGCAGTGCGGACAAGGAGCCCACTACTGCAGCTGGTGGACGAGAGTCAGTCCTTACTGAGACAAGCCTTCGACAGGATCAGCAAGACTAAGCCACCATTGCTGAACTCTGCATGAGATGGCAACACAAAAGTGATTCCCAGATAAACCAACAAAGGAAAGGACAAATCGAAGAACTACCTAGGGAAATTAAAAAAAAAGATTTTTGTGTGTGTGTTTCCCTCAACCAGCAGCAGGTGCCTCTGTAGAGTCAAAGCTTTTCTCTATCATCACAGGCCTAATGGCACAGTGCTAGAAATAAACTGCTTTCCAATGAGAATATGGCCTTCCCTTCCCCATTTCCAATCCCTTTTCTTTCTCCTTTCTGCAGTCCGTGGTGAACTCAAGGAATTTCCCCAGGCTGAACTTGCAAACTGCCTGATAGGCAGGAATGTCAAGAGGCAGGAGCTATCGATGGATCTATTTTAACACATGCAAATTGTTACAAGAGGAAAGAAGGGAGGAAAACAATATCTCCAAATGATGAAATAGCATGGGTCCTGGGAGGGAAGGACCTCAATTGGGGAATGTGTGTTGAGGTCCCCATTTCATCTGCACTGAATTTGATCCCCAGAAAGTGGACTAAGATTTGTCTGACAAAGCATAATTCTTGCTACAAGTCCTTTGAGCTGGCAAATTGACATCACATAGGCCAGAGGGGATTAAAACCTACACGGGGAGAGAATGCTCCCTTCCTTAGCCTCTAAGGGGTCATAGGATGTTGGGGATCACAGGCCCTTTGGGGATTAGCAGGCAAGGAGATAGCCCCTCATCCCCAATGCGTTTGGCTTTGGCTTGGAGCAAACCCCATTAACAAGATGATTTGAACAGGCACCCATCTTGGCTGACAGAAGGGGAAAATCAAGGGTAACTTGTGGGGCGTGAGGAGAGGCAGTGAAAGGCTCTAGGGTTGGGTTTTTGGGGGGGTTTTTTGCCTTTCTCTATAGCGTGGGGCACAGTTCACTTGCGGGTAGATTCTCGGTACCTAAACATCTTTAACCCATGACTGGAGATCTTCAGTAACTCAGTCCTAGGTGAGAGGTTTATTACAGGAACGGTTATTAGAGGGGGAGGTTCTGTGGCAGACTAGATGATCATATCGATTCCTTCTGAGTTTAGAGTCTATGAAAGCGGTTGGGACATCGAGTGGCTCCCCCAAGCACTCGCCAGCACCACGGCTCTTCCTCTGCTTTGGGAATGAGCTGGCGGAGTTGCACTGGGAGAATATGAGGCGAGTGGTTGGATGCAATCGGGAGGCGGGGTTTACTTGGTAGCTCTCTGAGCCAGGATCCCAGCTCGCTGAGCGTTGCAGTTGCAGAAGGAGGGAGAGCGAGGCGGAGACACCGTGGCTCTCTGTGCCTGACATTCACGAGCGACAGCAAAGTGCAGCCGGGAAGAAAGGAGAGTGCCAGCGAGCCGATCAAGCACAGGCGGGCGCGGAGCAAGCTGGACGAGCAGCTCTCCCTGGGCGCTGGGATTTGCCATTGTTATTAATTGTTATTTTGAGCCACTCATTAATTTATTCCCCCTCCCACCCTGACCGGCTTGGATTTTTCCTCCACTCACTCCCCAGCCACTTTGGATTTTGAAAGCCGTGGCGAGAAGGGACGGGAGCCGCCCCCCTTCGATCCCTTCCAGTTGCAGGAGCGAGGGGGCGACCGAACCGGGCTGAGCCAGGGATCCACGCCAGCAGGGGGAAAAAGCAAGCCGACGACTGGAAAATGCATTGAAACTTTCGGGCAAACTTTTTGTGTGCGCGTGGGCTTTTTCTTACTTCCCCAGGGAAATCTGTTACAAATCAGTGCCGCCTGTCTGGAGCTTGGATTGTCCCTCCAGGTGTCGGATCGGAACCGGCCCGGCCCGAGGCGGCTGAGCTGTGGGCAGGGAACAAGAGAGAGGGAGGGGAGGGGGGTCTGTTTCTTTGGCGCTTCAGAGAGCCGGGGCTCATGGAGGGGTGAAATCCGAGACTGAAGAGTTCCCCCCGGCCGCAAGCTTTGCAGAGATCGCCCGGGAGAGGGGGGACGAAGGCAGGAGGAGCAGTGAGGGAGGGAAGGAGACAAGGCGGCTGGACAGACAGCCAAAGCTCCGCAGCCACCCGCCTCCCCCGACCTGCTCCAGGAACCATGAACTTTCTGCTCACTTGGATCCACTGGGGGCTGGCGGCGCTGCTCTATCTCCACAACGCGAAGGTAAGGGAGGGATCGGGAGGGCGGAGAGGGGCTTTTGTGTGCGTGGTGGGGGGACTCCTGCCCCCCCACCCCCGCCCGGCGTGGTCTTCGCCTCGCCTGCCACCGAGCCAGGAGAGGGTGGAAACTCAATCAGAGATGCCCGGGACAGAGCGAGCGCTGCCTGCCCCAGTCTAGGTGCACGGAGCACGCCTGCAGCCGCCCCTGTGCGCGTGTGCGCGGGCACGGCGGCTGTGTGCAATGCCCTGGATCTCCTGCCGAAGTGCAGGGGGCCGGAGCACTTTGTCCGGGGGTGGGGTGGGGGGAGCCACTGCACCCTGCCTGCTATGAGGGAAGCCACTGCAAGTCGGGGGCGGGGCGGCAGCCCCCCTACTTCCAACGCCTATGTATAGAAGGGTCTCCAGACGCTCCACCCAAAGGCAAACGGACTAGAAAAGTGTGAGCTACTGAGTGTGAACATCCACTCGCCCAGAGAGTGCCGTGGCCATCAGGCGCCCTTGTACCTGGGGTAGAGAGAAGGAGAGGCAGGATTCAATGAGTTCCTAGGAGAGTCCGATTTCCCACTCACTGCTCCCCCCATGCCCATTCCCCTCCTCCTCCTGGCCCTGGGACTGGTCTGTTGCCTGTGGAGTTTCGCAGAAGTTGGGAGTCTTCTTTGAAATCCACAGGCGGTCATGGTCCCTGAGCTAGCCCAGTCAACGCTTTCAGGGCATGTAAGCCGCACGCAGACTTCTTGCATCAGCTTCTGGTGGCACCGTGCTTGGGGTGCAAGCCTCACTCTCTGGCTCCTGGCATTGCAAAAGGTCTGTTGTGCCGTGTTTGGCTTTAGTTCCATCTCCTGTTCCTGACTGGAGCTCAAAATACCTCCTCTGGAAAAACAAATAGAGATCAAAGGGGACAAAATGGATTCTGTATTTCATCCAGACCGATCTGCAAGAGAAATGTCCCTGCAGAGATTACAAAACTGATTTTCCCCTTCTCTTCCTGCTTTTCCCACAGCCTACCTGGCATTCTCACGGATGGGAAACCAATTTTGCCCTCTTTGAAAAACTACACCTCTTTGTAAATGTCTCCTATGAATCTGTCTTTTTTTAAAGCAGTCAAGTGAGATGTGTTGCCAAGAGCTATTAAGTGGGTTAGAATGAGCATCCAGGTGACTGGTTTATGGTTCCTAGGTGGGCATCTGTTATAGTCTGAGGGATAAGAACAGGTTAGTTTTCTTTTGCCATTTGTCTTCCGGAATTTGGAGAGGCCATCGCTGCGGGCCAGGCCTGGCTGGGCCATCCGGTGTGAAAATAAATGTTATTTGTAAGCTAACCTGCTGTTCACATTGTTTGTTCAGAACCGACAAACTCCTCAATTAGAAGCCATTTCAGTTACTAAAGTCTGTCAGGCATCACACGCTTTGTTGCTAGCCTGTTATATTACCACTGTCTTAGTGACAGCAGCCCATTAAACTGTACTTGATAAGAAACTAGGCTCCCATTCCTATTGGTGAGTGTCATGTGCCAAGTTCTGGTGATATCTCTGGCCCGTCCTTGGCTAGTCTCATGTTAAGGTGGTTTAAGAACCCCCCAAAACTTTGAAACCAGCAGATCAGACAGAACTCAGGTCTGGCCGTTTTCAGAACACAGTGCGAAAGCCTTCTGCAAAAGCCTTTTCTAGCCAGAAGATGCTAATGACAAGGAAAGAAAGCGAGGGAAATGATGGGAACAAATAAGGAAGAATCACAGGAGTGTTGTAAGGATGAATTCATTAAAGACTGTGGATGCCAGACGAGTGCCTAGACCCTAGGTATATAGACAACAAGGTTCCTGCAGACAGATTTAGGTTCTCTCTTTATTTGTACGTCGGTCACCTAGAGACCACGGTGATGGGAACACTAGAAACACCGGTGATAGAAAGATCTCACGTAGGCAGCATGGCAGTGACCGTGGGCATGGCATGGAGCTGACTCTCCGTGTCGGGACCAGAGCTCTCTGCTTTGGTGATAATATTTATCTCCACCGTTTATCAGGCAGTGGTGCCGAATAAACATATCACCTTAGCCAGGCACGCTGGGAGAATTAAATAAAGCCCTGACCCCAGTTCACAGGAAAAGCAAGGTGCAGGTAATGCAAGGTTGCTTTAAGAAATGCAGAGGAGAGCGGCAGGTTTTATGCTGCTGCTTTAGCAAAGGCAGAGTTATAATTACTCATTGTTGAGGCTGTTGCTATTATTATCCCTACTGCAGTGAGGCTGGGACAGCGGGAAATTGGGAGTTGGCAGCCTGGGACGGGCACTGGTGCTGCCACAGGTGTCCCTGTGGGGAAATATCCTTTGTAATCATGGGGGGAAGGCACGTGGTTAGACCTATCACCCTCCCCAAATGTTGGTCGGCCCTGATCCTGCCACCTTGTCCTCACTCCCCTTAGGGTCAGGTGGGGGCCATAGGTTTGAGGATGGGGTAAGCTGACTTCCCCACAGCCCCTTTTTCCTAGAAAGCAGGGATGCACAGGCTGGTCCCATTATTTCTTTGTTGAATGGGTTTGATTCTAAAGTGCAGCCTGCTACGAGTGATCCCAGGGTGAGAAGGCTCTTCCCTTCCTTCCCTGGAATGTGGAGAGACTTGGGTACCCCAGCGGTATTGCCACAGGAATTGGGCAGTGATCAGACACCTTGCCATAGGAATCGGGCAGTGATCAGACACTGAGAGAGGAAGAGAGGGAGGGAAAGAGAGTCTGTGACTAGACTGTTAATGACCTCACACCCACCAGGCTCCTGCTTTTGGTGTGTCTGTGAGCCAGGCCACACGGGAAATGCCAGGGGGACTAACTTCCCCAGCTTCTTCTACCCGGAGAAGATGGGAGACAGTGGATCACCTTCTCCAAAACTGCTTCTCACACTGGCTGTGAGAACAAACAAACAGACCGAGTCTTGGAAGCAAAGAGGGGGAGATTCCATACTACCAACCCAGGAGATCTCCAATTCTGAACAAACCAAGATACCCTGCCCCTTTCTGTTTTGTCTCAGAGGTCTCCATGCTGTCTGCTGGCAGCTTGCAGGATTACTGACCTCTCTCTGCATGTACAATGGGGAAAGGTTGCAGTAAAGCCTCTCCCTTGAGTAGAAACCTCTGAGAAGAATTTCTAGCGCCTAAGACTGAGAGTGCCTAAACTCCGGTCCCAGAGTCCCTCCCAAAGTGGCTGGATTGTTTGTTCCAGCCCTAAACAGTTACAAAGCTCTTTTAATGAGCCTGCAGAGATTAGGGGGAGGGGAAGGAAGAGAAAGGATTGTGATGGGGGGAACGATTGGATTAACCTTTTCTCCTCCTTAAGAGAATAACTCACTCCCCCTTAGAAATGCATCCCTCAGTAAAGCAGAGGGGGGACAGGAAAGGTGCAGATACATACAGAGTGAATCAGGGGCAGCTGACTATATGTCAGGGAGTTTTTATCTGATTTCAGATCATAAATTCTCAGCAACCTACCAGTAGCACAGGGCACAAAAGAGGCTTCTTTTTATACAGCCCATACCCCAAGGTGATTTACCTGCCTCTAGCTCGGAAACTGGGTCTGTGCCACAGAAAAACACAAAAAGCAATCATGTTACGGAAGTGATGAGTAACTATCTCCAAAAGCCAGTACAGGAGAGAGAGTCCAGGCAGAGTGACCTTCAGGCTCCCCCCGAAGGGCACCGGGCCCTGTTGTCTCTGATGGGCTCTTCTGCTTTGGTTTTTCAGTTGCCTCTTCTGTGACACATAGCCGCCTGGTCTAATGTGAGGCAAACTCTCTTCCTTTCAAGCAGTGCTGCCTCAATTGACAGGCTCTGTGGGTACCAGGTACTGGAAAGGTAAAAAGGAGTGAGAGAAATGTACTAGTGTACCAGGGCCTCTAGGGAGGTACCGTATCATTAACAATTCCAGAAGCCCTCCAAGATCCAAAGTCATGGAGTGACTTGGGGGGTCAGGGTGGGCTCCTGTTGCATGCTCGCCGGTATTCAGGAGTGGCAGGTGGGGTTTATTTCAGGCAGGCCCAGCCCTCCCATTTCTATGAATTCCCAGGCTGTTGCTCTGCTTTTGACACTCTTGCAGACTTTGTTAGCTAGCTGTTTTCACTCGTGCTTGCACTCACACACATTAATCACAGCAGGAACCTCACGGGTGACATCCTTCTTCGACTAGGTTCTAGCTACTTCTCCAGGTGTGAGACACTGGGTGTGAGACAGTGGGTTCTGCAGAACAAAGAGGTATGGGCTGTGCTGCAGAGAAGGAGTCAAATGTGCTGCCCACACCTGTTTTCTGACATCTGGGGGAATGGGGGGCGGGGGAGGCAAGTGGCCCCAGAAAGAGAAAAGGCCCCGCTGAGCTGTAAACATGTCTCCAAGCCAGTTTTCAGCAGTGGGCAATTGTCATGCCATGCCTGCCACAAAGCCCTACCCTAACAGGACTTTTAGGCTTCATAGATTGAATGGATTGATCTAGCTGGTGATTTCCTTCCTTCACTAGGGCACATCTGATGCTTTTCTATTCCTTTTGGCCTTTGGGCTTCACACACAGGCTGGTTCTGGAGGGCTGCTGCAGCCTCTGCCTTCTCCATTTTGTTTTTGCTGCTGCACAGCCCTTCACACTTTGGGAATGAAACTGTTCCTGGGAGCCCTCTTTAAAATGGGTATCACAGCCCCAGTTCTGAGCTGGGGCAGATAGAGTCTTTTCCCCTGTGAGGAACAGACCCCTTAACTGGGTAACTGAAGGCTGGACTGGCATGTTATACCTAGGGCCAGGAGTTTATGGGCATCAGTGGGGTTACGAGTCAGATCAGGGAGAACCACAAGTACAGGGAACTGCACACAGATCCAGGGGAATACTTGAGAGAGGGGCTGCTTCTCTTGCGCTGGAAGGTTTATCTTCTCCCTCCTCTTACAGCTGAAGCGTCAAGGTGGTGCTAGCTTGTGCGTGGCTATGTATGGAACATAAAGGTAGCTGATCTATTTGTTGACTTGACACTGCCCTGGGCTGTCTGGCTTAGTCATGTACCTGGCCATTTGTAAAATCACAGTGATTTAAAAATAAACCAGCCCCCCCCCCCGAGACAATCAATGATAAATAACATACTGAGTTTGAGAGTCGCTTCAGTACAGGACCACTGAAATGCAGCTGTCTTTGGGGGTGGTGGGAGAGCATCATGCAGGTGGAACAACATTGCACAAATAGGGGAAGAGCGCGGACATTTTTGGTCAGGGACAGAAGGGTGAAGTCTGCCTTATGGAAAATGCCACCAGAGCTACAATGCTCACCATTTTTTAAGGTCTCACCTGAAATTTAAAACAGTTCTCTGATAAAACACTGGAACACTTTCTCGCCCTCCAGTTGTGGGGCCTGTTAGTTAATTCCATTCATACCCAGAAGTGTCTCCTCACTACAAAAGCAGCAGAAGGGGTTTTTTGGGGGAGTTTTTTGTTGTTTGGGGTGGGGGCGGGTTTGGCTAGGAAAGTGACAGAGGGAGCTAAGGGACCTTGTCTTGGTATTGCAGCTCAGAGGCTGTGACACAGATATCAATGAGCTGTAGTCCCCTGGTGCTGTGCTATGCAATACCCTTCATGCCAGGCAGATTGGGTGGGAGCAAGGGTAGTTTTGTGCAGTTACTATGTGAGGGAGTGATGTAACAGTTAATCATGCTGACATAAAGCCAAATATTGACACCCAACATGGCAAGAACAGTGATGACCTTTCAAACCATGAGACTTTTCTCACCCTCTTTCCCCCCTCCCCTGGCCACATAATGCCAGCTCAAATGATTTACCTTTATAACAGGCACTAATTTAGGAACTAGAAGGGAGGGAGAAAAATAGGGCTGTTGTCTCTTTAAAAGCAGTACCCAGTCCGGCTGCACTTGCTGCTTTGTAATGTAGGCCCCTTTTTGAAATACCTTCCACTAACTTTCCTTGGAACATGAACGTGGACAAATCTCCTAGCGTATTTGTCATGTCAGCGTTAGAAGGTCACCAATGTTGTTTTTCTCCTCTTGCCCCCGCCCAGATTCCCTCTCTGGTTTTTGACCTTAATCATTCGAAATGCCTTTGAGCAGTTAACTTCTCTGTGCTCTTTTTAAAAGTGATGTTGCACTAAACCAAATCCCATCCACTCCACCCTCAGGTGTTCCCCCCCCCCACCACCACTGGTATAAATTGCCTTTGCCTGGATGCTGTGCTTGTCCCCCACCTTCTTGTAAGCCCAAGCCAAGGTGTTATTTTGATTTCATTTTCTTATGCTTCAGAGGAAAAAGAAGACAAAGGTCTCTCTGTGCCTGTCTTGTGATCACATGAGGTGGGGAGGAACACTTCTCCTCAAAGCCGGCAAAAGCCTTTACTAATAACTTCCCCCCGCATGCAGCACTTCCTCCTGTGCATTTGTTGGGAAGTCAGAAGTGCTTCTCTGTGGCGGCTGTATTTTCCGAGGGGAGATGAGGGCTGAGGTGGACCCTAATGTGACTGGAATGCATCTGAATGTGACAACACTCTTGCATCCAGTGATATTGTTACCTCAGCATTCTGGAGCTTGAGGGTGGAATGCTGGGAAACTTTTCAGGTCCCTAATTGCCCCTGGGAAGAGGGTAACAACTTTGTGCTTTGACTAATTTTCTATTATCTTTGCAGTTGTCGCAGGCCGCTCCAACCCTGGGGGATGGGGAGAGGAAACCCAATGAAGGTAAGCAGCTTGCCTCTTTCCTCTCAACAGCTACAGGGCTTACCAGCAATTAGGAAGAGCGGAAGCTCTGGGAGGTGGGGAATGGGGTGCTTTGGGGGAGACATTGAGCCAAGCTTTTGGGAAAATCCTGAGGACCAATACTGCCACCTTCTGGAAAGCGGGCTCAAAACGTGAGCATGGGGGGGGGGGGGGGGGAGGATATAGGACTAGAAATGTGAGATGCCAGATTTAACCCTTCCATGGCTTCATACTAGTCAGAACTGCTCTTTATTATGGAAGCCCTTTTCTGAAACAGGTGGGCCTGGCTGAAAAGCACACATTTCCCTTCCTTCATCAGGTGCTTTTCTGGAGGGGGTGGGGTGTGTGCGGAACATAAGCTGTGTCAGTCCAATGGAACATATTGCAGAGATCATTATGAACCCGTTGCCCATTTCCCAGAATGCTGAAAAAAAAAAATTTACCAAAAGATGAGAGCTATGAATAGTTCCCTAAAGATTTGCCATGGTGTTATAGGAAGTAGTTTGTCATCTTTGCTGCCTATCTCCCTCTCCATTTTCCCATTCACACTCATTGGACCCTGCTCAGTGATAAGATCCGATCATCAGACAAAGGACCAATCAGCATTTAAGTCTTCCTGAGGCTGTGAGTTAGCTCATCTTTAAAAATAAACAAACAAACAAACAAATAAATAAATAAACAAATAAATAAATAAATAAAACGAAGAAGAGAAGCAGCCAGGGCTTATTTTCCAGACTCACACCCCACCCCAGCCAGAACTCTTGGAAGGAGAGGGCTATGCTATAGAATGACAGACCTGAAACACATTCTCTTTTGCTCCATTGCTAGTTGGTACCATAGTCCCATTGATTCAATTCCATTCATTCCTGGCAGTTTAGTACCTGTGGGGATACTACATTAAGGAGGAGAGAGCTTGGTGCTTCTCAAGCCATTGCTATTTCAGAGAACTCCAGCTGCTTCAAGAGCAAGCTACTATAAAGTATAGTAGATCAGGTGTTTGGATGGCGGACTGAATAAATCTAGGTATAAACTAGAACTGCAGTAGGCAGCAAGCTATCAAATGGCAAGCCTTGGTAGCCCTCTTCTGGCTTGTGGGAGCCCATATATTTTAATAGATTCGTTTTCTCTCTGAAGTTTTTGATCCAGTATGGGGCTTAAAACACTGTGGACTTCGGAGTGGTAGGGTGAGGTCAGCAGGGCTGCCATTCTTTTCCATCTTCTGGCTGGAGAAATCCACTGGCAATGGCCATCCACGTCCCCAGATGGTCTTTTGCCTCACTTGATTGGCATGGTCAGGCAGGTTGTGACCCTTGGTGTTATTCCCATAGAGAGGCAGCAGGGGGCTCTAGCAGTGCACCGAGGGACCGAACCCCTCCCTGCCAAACTCAGTTTCAATTTCAATAACTTTATTGGCATGACAAGCTAGAGGAGTGCTGCCAGAGACTTCCAGCAGGCTGAATTTGTTACAAGGTGTCCATTTTGCATTGTCATCCATTTCTGGTTTGCTGGCAGACTGCCATGTGAACAGCGAAAGACTCACTGACTTCACAGGGACAACAGAGTCCAGTGGCACTTTTAAAGACTAACAGCTTTATTTATCGCATGAGCTTTCGTGGGAGAAAATCCCACTTCGTCAGACGCTTTGAAGATGGGAAAGTTACAGAATGGGAGGAAATTAAATGCAGGGGAGTGTATGACATAGGATCAGGTCAGGTTGTAACAGCAAATCAAAATAGGTGTTAGGATTCAAACACTGGGGAACAGCACATAGAGGAGGGGGAGGTCAAATCACTTGTTGTAATGAGAGAAAAATCCATAGTCCCTGTTTAACCCTAAGACAACT
>ML685790.1:2118950-2197226 GCA_007922175.1 Pelusios castaneus | reverse complement strand
CTGCATTTAATTTCCTCCCATTCTGTAACTTTCCCATCTTCAAAGCGTCTGACGAAGTGGGATTTTCTCCCACGAAAGCTCATGCGATAAATAAATCTGTTAGTTTTTAAAAGTGCCACTGGACTCTATTGTCTTTCTACAATAGACTAACATGGCTACCCCTTTGGAATTTGACTTCACAGGGAGCAGGATTGAGTCTGCTGGGAGGCACATTTTGGTACCCAGTCCATGTGCTAGTGGTGGAAATGAGTAGACACGAATACCTTGGTCTCTGCCCCTTTGTACTCCCATCCATCTTATTGGTGAGAGGAGGAATTGATTGGTGCCCATAGCCCTGAACAGTTCTAAATTCTACCCACTCCTGGTTCCACATCACAAGAAGGATGCTGAGAAGGGAAAAGAGATTGAGCTATTGATTAAGCAGGGGAAAATAGGAATCAGGGTTTCCAGCTTATGTTTCTGGTTCTGCTTCTCCTTTGCTCTGAGCTCCTGGAAGTCATATCCCATTCCTTTCTCTTTGCTCACGCCATGCCTCTGTTTCCCCCTCTGTGAAAAGGTGTCATTATACGTAGCTGCTCCATAAGAGGAGTCATACAGCTTCCTCCTTTGAAAAGGACTTAGAGGTCTGGGTATGAAAGGTCATTTTAGTTTTTTAGTCACTTTGTGACCCAGATGTATGGCCACTTCAGCCAGGATTACATTTGGGATGGACCTGATCCAAGTTGAGGACTATTTGTAACTGTAAACCCAGCCCCCCTGGTGCTCAGTTGTCCTTCCACATGGTTTTGTGGCCCAGGACGTTGTAGAGAAACCAGACAAAACACTCTTTGTCTGTTCCACGAGAAAAGATTTTTCTGGTATAAATAAGGAAACCACCAATCCTTGTGGCTGCACTTTTTATTTTTAAAAGAACAGTATGTATAAATAACTGCTCAGCCAGTGATGGGCACAGCAGTGAACCAATCACAGACAGAGACCCATTCTGTGAGTACCCCCTCTTTTTCTAACACGCTTTTTCTCTGCCGCTTGATCCTGCATTGTACTGAACACTTTAAATTCAAATTAATCAATGCATCTGGCAAGATCAGCGCCTTCTTATGCAGGATATTCTGATTTAAATTTGGATACAGATTCTCCTCCCCCTATTCAGAAGCTGACACAGGCTCCTGAAAATGACCTTTCATGTTCAAATACACAAAACAGCAGCACGTGAAGGCCACAGCTTCTGCTGGAGGTTTCTCACGGGGACATTCTAGATCTGGCAGCACCCTGAATCTGCAGCAGGATAGTCAGGGCTCTGCTAAGCAAGTAGGGACTGGAGAGTTTACCAGCGAAACACAAACTCTGCAAAGAAAATGATACGTACAGTTTTGAAACCAAACTATAGACCACAGTCACTATCAAGATCCAGCTGTTCTGGCAAAGCAGTGGATTTGGAACCACCATTGAATCTGGCCTTATAAATGGAATTGCTTCCCTTATGTTGTGAACAGCCCCTTAGGTTATAAAAAAGAAATGAATTTTTAAAAGCTAAGTGTACTTTGTCACCATTTATGGTGATGCTTTTCCTTTCTGACTTTCACTCTGTTTGGTCTAGTTTGGCTGCTCAATTTTACTTTAGTTTCTAGTCAGTTTCAGTTTCTGCCTGTCATAAACTAGACCAGCAGTTGGGATAATTTTTGCTTTGCACATGTATGGATCCCTCAGCATTTTTATTCCATTTTTATCCCATTGGTACTGTGACAGTTCCCAGATCCTTAATGCTAGGAGGGTGTGAATAATTTGCAGTGTACCTGCGTGACTGTCTCTGGCCTGCATAATTTTCTAGATGCTAAATTGTTTAAATGTACTGTCTATAGATCGTCTCTTTTTAAGGTTAAGGTCACCCTGCAGGAAGAAAGAGGTGGCACAGACGAGATAGGGAAGGAGTAGAGAAGCAAACATGTGGAGGACAGGGAAATGACTCTTCTGGAGAAAGAATGCTAGCAACCAATCTCTGCCTTGCAAGTCACATTTCCCCACTCCCTGAGCCACTTTCTTTTTCAATAGGCATTTGTGCTCTCAGACACTTCCAGCTCCCAAACAGATGCTCCTCCCCTCTTGCACCCGCTGCCAGCAGCACTGTGACACTGTCAGCTGTGCGTGACCTAGAATTAGCTTTCAACAATTAACTGTGGGCCTGGAGCTCAGAGCCCTGCCACTTTCACATTTTTGTGGCAAAGTAACCTTTATGCCAGTTTGTCACAGGTTCAGGGCACTCCAGAAATGCTTAGCCGAGACCATTTTTTCCATGATGCAAGCAGTTTGTGCTTATCACATGGGGTTATCGACCTCATCATTACAGGACTGTGCATAGAGTGCAGGCGTTTCAGTCTAATGCAGAAGAGCACAGACCGACCACTGTCTCCTTAGGCCTATACACTCCCTCTGCTCTGTTTGAAACTTCCTCCCTAGAACACCCGGGAGCTGCGAGGAGGGCTTGTAAGGGGCTGTGCATTTGCTAGATGCACAGAGGGCTTTGGATGCGTATTCATCTATAGTCTCTTTAAATCTCTCCACCTCTTGACCAAGCAGTGAGATGAATCTTTGGTGACAGACAGGGGAGCACTGTGAAACACTTTTGAAATCAGAGAGGGTCGAGTAAAAGGTGGGATGTAAAAGGCAGATTTGCAGCCCACTCTGATTCCTTCTGTTCTGTGGCTCAGTTATTACTCTGGATGCTGAGGGTTGGCTTTGAATCCTCAACTCTGCAGCCAAGCTTTGATTTCCTGGGCTGAGAACCTGTGGTCTGCCTGAGCATTTCTGGGGACTTAGGGCAAATGCCATGAGCAGGCTGTGTGGTGCTGTAGAAGTCGGTGTATTGGAGTGGATGCTCTGGATCTGACAGGCAGGCAGTGTGGACTGAAGGTAGAACAGGAGATGGACAGTGTGTTGGACTGGAAATACACTTGGAATGATTCAAACATACATCCCAGGTGTGCTCCTGTTCCCAACGATTAGCAGCGGTGGAGTCTGTCCCCTCTGCTCTTTCGGGGGGTCACTTCCTGCTTCGTCATTTCCTATACTCACTGGTTGAAAGTTTGACATTTTGAAGGGGATGAAAGATGAACCCCATTTGGCAATACACATACCCAAAACCATTCGCTTCAGCCTGGGGTGCTTTTTGGCTGAGCTAATGCATTTAGTGGCAGCACATCTGATGGAGTGTGTCAAACAACAGGAGTGGGAAAGGAGGTCATGGAGGCATTAGGGGCAAATGGCAGAGTCATGAAGGATTAGCCCTAAACAGTTAAGTTCTCACTTCCCCCCTTCCTCTGCTACTCAGAAACAGCAGCTAAGTCAGGCAAGAGCCCTCCTCTTCCCTTATGGAGTTAACAGGATATTGGGGGAGTTAATGTGCACTGCTCCCCCTGCTCCTACATCTTGGTGGGGTGAGGATGAGGGAGACCATACTGCAGAGGCTGATCAGGGCTGCCGGGCCTCCAGCGAAGGGCAGAGGGATCAGTAGTTGCAAGGGCTTATCTCATTTTAAGGGTTGAGTGTTCCCAGGCCAAGCTCCTGTTAATTCATTCCCTCTCTCCCTCCCTCCCTCCTCATAGTTATCAAGTTCCTGGAAGTCTACGAGCGCAGCTTCTGCAGGACAATTGAGACCCTGGTGGACATTTTCCAAGAGTACCCCGATGAGGTGGAGTACATCTTCAAGCCATCCTGCGTACCCCTGCTGAGATGTGCGGGCTGTTGTGGTGATGAAGGCCTAGAATGCGTCCCCGTGGAGGTGCACAACGTCACCATGGAGGTGAGGGCCTTGCTGGAAAATGAGGGCAGTGGAGGGGAGAATGCCTCCTGTCTTAGGCCATCCCCTGAGTGACTGCAACTGGCTTGCTCAGGGGCAGTAAAGGAAGGGAAGCATAATCTAGAAGAGAGATTTTGAGTCTTGGAGAGGGGAGGGGTGTTGGTGAGTTTTGCTTTTATCCATATGCTGGTGCAATGGAACTTTGCTTTGCCCTCTGATCTCCTGTGGGTGCACCAAGTGGATTTAACATGAGTTGCTTCCATTTAAGGTTAATGGGAGAATCCATTTTCTGGGTCAGTGGCTAGCCACAGACAGAAAAGCTGCATTGTAAAGGGAGCATTTCTCATGACTGCTCAGTGTTATCTTGGAGTTTGTGTAGGGAATCTTCGCAGCCCCTCACTCCACCTTAACTCTTGCTTTGGCATTTGTATCAGGCAGCAGTTGCCCCAATAAAATGAGTGTAGTGTAAAAGAGGAAGCCGCCTCTGAACTCTCTCCCCTGGAGGGCATGTTGGGTCAGCCTTTCCCAGCAGAGCTGGGCCATTAGCTCCAGTGGCACCGCAGGGGTGGGAAGGGGCTCTGAGAAACGCAGTGTCAAGTGGAAAAGCCTCTGTGCCTTTCTTGCTTTTGTTCTGGTACTGCTGAATTCATTGCTCATGAAAACTAGCATCTGGCAGGGATGGCTAAGATCAGGCATACTGGGAGGAGGTCTCTGTGAAAGCGTTCGCTGTGTAGATCTGCCCCTGCACCACCACACAGGCCAGGTTCCCACCTCTCACCCCACAGCTGCTCAGCCTGGCCAGCACCGCCCCTGATGTTCCAGTCCAGGGCCCCTCAAACAGAGACTGTAAATATTGCAGTGGCTTTGTGGTATAGACAAGAGACCACAGAGGACTGTGTTGACACCAAACCAACTCGTTTGACTCCTGACCTGAGCCAAATGTGGATTCATGTGTTGATAACTCATCTGTGACCCTTGCAGCGTTATTTATATTGCAGTAGCAGCGCAGGCTTTAGTCAGGATTGGAGACCCATATGCTGGGTGCTGTTAATAGGGACATGTGATTCTGCCTACCCCTCCACACAGGAACCATGGGCATCAGGGGCTGGAGCACATCAGGAGATCTCTGCTGCAAGCATCTGTGTCAGCATCCCAGCTGGGTTCTAGAATCAGACACTACAGCGATGGGTGCAGGATTAATACAGATGGTCAGATCCTTGGCTTAAGTAACTTCGCTGGAGCTCTGCTGATTGACACCAGGGATGATTCTGGTGCCGAGCACAGGAATCATGGCTCTGTCTAGAGTTTAAATGCAGCATTTCCCAGTTCACACTTCTTACTGAGCAGTAGCTTTCAGCTGAAAGAGGCAGACACGAGCCTGGGCGTTCAGGGCTTCTAGAGTTGGCTAACAGAGCCGTACACTTTGAATGCACCGGTTTGAATCCAGCCCCAGGCTGAGCAGCTGGGTACTGCTGCTGCGGATCGGGAGTGGGATGTGACACTCGTCAGCCTGGGCCTGGGTTTAAATACTACTTGTGTGGGTAGGGACTGAAGTTTGTCTCTGTTTAAGGGCAATTTTGTGGCCATTGTGAAGTCAGCCACTTTCTTGTTAGTCTTAGAAGTCCTGTCGACTTTTAGAAGTGTCACTAGGGATGAAGTCTATGGACAGGGCTGTATGGGGAAAAGTCCTCCAGCTGCCTCACTCCCATACCAGCGGCCAGGGCTGCCAGTCTGCACTTTTCACCAGCACTAAGCTACACTTCATATCTGAAAACACAAAGCCCTAGGCTCAGTTCCATGCTGCTTCCTGCCAGCAAGCAGAGGGCCTATTGATGGTGGGGATGCATCTGTAAGCACCCATACCAGCTCTGGTGCCCTCCTCAGAGAAACAGCCAAGGGCTGGGAATGTTTCTTTTGTCTGTGCTAGGGCTGCTGATCTTTGCAGGGATGTGGCTCAGGCTCGCAGTTGTGACTTTCTGTGTCTTTCCTTCCAGATTATGAGAATTAAACCCCACCAGAGTCAGCACATAGTGCACATGAGCTTCTTACAGCACAGTAAATGTGAATGCAGGTGAGGATGGATCTCCAGGGCACCGGCTGCCCTCAGAATAAGCCTTTCCATGGGGACCTGGCCTCTTCTTATTGGGGTGAAGAATCTTAGCCTAAGGTGTCAGATTGGCACCAGGCTGCTTTGTAGAGGGGCAGCTGGGATGGTGGGCGGGGGCGGGTTCGTGATGTTGCCATGGGGGCATCTACACTTACAAATTAAGTCGACTTAAGGAGCTTAAGTCGACTTAATTTACTCCGCGTCTACACTGGGCTTTCTTTAATTCGATTTAAGCTGCTCCTTAAGTTGAATTAAGGAAAAGTTAGTTTGAATTAATAACTCCTCGTTTTAATTCGAACTAGTGCTTAAGTCGACTTTATTAAGTCAGATTAAGCCAATGGAGATGCGGAGTAGTGCCTCGTTGGACCTTTTTACGTCGACTTAAAACGTTAAGTCGACTTAATAAGGTCGAAAAGGGGCCACATCTGCACTTAAAAAGTTAAGTCGACTTTTGTTAAGTCAGCTTAATAAGATCCACTTTAAGTCGACTTAAAGTCAACCTTATTAAGTTGACTTCATAAAGTCGACCTAACTTTTCAAGTGTAGACTTAGCCCATCTGTCTGGAGACTGTAGGGTGGCTGGAGGGGAGAGGAGGGCCGATGATAGCTCTTGTCCAGTGGCACCCCTTGGTTGCAAACGGAGGACAAACCCCTCCAAGGAGGTTGCTCAGCCGGTTGGGATAGATGGGGCCTGAGGCTCACCACAGCGTCCACCCTGCACAGGGCGCAGTGATGGAACTCTGTCCTTGGGGGGCAGGGATGGTGACCAGGCAGACATCACAGAAAGGGCCTGCCACTGGCTCCCTTCTAACCCAGCATTTGTTCTCTCTTCCCCTGCAGACCAAAGAAAGACAACAAAGTTAAACAAGAAAAGTAAGTGACGAGCTTTTGCCTCCTTTTCCTTTTGGTGGTTGGTCGGGGGTTTATTTCCCCCTTCTTTGCTCAGCTGGCAGCAGGAAATGTTCACATTTAGGCGTCATTTGACACTCAAGCGATGCTGTTAGGAGTTATACCCTGAATCCATTCCAGGAGGGCACAGAGATCCAGTTCCAGTGGGTCTTCCTTCTTATTTTAGAGTTTGCTCCCTGTCTGACCCCAGCATGGCATTGGCTTGCTAACAGTTTACCTAAAGCATCAGGGAAATCCTGGAGCAGAATTTCCTGTCTTTCAGGAATGGATTCTGGCACAGCACCTGTGTGTTGCTGTGGTCTCTGAAAATCAATAGCTGCCTCTCTTTTTCCTGCTGTTCTGGTGAGAATTTGCTGTCTTCTTTCGCATCAGCTAGTGCGGGGACTCTTTCAGCAGCCAGCCTATCCATCTCAGCTTTGGTTCCTAGCAGGACCTCTCTCTGAACTCGTGCTGTGCTTGGCACCAGGAAGAGATTGCACTAGAGACCTGATGGAGGCAACGCGAATGCTATATGTGGCTGTACGCTGCTCATTGCCGGGCGGGTGGGATTAGGAAAGGAGCCATGTTAACTCCCCTAGCAGCTTGAGGAATGTTCATGGCCAAGGCTTTCCCAAGAGGTGGCATCTCTTTCAAACTTGCGGATTAGCTCTGGAGACACGGAAGGGGTCAGGGTCCAACCTTTCCCAAAATGGTCATGAAAATGACTCTGACAACACTGTCTCACTGTGATGATAACATGCAGGAAGAAATGAATGCTCGCGCACTCACCCAGAATAAATCAATAGAGAGAAAAGCGTGGCCTGTCCTTGTGCAGGACTGGGGTAGCATCTCTGCCTCTTGGATGCACCATGCTAGTTGGGGAAGTAATGAAGTTGGGGCAGGGGGAGATGAGACAAGAGAAAGAGAGAGAGAGAACACCTTCCTGGTCAGCTATGTAGCCAGAGTTGCTTCCCAGCCATTCCTCCTTCCATGGATTTCGGCTCAGTGTTCCATCAGGCTGATGTCCTGCAGGCTTTGGGCTGAGGCTTCGTCTCTCTGCACTAGTGTGGGTGAGGGTGGCCAGGCCGATTGATGCTGTGCTTTGAGGGTGTGAGAGAGCTGCGTCCATGTGAGCAATGGGGTGTGGGCAAAGCAGCCAGCCTGCTCTCCTCTTTGTGCCGTGTTCCCTCTCCCCTTCTAACCAGACCCACAGCGCCTCCCCTTCCCTATGCTTGTTCCAGCACATGAAGGGCAGTTTGGTTTGGGTTGGACTGAAGTCTCTGTTGTGCTTGCTGTGTCCATCTCCTCTCCTTCCCCCACACCAGTATCTTTGTCCTTCGTGTCTCTCTGTAGTTTATGAGAAGTGGAAATCACCCTCAAAGGACGTTTCCCTCTTCCCGCCCCATGATTCTCCTTGTGTTCCTGGGACGTTCTCTTTGCCTGCAGCTAGGAGAGAGTTGGAAAGGAAATTAACACTCAGTTGCTGGTACCAGCGAACAGGCTTGAACAGGGCCCAGGAAACATCCTGCCAGTTATCCTCAGGGTCCTTCTCCCTCCCCCTCGCCCTTCTCCACGCACCCCAGTGGGCTGAGCCAGGGAAGGGAGGAAGGAGGCAGAGCTGAGGAGGAGGAGGAGTGTCTACTGAGGTTTTGTGGCCAGGACTCACTCGACTGACAAACTCCGCGACTTTGTCTAGTGTCTCTTTGTTGCGTGTGTTCCTTGTACGGGTGCCGCTGCTGCCCCTCGAGGGGAAGAGCAGGCGCCTTGCTGTCCCCCTGCTCTGCCTTTGGCAGTGGGATTGGTGCCTCCTCCTCCCAGACCCACCTGACAATCAGAAGCCATTGATGGATTTGGAAGAAGAAGGTGTAAAATGAGTCAGTGTCTTGGCTCTGTCTGCTCCTCTCTCCAGCATTGCCAGGTGGAGGGGGGAGGGGGAGGTTTGAAAACTACTTGGCTGGCAGAGAAGGGTCTGATTTCCCTCCCAGGTGTCAGAACTAGGTCAGGCAGGCCTTTTCTTCCTTCATGGTAGCAGGTAGGAAGCAGCCAGTGGGTGGGAAGCAGGGGAAGGGGAGTGTCTAGCCATGAGGTGAGAGTCAGGAGACAGTGTGCAGCAAGGATGGGCCAGCGAATGACTCAGGTTAGACAGCGTCCTCCGTCTGCATCACGGCTCACGTGCCTGCAGGAATCACTCATTCAATCTGCTCCTGCAACCACAGCAGCAAAGGGAAACAGGCGGGCTGCTCGAAATGGCTAGCGCTGCAGGGTCCTGCCCCCGAAAGTGAACCTGTGCCAGGCTGCCCACGGCTGCCATGAGGGCAGGAAGTGTGGGACAAAGGTCTGGGGGAGCTTGGACCAAACTTGCCCACCTCATTTGTCCTTAGTCGTGAAGTTCACATGGCAAGGACTCAACACAGGGCCTTTTCCCTCAGGGAAACTCCCCTGCCCTCACTACCTGTGATTAACAGGGGGCAGCTTTCCCACCCTATCTTGGCATGCATTCCCCTGGGCACGGCTGGTCACTGGTGGAGTTCTCTGTAGCGCCGACGTTCCCTGTGGAAAACTGGCGATCCGTCTGACGCTGTGGGGTAATGACGCCCTGCACATCTGGGCCTGTCTGGGCCCAGTGCTTTCTTTTCGGGAAGTCTTTCTGTCCAGGTCTCCTCTTGTCCATCGATGACGTACACTCTGTGGCCAGTGCTCTTAGAGTTTGGGTTGGTGACACTTCTGGAGTCTTACTCCCCTCCCTCTCCCAGGCCCGCAAAGCCCTCCTACCCCTAGAGTAGTGGCAGGACAATCTGATACTCATGCTGAGGCTGGTCTAGACTGCCTTTGAGTTGAGCGGCTTTCTGCCCCTGCAACCTGGAGGCAGGGAGTGTGGGAATGCCAGTGTGAGTGGTGTGAGACTGGCTCTCCAACCCTACCGCGGGTGATTCCCCCTCCCCACAGCGGACACAGAGGGCTGTATTTTTTTTTCTTTCTTTCCTTTGGTTTTTTTTTCTCTCTCTCTCTCTCCCTCCCTCCCTCTTTTTTTTTTTTGCTGTTGTTGTTTTTCTTCCAGAAAATCAAAGCGTGGAAAGGGGAAGGGTCAAAAGAGAAAGCGCAAGAAAAGCCGGTACAAACTGCTCAGCTTGTACGTTTGTGTCATGTGCTCGTAGATTCTGTCCCAAACCAATCAGTGCGCTTGCATCACAATCAAAATCTCCTCATCCCCTCAAAATCACTGGCCGGCTCCTATTTCCTTCAGGGCAGCACTGGTGTTGGCCCAGCTCTGGCACTGGGTGGGGGTAGCACAGCTCAGGGCAGGTGGCTTTTGCTTGCTTGGCACATCCTCTCTTTAATGGAGCGGCTGCGGTTGATTCTGATTGCACAGGAATGTGGTGGCTGGGCAGGCTCAGTGCGCTCTAACCACTCCTTATAATGCACCTGTGTGATCCCCTTTCCCGTCTCAGTTTCTGTCTCAGCCAGTCACTGCAGAGAAGGGAGACTGGCCAGTCTCGGCTGTGCATGCGTGTGGGTGTGTGTGTACATCATGAAAATACAAACATAGAGGAGTAGTGGAAATCTGGGTAATTTAGGGGAGCCGGGCTCTCTCCGTCTACTGGATTTGGTGGCTTCTCTCTTTCTCTCTCTCACTCTGATTCACACAATTCTGCATTGCAAATCCACAGCCTCTCTCCTGATGGTCTCTCAGGTGGCAGGTCTACGGTGGGATGGGGGCTTAAAGAATTAATTCAACCACCTCAGTCCTCATGGAAGGATGGGACAAAACTCAACAATAGCAGCAAGGTGCAGGGGTCTTCTCTGCCTTCATTGCACAGTTGAGCCCAGCTTGCTTCTCCAGGGAAGGCGAGACCACTGGGGGTTTAACCTGCTAGCTACTGGCCTCTTTGTGCTTGACCACTCCATTTCAGGGGCCCTGTGCTAATAGGCCCATAGTCAGCGTGCAGATTGGACCCAATGCGGGATTGGTGAATACTGTGCTGAGTGCCTGTTTTCTGTCTCTTTACGCTAACGCAAGTGGGTGTTGTTGTGACTAAGTTCCGGGACTGGCACAGCCCTACAGCCAGAGTCCATTGGCCAGCAACGCTCCAGAGGGGTGGGACCTGCAGGGAGGGGGCCGGGGGATTGCTTCGATGTTTAGGGTGTTGCATGTGTATTTTCTTCCTGCTGAAGCGCTGTAGCTTAGACTTCTTTCCTTTTGCCTTTTTGCAGTCACTGTGAGCCTTGCTCAGAGAGGAGAAAGCACTTGTTTGTACAAGATCCCCAGACCTGTAAATGTTCCTGCAAATTCACAGACTCACGTTGCAAGTCGAGGCAGCTTGAGTTAAACGAGCGCACTTGCAGGTTTGTGTCCTGAAGGATGAAAGAGAAACATGCAAAGAGAGAGAAAGAGAGAGAGAGAAAGAGAGGGGGAGCTTGCTTCCTGCTGGCTTCTGGCACCCACGCTCTGTGGTTGCTCCTTTCTTTTGTGCTAAGGGACAAGGGTCACAGCCAGGGAAGGGGACAGCAATTACTGTTTGTCACAGATCTGCTGTGAGTGTCTCATGTGCTGGCAGAGAATGGATGGGATCCTCCCACAGATGGGGTGTTTGGTCCAGCATACCCCCTGGCAGGACACCATGGTGGATTTCAGGTCGTTGTGCTAAGCAGGGAGCCTGTGGTCCATATACATCTCGGTGTACATTCTGCCCAGTGGGCTGGTTTAGGGATGCACAAGCTTCTCTGTCCCCCTTTAATTAAACTCCCCCTTTTTCCCATGATTCATTTGGAGGGTGACTTTCCGACCCCTCTGGAGTGACTGGAAACAGGCAGGGAAGTCTGCCCTCCCCCACGCACTGTCAGAGCCAGTCTATCTCTTTGCCCTTATGCTCCTAAAAGCCAGGGAGAGGACTCTTGGACTATACTGTGTACACAGCTCCCTACCTCCCCAAACAAGTGTGTGAGAGCACGTGGGCCTGTGCCACGGGATGCTGTGTGGATGTCTGTCCATAGTGTATGCAAGGCAGGGTCGGAGTTTCTTAGCTGCATGCATGGTGTGGACACAGGGACACTGTGTAGTCTGTGTCTCTTCAGCCATCCATGCTGTGTCCGTGTTCTCCGTCAGCTATAGCCGTATCTGGAGGCTGACCTGTGCTGAAACTGTGGGCCAGATCTTCCCCAGGTACAAAGCAGTGTAGCCTCGTTGAATTTAATGGCACTGCACTGATTGATGCCGGCGGAGGGCCTGGCTGGGTGTGTGTGAGAGAACCTCTGTATAGATGTACAAAAGGAACTGCCGAGGTCCCTTGGGCCAGCCTATGGCTATAAACTCTAGCCTTGATTCACAAAGATTTGGTTCCCATCAGAGGGGCATTATGTTGTTTCTCTCTGGGTGAACAGGGCAAATGGCTGTGAAATGAGGGGCCTCTGTGGCCATGGGTTGGAAGAGGAGGCATCTCGTCACCTGTCTCGTGGTAGTTTTGAGGTTGAACAGCATCCATGTACCCCAGCCATCCCTGCAAGTGAGGTGCTCCCACCCCTAATGCCTTGTGCCATCCTGCTTTGTGCCAAACCCCAGGAAGCCCACACTTCTGGCTCTGCCAAGGCTGCAGAGGCATTCTCAGGGGCGGGGAGGCAGGCAGGCGTAACCTGAGTGGGAAAGTGGCTGGTGCAATGACAGAGCAGAGCCAGCTCTTGAGTTACAGAGTGAGACCAGACAGCTCCCTGCCCTTGACCTTTATCTCCCACCACCTCGCTCCCCTGAGCAGCTGGGAATCATTCCTCTAGAATTCCAGGAGGGAATATTCCCAAGTGAAAAAAATCTTCCTGGCTCGAGGGATTAGTAGTCTTTCTTGCCAATGCTTCCCTATGGTGGGGTGAGTAGCATGATTAGAGGTTTCCAGAGCTAGTGCATTGGCCAGAAGCTTGGGACAGAGTCGTGGGAGCAGGCGATTTAGCTGTTTCTGGACTTAAAGCTGGTTAAGATGAAGTTCCACCCCTTCTCCCTGTTGGGGTTTCTGAACTTGGGCCCTATGGAGCAGGGCATGCTCTTGTTTCTCCTGCTGTTCCGCAAGTGGCTGCCACTGTTCTCTGGCACTAACTCCTGCTCTCAGCAGCTAGTAGAATAAGGCTCATTTTCCTTTCATCTTCTTGCTTGCATGAGACAGTCTTTCTGCACTGCTTCTGATGGAAACCCCAGGCGAGACTGGGAATCAGGGTGGCAGGGTATCTCTGCATGGGTTGGTCAGTCCCTGTGCACATACTGGTGTGTGAGTGTGCGAGGGAGCAAAGGGCAAGCAGAATGGGTTTGAAGGCTGAGGAGGAAGAAAGAGCCTGTCCTGTGTCATTCTGCTCCTAACTCACCAACCCAACCTAAGAGAACCCAGGGGAATGTGACTGGTCTGGGTTAATATCTCAGTTATTTCCCCCATCTTCTAGTATGCGAAAAATCATTGCCTGGGGCCCTGCAGTCCCTTTACCTTGTCCCTACAGAGCCTGAGTGTGGTCTTAAACTTGTCAGCGCCCTCCATGCCTGCCCCTGTCTTCTCCCTGACCCACAAATGTAACCCCTCTTCTGTCTTTCCTCCCTTTCCTTCCCAGCAGATGTGAAAAGCCGAGACGGTGAGCAGTGGAGAACAAGGGGGAGCCCGATTTCTCACCTGGACAGAAAAAGAAAAAAGAAAAGAAAAAAAACCCCTAATTCAAATGAACCCTAAAATGAAGGATCGGTAGAGCACAGCACTTTTAGTATGGATGATGGACTCCAGAAGGAACATTCCCCAAGGCACCTGCCGCACAAGTTTCACCTTTGGGTTTTGAACTTTTTTTCCTTTTCATGCTGCTAAATAACAGAGCCAGGAAGACTATAGGGGTGTATTTTATGGGATTCCCATACACACACACACACACACACACACACACACACATATATAGGTATATATATATTAGCCACGTGTGTGTGTGAGTGTGTATGTACGCTCACTGAATTTTTTTGAACGTTGATAATGTTATTGGTGTCTTCACTGGATATACTCGACTGCTGTGGACAGAAGTGGGCTACTTGGAGCATAAAAAACAAGCCAAAACTGGACTAAGCAAAAGCGCTGGGTGTACCCTTCTTAACTCTGACTGACTTGTGCGGCCTCTGCTGTTTCTTTGTTGGGTGTGCTGTTCCACAAAACACCTTCTCTTCCCCATGCCGGGGAGGAGAGGAACCAGAAAGGACAGGCAGAGGATTTCAGAGTGGTGCCTTGGGCCATTTTGGGACAAAGGTCAAGGAAAGGGCTTAGGACACTGGGCCATCTGCGTGATTGAGGATTCCTTCTCCCCTTCCTCCCCCCAACCTTCTTCCCTACTCGTTTCACGACCTGTCTGCCTTCCTGGGACACGGGATGTCAGTGTACATTTTGCGTTGACTTGACTTGTTGTAGAAACTCTGATGAGGTTAAAGCCTGGCCTTAAGGATGGTGGGCAGCGGATGCACGAACCTTTCCCCTTGTGGAAGTATCACAAGAATCTAGATATCTCACTTGGTGGCTGCAAAATCACCTGAGGCCTGCGATGCGCTGAAACAAGAATGGGGACCGGTGCATAGCCAGGCAGCCATTCGGGACTGTCTGCTTTCTTCATGCATATGGAACATTTCTGGAAAGGGATATTAATCAAAAGTATCTACACAGGAGCGGGGTGTGTATGTGTGTGTCTATGATCGTATTAGGTATGTGACTATATATATAATTATACATGCTTATTTTATATATATAGCCAAGATTTTCCAAAGTGCCTAGTGCTTAGGTGGGGGGGGAAGCATGGATCAGGGTTCACGTCGCACTCCCCATCAGTACGCAGCCCATGCCGAGGAAGCAAATGATCCAGCTAGCGGACCAAATTCGGCGATGAATCCTGATCACGTGCCATTTTGAGGCATGTTGTGCCTACGCTAAGGAGGTGTGATTTAGGGTGTTTTATGTTTTGGGTGCTTCATAGGAGACACCCTAAGGAGGCCTGATTTTCAGTCCTTCTCTCAACATCAGGTCCATTTAAGGAGTCTCAAGTTAGGCACCCATAAAGCATCACCTCAAATTGCTAGGCACTTTTGAAAATCTTGGCCATATATCTCTCTCTCTATATCTGTCTGTAATATGTGCCCGCGCGTGCACGCACGCACACACACACATACACACACACACACGCCCCCCAAGATATGCTTGTATGTCTATGTGGATATATAATCCAGTTCTGTGATTAAAAAACACTAATCAAAAGGGTACTTGGTTTGTGTTAGAATCCTGCCAACCACCACCTACAACTGAACTTTCAACGCCTAATAATGTACAAAATGAAAGCTTCCCAAAAGACAATAAGGTCTAAAAACAGACTCATAACAAGTGACTACTAACCACTAGGAATTCCCCATCCAACTGATGGCTTTCAGGAGGAGGAAGACACATGGGTATGTGCCTGCATCCATCGTGTATATGCTCATGCTGTGTCGTGCTCAAAACAGAGGCTTCTGAGGGGAAAAGAGAAAGTGTTTTATATACTTATTTAATATCATCCCTTTTTAAATTAGAAATTAAACAGATAATTTAATTAAAGATAGGGATTTTTTTTCAGTATTCTTTGTTAATATTTAATTTCAGCTATTTATAAACCATACCTCCCTTTTTTTTAACTGATTGTGTATAAGTTTAACCCTTCTGTTGCCCCAACCCATCTCTCCCCAATTGTTGGCAGACTCAGTAGCATATTATAGGCAGTTATTTAATTCAGTTTCTCTAATAACACCCATCCCTACACATTCCTATTGAGACAAGGGTTAGATATACATCTACATACTATATATATATTTGGTTATGTGTGTGTATATATATATATATATGTTTATGTATATGTGTGATTCGGATTAAATAGACATTACAATTTTTTTTTATATATATAAAAACAAAAAAAAAGGAACAATAGAAAATTCTGCAGCCTGAATTTCTCCTTTTTTAATTTTAATATTTGTTATCCTTTTATTTATTGGTGCTACTGTTTATCTGTAATAATTGCGGGGAAAAAAGATATTAACAATACATATTGTGTCTAGTGAATTTTTTCAAGATATTCCATAATACATATTTATTTTTAAACAAACAGACAAACAAAATTACAGATATATCTTAAAAAACAACTACAACGATGACAAACTTTTTTTTTGTATTAAAGAATTTAATTCTGATCTTGATTTCCTTTGGTTTCTCCTTCTGCTTTGCATCTTGTTGTTCTTCCAGTGTGTAAACAGACTCTTTTGTGTTGTCTAGGATGAATGGGCACCTGGGATTCAGTGGTTGGACTCCATGATTTTGTTCCCAGGTTTAAGAGGAGAGTGTGGTTGGTTGGAGCAAAGGAAACTAGGAGTCAAGACTCTTGGATTCCCTTCCTGGCTCTAATAGAGAAATGTTGTCTAAATGGTAAAAGCACAAGATTGGGAGCAATGTTCCCTCCAAGCTGTGCGGGAGCACAGCCGTTGCATACCCGCACACCTAACACAGAGACTCGTGCAGCCTGACTCTGTCTCTCTTCTCCCCAGCCCAATCCGCACGTCTCTTTTTCTCCCCAGCCTGACCCTGTGTCTCTTTTCCCCAGCCCGATACAGAATCCTTTCTCCCCAGCCCGATGATCCCCGTGTCTCTTCTCCCTTCTTCCCAGTTAGAACATGAGCTACAGGGCTGTAAGAGCTGTAAGTGATTGCTCACTTTGACACAAACATTTATATTTGTCATCTCTAAAAGTGTGTATATTCCAGAAAATATTTTCAAGGGTTATTAAGAAATATCTTCAGACACTAATTGCTGTTTTCCAAAATTATTTTCTTGTGGTTGTTTTGCTTTATCTTATGAATTGATTTATCTAAAAATAATTTAATTGTGTGTGCCTGTTTATAGTTATATGGATAATACTGGGTATCAAAGTAGCACAGTCAAACAATCTCATCATCATATTCCAACACCATCCAACTTTTCTCAAAGTTACAGTAATGACAGTAATATAAAAACAAAACAAAAAATCCTCCCACTAAATTAAAAGGCCTGGGGCAGGAGGGAAAACTGTTGCCCATGTGGCACCATGCCTCATAAATTGCCGCTCAGCGGGTACCATAAATTGCTCAGCTGCATCATCAGCTTAGAGGGAACATTGAGTGGGAGTCAGGAGAGCAGCAGTTGACTCCTAACACTATTATCAGGATTAAAGCTCCACTGTAGTGGTGGGGTAGAAACACAGAGGTAGATCTTATCCTAATTGTCCCCAGTGAGCTGAGAAGATGAGAGCCATCAAAAGTACGAGAGAAGACCATCATTGTACACATTTTAATAAACATTTTGTTTTCCTGTATCACATCAGTACATAATTATAGTATCAGCAATGGCTCAGCCAAGCCATTGCTATCATGTTCGCATGCATCTCATTGTCTTGCTTTTCCCCTTTGTGAAATGGGGAGAATGATGCCAACACGTCTTTGTAAAGTGCTTTGGGATCTACTGATTAAAAGCACTTTGTAAGGGCTAAACCATCTGTTTTTCCTTTTTCCATTCTTCCTCAGCCCATGGAGAGGTATATCAGATGGACTTAATCCTCTGGTTGTCCTGGAAGTGAGTGTATTGGATGTGGATAAACCTCTCCCACCCAGTTGTCACACAGGGGTGTGGCATATTTGCTGTAACTCATTCATATTCTTCCTGTGGTTGCAACCCACTGATTCAGCACTAGACAGTCACTAGACTTTACTAGCTTTGGGGACAGCGTGCATACCCATGTATGGAAGAGAGGAGAGAGCCCTGTGGTGGTGAAAGATTTGTTTGGGATGACCTGGAACCAAGCTCAGCCAAGACGATTCTTCCAGATGTAGGATGGACATTTTAGCACCAGGGACCCCTGCTGTTCCACTCTGCTGCTGAGAAAGGGATCAGGAAAATTGACCCATGGGCAAATATGTTCCCATTTCCTATTCACTGTGGGTAAATTTAGTGCATAGGCACAAGACTTAGGTACTAAAGTCCCACTTAGGTACTGGGAATTTAAGTAGTTCATAGGTTTTATGCTTCATCTTCCACATAGATGAATTTCATTATTCTTTATTTGTCTTAGAGTAGCACACAGACCTCACCATTCCCCCAAGTTCAGGACCCCACTGCACTAAGTACTTTATATAGACACAGGAAGAGAATCCAGGCCTGACAGTCCACAAGCCTGACAAAGGAAGTATTATTCTCCTTTTACAAATGCGGAACTAAATTACAGAGATGAATGATTTACCTGAGGTCTCATGTAGTTGGCAGGACTGAATGTGTTCCAGAAGTCCTGTGTCCTGGTCCAAGGCCTTAAATATAAGATCATCACAATAAGATAACAGCACAAATAGACAGGATAGGTTAAAATGTGACAGGCCTAGAAGATAACAAAAAACTGGTGTATGCTGCAGAGAAGGATGGGGAGATGAGGGACGGGCTCCTCAAAGGGCAGAGGATGAGGTCAGAACGGTGGGCCAGGGAGGTGACCTCGCAGCAGTATTTGAAACAGTGGTGTTGCTGGCACTGGGCACATGGGGGGTGTGCCCCAAGTACTGGAGCCAGTGCCCCAAGTCTGGCAGGGACCTGGTGGCTGGTGGCAGCCCGATCCAGCCCTGATCGCAGCCAGGGACCCAGAGCTAGGCGGCTAGGGGCGGCCCACTCTGGCGCCGGTCCCAACCCCGGCCGGAGATCTGAGGCTGGGCCGCAGGTTAGCAATGGCAGGAGCCCAGTCCGGACCAGGCCCCAAACCTATTTTGGGGGCAGTGATGCCTCTGATTTGGAATGACCCTCCTTCAGAAATTGCTATCTGTTCCATGATCTTGGACCTTGGTTGGACTGAGAGGGTGCTGGGGGCTTTGCACCGTGGAGCAGGATCTGATACTTTGCTGTAGGCCTAAGGAACTGCGTGTGGAGACTGAGTTTCCTAAGGGATTTTCAGGCCCTCTTAGGCTGTGTATCCTAATGGCCACTCGGCTGCTTTGTCAGTATTGCAGGGTTCATGCACAGAGGGTGCTAAGACATCTCTTCAAGCTACAGTCCACCTGTGTCAGGACACCCATAGTGCTTATGAGCTTATGCAAGCAAACCTGGCTCACATACGGGCTTAGCACAAGCGATTATGTCACGGCTAGGGACTGGCCCAAGGGATTAGAGAAACCCACCACTGACAGCTAACAAAACTGTAGTAGAAGTGTTCAGTTCTGACTGATGAGTAGCGTATATGACATGCCAGCCTGGGTCCATTACAGCGCCGTCACACGGGACCCTACTGTGAAGTGCGTGTGCAGACTGCACAGCTCTACCTGCATGGTGTGATACAGGGCTCATCTCATTGGTTGAAACACTTTCCGAGTATATTTTTACCACATAAACTCTGTTCTTTTGGATGACTCAGGCTCATGCGTATTGTCAGACATACATGATTCGAATGACTCGTTAGGTATCCAGATGACATGAGAACTGCAGAAGTGGCCTGGTGCAACCTGCTTGAGACAGACGCTTCAATGACTTTAGTGTGAAGGTGTGTGTCCAGCTACTGCATGGAGGGCGAGGAGGCAGGTGGAGAGTCCATTCCCACCATCTTCAGGTTGGGCTGCCTGGCTGAACCTGTGATTTTCACATTGCAGAGTCAAGGTGTTGAGGCACAAGGCTAATGAGGTCATGGGAAGGGCTCAGCGCTGTTATTTCAATACTTTCTCCCTCAGCTCTTCCTGGCACTATTTCCATGTGCATTGGAAGAGTACGTCACACGCTTTGGACCTCTGGGTGAGGACAGAAGGTCAAGACTGGCAAAGATCATTTGATTTGCAAGTGGAGCGCATGACATAAAACTGATGGCATGCCCCACCATTCACTAAGCATTCAGTTCTCCTACCTTCTGGGAGATACCTAAAATATCACATGGGCTTCCTTAAAACACTGGGACTAGGGATGTTGATATGTTGACACACTGTCTCTAGGGTACTCTGTCCCCATGCAGCTCAGAAACATGGATGCAGGCAGTATCATCACAAAGACTCAGCCAAACCACCATATAGCACTGTGGCTCTCAACCTTTCCAGCTTACTATACCTCTTTCAGGACGGAGTCTGATTTGTGTGTAACCCCCAAGTTTTACCTCACTTAAAAACTACTTGCTTACAAAAATCATACATGAAAATACAAAAGTGGCAAGGCACATTACTACTGAAAATTTACTCATTTTCACATTTCTACCATATAATTATAAAATAAATCAACTGGACTATAAATATTGCACTCATGTTTCAGTGTATAGTGTATAGAGCAGTATGAACAAGTCTCTATCTGTATGACAGTTTAGTTTGTACGGACTTTGCTAGTGCTTTTATGTAGCCTGCTGTAAAATGAAGCAAACACCTAGAGGATTGGATGTACGCACTGAAAGACCTCTACATACCCCTGCTTCAGAACCACTGCTATAGAGAATAAGGCCTGTCTCAGAAACATTCCTTGCGGCCTTTGCCTGTCTTTGCAGTGTGCAGGAAGCATTTGTCACAGATCTGCTTCATTCAGTATCTCAGCACCAAATGCCTCAATATTATGCAACACAGGCCTCTTAAAGACACAGTTCCCCACGCCCTCGACAGCTGCATAAAACGCTCTCGAAGGTGAGCGTAAGGGAGCCCACAAATCAAAGAGAAGACTTCTGCCCTCCCTAGCTGCAGTCTCTATAGAATAGTTCAGGAGAGGCCACTGAGGTTCACTCCACTCGGTAGCTGTACTCTGTGCCCTGCCATGGTCCTGGGATTAACAGACGTTATGGCTCCATCAATTCTTAGTAGATTCGTAAGTGTTAACGCCGGAATGGACCATTGTGATCATCTAGTCTGACTTCCTGTATAACACAGGCCCATGAACCTCCCCCCATAATAGCTGCATCAAACCCATCACTTTTGGTTGAGTTAAAACATAGCTTTTAGACAGCCAGCCAGTCCTCACTGAAAGACTGCAGGTGATCGGGAATTCCCCAGTCATGGGGTACACAAAAAGAAGACTGCTTCCTGCTGTGGTGGTAGTACAGGGAACTAAACCCAGGCTAGCATTCTAGCCACTGAACCAGCCTTCTATGCTCCCCACAGGGAAATGCTGCAAGGACCAGCGGACCCAAGGGACAGTGTGTGATATATCTGGAGCATGTGTTAGCTCTTGGAGGCTCTTTTCTTAAAATAAGGTTAATCCTCCCCTTGTCCAAGCACCCAGGTGCTCACATGAAATGCTGTGTATTGTTTATTCTTGGTTTTTATTATATAGACATCCTCCTAATCAGCTATAATCATTAAAGGTGCCACAGCACTTTTCATAAGAGTTAATTCCCACTGCATGGCCACATTCCAGCTCAGGTTATTCTGTGCTGCAGAGAAGATTTGTTTGCACTCTCTGTTCTAAACTGCTCTCCTTTCAAATGACTACTGTATATTACGTCCCACCGAAGGCTGTGTTTCGCTGGCAGGCAAAGTGGTTCCTGGCTATTTATGTCCCATTCCTGCAATCTTCCTTTGTGGGTGAGGACCCTGTGTGGGAGCAGCCAGCTGCATGTGCCTTGTAAATGGCCAAATTGGGGGCCTTTGTTTGTAGAGCACGTTGTGATCCCTCGGGTTTGTATGGGATTGCTATTGCTCCCTGGGATCAATGAGGCTCTGGTGCCTGACTCAGATGTGGGAGTGGAGACGTGAACCCTCAGCATTGCCAGGGCACTCTGATCACCGTGAGTCCAGGGTTTAACGCTTTCTCTCTGGTTTCCTGAGGAGAACGAAATGTGGGTGACAGGAAAGGATGAGGGAGGGGAGGAAATGGCAGGGGAGACAAACCCCTTTGTGTGACGCACCACTGAGGTGAGCCCATTTTGGCCTGATAGGGAGGCGTTGGCACAGGAAGCAAAAAGTGGGTGGGGGAAAGGAGAAAGAGGTGACCTGTGACGCTGAGAGGAGAAGGAACAGGGCAACTGTCTCAGAAGTGGGGTGTGGCAACCGTGAGATAATCTGTCTGCCTTAGGGCACAGGGAACTCCACCCCTGTGCAGTTATGAAATCTTTTTCAGTCTCAGAGAGAGATCTATCATGTGAGTAAATTGCTCTGAGTGCCAGAAACTGCCAGTTAAGGTTTGCAGGAATGTTTGAGTTCATAGTTTTTGCAGGTACTCATTGATATTTACCAGCCTCTGAGCCCACCCCGGGCAGCTCCCTTTAAGCCTCAGAACACCATATGTTGGGTCAAAATCTGTGAGCCCTATTTCTCAAAGGGAGGTCCCAAATGCTCTCAAATTCTCCACCAACACTCTCCTGGGTACTAATTTCACTGAGTCACCCCATCATGGGACTATGTATAAAAGCAGGCACTGATCTGCTTCTGTCACAATCCTTGAAATTCCTCCACTAAATCCTATTCAACCCTTTTCAGGCTACAAAATCCTACTTTTTCTGTCATGTTCTTTCAGGTGCGTCTATACTTGTAAATTAAGTGGACTTAAGCTTGCTTCAGTCGACTTAATTTACTCTGCATCTACACTACACTTTCCTTAAGTCAACGTAAGCAGCTGCTTAAATCGACTTAAGGAAAAGTTAAGTCGACCTTATAAAACCTCATTTTAAGTCGACTTTTGGCTTAAGTCGACTTTAGGAAGTTGACTTAAGCCAGTGTAGATGTGGAGTAGCCCTAAGTCGACTCTAAGTTGACTTAGGGCTCTCCAGGACTTCACCACTGCCCTCCCTGCCAGGGGGCCTGGCACAGAGAGAGCCTGGCATGCCCCCCACCTTGCTCCTGTGCCCTGCCAGGGTCCCTGTCCCCCTTTGCCCCATTGTACCCAGGTGCAATGGGGCAAAGCCTGAGCCCCCTGGCACGTGGCAAGGGGTGCTCCCCCTGCCACCGTGGACCTGTCCTAGGTCCACCTAGCCCCTACAAGTTGACCTAGGTATCCAGTGTGGATGTTCTAGGTCGACTTTGTAGGGGCCCCCTAAAGTCGACGTAAAATTTAAGTGTAGACATACTAAGTCGACTTAAATTAACAAGTGTAGACATAGCCTTCATGTCTCATCTGTCTTCCAACCATCTCTCTTATCTATCTTCAGTCTTAGATCTTTCTTAAGGACAAAAGAAGACTATTCAATGTACCCTCGTGACATCAAAAATATATCTTGCTTATTTCCTATCCTATTTTTAATGAATACTTTACCACTTTGGTTTTTGGATGGCTACTATACTCAATGCAGGCACCCACCCTGAGGTATCTACATTATATCTAAATATTCTTCGTCAGAGGCAAATCACAGTACTTCAGTATATAAGGAAAAATAGGTTATTCCAATGCTTAAGTACTCTCATTATTAAAAAACGTGCACCTTATTTCCAGTCTGAATTTGTCTAGCTTCAAGTTCCAGCTATTCAATTGAGTTGTACCTTTCTCTGCTAGATTGAAGAGCCCATTATCAAATATTTGTTTCCTATGTAGGTACTTGAGTAATCAAATCAGCCCTTAACCCTCTCTTTGTTAAGCTAAATACCAAAGGGGTAGCCGTGTTAGTCTATTGTAGAAAGACAACTGAGCTCCTTAAGTCTATCACTAAACTAAGGCATGTTTTCTCATCTTTAAATCATTTTTGTAGGTCTTCTCTGAACCCTCTCCAATTTATCAACATCCTTCCTGAATTGTGGCCACCAGAATGGGAGGGACACTGTACTCCAGCAGCAGCCGCTTCAGTGCCAGACACAAAGGTAGAATAGCCTCTCTACTCCCACTTGAGATTTTGCCACTTCCTTTGCTAGATCATTGATAGAACCTTTAAATAACTCTGATTGTGCTCCCGTCTTGGGGCACCATCATACTCCTGGGGCACCTCACTGTTTGACTCCCTCAGGTCTGAGAACTAGTCTTTCACTAGGACTCTTTAATCATGTAGCCTGCTTTTAATACATGACAAGACTTTGCCCCTCATCCAGGGGCTATTTATTACCCTTAACAGCCTTTTGTGATGAGTCTTCTAAAAAAGCTTTTGAAAATGCAAGCGAATCACATCCACTAGGTTTTAGTTACCATCTGATTAATTTTTTCCCAAAAGAAGGCATTGCAGGTTAGATGACCTTTTCTCCTTCACAGAAGAGTGTTCACTCAACTCTCAACAGTTCGGGGATACTTCCAAAACAATTCCTGCCCCCACAGAAGTGTGTGTGGAAAGCTAAAGAAAAAGAGGGAAACACCCAGCTGCCCCTATTATAAACTTAGTCCTGTAATGTGTTATTAATCTTACTTAAAGAGGTGAATCAGAAGTCCTAAAGCCCTTCCTAATGTAGGCTGGTGTAGTGAAACAGTCTGGCTACATGTAGCAGAGCTGGAGCTTTGGCTGAAGAGGAAGGTTTGCTACTAGAGATGATGCATCAGTGATAACCCAGATTTTACTTCAGCCAGCTGGGGTGCTTCATGCCACCAAACTGGATCAAGAACTGATTTGGGGCTGCCAATTCAACCTTTTAAGTCAGCATAACACTTGAAAGAAGGGGCAGCTGGGGGCAAGTGTGGCAGCAAAATCTATGCAGCTGGTTTTTGTTATGTTAGTTAAAAGGAAATGTGTGTGTATACAGGTGTATTAATATTTCCACTCTTCCCATTTTACTCTTTCAGGCAGACTAGGCACGAAGGCTATGTCTACACTGGCCAGTTAGTTTGAATTAAGGAAGCTTAATTAGAACTAACTTAAGCCATGGCTACACTAGTCTTTAATTAGTTCGAATTAAGGGCTTCCTTAATTCGAACTAATACGTTCGAATATGCTATTCAAACTAAGGGTTAATTCGAACTAGTTAGTTTGAATTAACCAATGTGGCCATGTTAGTTCGAACTAATTGCTTAGTTCGAACTAATGGCCCATTGAACTCAATGCAATTCGCTAATTCGAACTAAGCAAGTGCCATAAATCAGCCCGTAACCCTCTCTTTGTTAAGCTAAATAGTTTGAGCTCCTTAAGTCTATCACTAAACTAAGGCATGTTTTCTCATCTTTAAATCATTTTTGTAGGTCTTCTCTGAACCCTGGCACTTGCTTAGTTCGAACTAAATTTTTCTAGTTCGAATTCAGTTAATTTGAACTAACTTTAATTAGTTCAAATTAGTTAGTTCGAATTAATTAATTCAAACTAACTGTAGTAAGTGTAGACATAGCCAAAGAGTGTTTTTGATCCTGTAACCGATTGTTATTTTTAATTGCCAGCAAAGGGCTAGGATAGGAGAAAACCAGAACCAAGATTTTTCTATTCTACATAATTAAAGGCAGAATTCACAGGTACACTCTGGCTGATTTGTGCTCCTCCAATGACATAAAGTAGCTATAAACATATCATTAGTCTATCTGGTAACAGGCAATTTCACAGGATAGCGTCAGAACATTTCACAAACTAACTGCACTGTTGTCTGGAAACTCACTGTGGGAAATGTCATGCTCCTAGGCTATGTCTACACTTACAAAAGCTAGTTCGAATTAGTTAATTCAAACTAACTAATTCCAACTAATTTTAGTTAGTTTGAATTAACTTAATTCGAACTAGCATGGCCCCACTGGAATGCTAGGTCAAACTAGCCATGTCCATGCAGGGCACTTGCTTAGTTCGAATTAGTCAGTTGCAGGAAGGTCAATCTGCCGATTAGTTCGAACTAAGCAGTTAGTTCGAACTAATGTGGCTACATTTGACTTAGTTCAAATTAATGGATCGAATTAACGGTTAATTCGAACTAAGCAATTGAATTTATTGGTTCAAATTAAGGAAGCCCTTAATTCAAACTAATGAAAGCCTAGTGTGGCCAAGGCTTAAATTAGTTCGAATTAAGCTTCCTTGGTGTAGACATAGCTAGTGCTTACCAGATTATATTGTTCTTGATTGCACCAGTACTTCAGGCCTCCATGTGCCTGCAGACACACAATGTATATGTGCAGAGATGCTCATGCTCACACGTGCACCCACACACTGAAATGCATCTGTCATTCTCTCAGTCAAATTACAATGTCAAAAATATTAACAATAAAAGCAGCCTCTGGGTATCTCACAGCTGGGGCCACATAGCAAGAAGATAAAATGCTATACCACTCGGTAAGCACCCAGATTCTACTGCGAGTTTTGATTTTCGTGCGTACACTGAACTACTTCTCACTCACAGAAGGGTGGTAGGAATGTGGGGTAAGCCTTCCAGCAAAACAGCGAACAAAAACTTGCACTGAGGTAACCCAAGAAGATTTCAACGGAAGTAGGGAGCCTAGATGTCTTGGCCATCCCCTCTCTGTGCCTCAGTTTCCTCATTTCTAAAATGGAGATAAAGATACTAATCTACTCGACTGGGTTAAAGGGAAAATCAATGCTTAATCATTAAAGATTAATTAATAACGTTTGTGAAATGCTTTGAGATCCATATATAACAAAGAAGTTCAGACTCTTATCATAGTAAACTAATGACTTCGCATATGATGTGCAACAGTTGCCAGAATTACTAAACACTCCTGAATCTTTACTCTCATCTTTGCTTTGGAAAGGAAGTTTCTCACTTGATTAAGAGTAACGCTTGGCAGTTATGTTACACTGTTTCTAACTGCTGGGCAAGTTCTGTGGCTTGATGATGAAATATCTATACAGTTGCTATTTTCTTCCTGTGAAGCAAGATGCAGCCCAAAGTGTCTTTGGGGTTTTTTGTGTTAAAAGCACAAGTTCAAGGGTGCAATGAGTTTCAGGGTTAGCCTTTCATTTTTGGAGTGAGGGGAGAGGGGCATCAATGGAGCAGTGTGGAGAGCTCAGGACTGGGGTATCTCGGGGCTGCAGTCAAAGGTGAGGGATCGCAGCAGAGCTGTGTGTGAGGTGCCCAGGGCCGGAATAGCAGGGAGCTGCAGGTCACAGGTGAGGGTAAGGAACAGAGTTAGAATAGCAGCATTGCTGAAGATTAAGAAGAAACATTGTGACAACCATCAACTACATGAGGGCTCATGACTCCTCGTGGGAAGGGAGTGGTCCTGCAATAACTCTGGCTAAATCCCTCAGCACCCTACCCAGTGCAGCCTACAGTTTCAGGCTCTTACAAGAAAGGAAAACAGACAAGGAATCCTGTGGCACTTCTAAAGATTAAGAAATTTATTTATTGCATGAGCTTTCATGTCTCCCACAGATCTGTGTCTCCCATGAAAGCTCATGCAATAAATAAATGTGTTAGTCTTTAAAAGTGCCACAAGACTCCTTGGGTGCGTCTACACTTAGAAATTAAGTCGACTTAAGCTTGCTTAAGTTGCCTTAATTTAAGCCACATCTACACTACATTTTCCTTAAGTCGACTTAAGCAGCTTGCTAAAATCGACTTAAGGAAAATAAAGTTGACTTAATAAAAATTAAGTCGACTTTATTAAACCTACTTTTAATTCAACTTAAAGCTTAAGTCGACTTTTTCAAGTCAACTTAAGCCAGTGTAGACCTGGAGTAGCTCTAAGTCGACTTAGGGCTACTCCAGGACTCCCTCCCTGCCCTCCCTGCCGGGGGGGGGGCTATGGGGGAGCCTGGCATGCCCCCCCAAAGGGCAGGGCTCTGCCCTGCCCACCCTGCCCCTATGCCCTGCCAGGGTCTCTGTCCCCCTTTGCCCCATTGTATCCTGGTACCGTGGACCTGCCCAAGGTCCCCCTAGCCCCTAGAAGTTGACCTAGGCATCCAGTGTGGACACTCTAGGTCGATTTTGTAAGTTCCCCTCTAAGTCGACTTCAAATTTAAGTGTGGACATGCTAAGTTGACTTAGCTAAAGTTGACTTAAATTACCAAGTGTAGACATAGCCCTTATTTGTTTTTTGTTATACACAGTGATTGTCATCTCTTTCACCCTCCCTATCTATTGTTCCCTCAGTTTGATTGGCTGAAGTAATCTGATCTGATCCTGTGATGACATTTACTTTACTGCATTTATCCCTCCTCCCTATATGCCCTCCCACCCCCCACCCCCATTTTCAAGCATCTGATGAAGAAGGATCTCTCCCACGAAAGCTCATGCAATAAATAAATCTGTTAGTCTTTAAAAGTGCTGCAAGACTCCTTGTTTGTTTTGCGGAACTAGAGTAACACGGCTGCCCCTTTGGAACTTGTCTACAAGAAAGGAGATGTTCACCTTTGGATGGCGGAGTGCTCCACCCTCTTATCACAGATCTAGTATATGTTACACAGGTCACCATTCCAAAGTCAGAGGCCTGCCTCCCTGACTATTAGAATGTATTCATCACTCAGGTGACCCACTCTTTGTAAACCAACCACCTGGCAGCAGTGAAGCACTCCCTCATTGTTGAGAGCCTACCATCTGCTTGTTCTAAAGATGGAGCCTCATTTCTGAGACTGAAACAATAGCAATGAAACAAGTGACCATGACTAGGAACTCAGACATTGGCATGTAACAGCAATAATCTCGCTTCTGACTATTGCTCCACAATAATACCTTTAATGCTATTAATAAAACATTATTTGCCACCCAGATTCAGCGGTGAGTCTAAATTGGTGTAACTTTCCTCCAGCCCCTCAGCATGCATGTGGTATCAAGTGGAATTCCCATTCTGCTTAGCATAGAGTAACTACCCATTAGATACTGTCCACGCTTACTGTTTCCTTTATTGTTAAGTTCAATAAGGACACAAGTCAGAGGTTGGGTTTTCTTATATAGGGCATTTTCCCCTATTTCCTGTGCCTCACAGAGATCCTCCAAACACTCTTACATCCTGCATTTGAGCTAAGAGAATCCACTGGCTAGCAAGAATCAGCAGACTTAACTCAGCATGTCTACACAGAGTGTTGGCAGCTGGCACTAGCCTAAATCAATAGGGGAGCCATGTATTCTTATGCTGGGTAATGAAACTTGTAGCTAGGGCTGTATGAATAATGGATTTTTCAGTTTGCTGACTATTCTGAAAACTGGGGAGAAAAACTTCATTTTGGATCAAACTGAAAAGGAAATTTTAGAAATGTCTGGTGAATTAAGAAGAAGAAGAAGAAGTTTGTTTCAGGTTGAACAAAATGGTCCATTCAGATTTGAAGCTTTTCAAAACGATCTTTGCATTTTGAAAAGATAAAACTGAAAGGAAAATTCCAAAAGGAAAAGTTGCTTCAAGATGAAAAACTGGAACACTTAGAAGATGTTGGAATGAAAGGTTATAACTTTTTTTTTTTTTGCTTTTTTGTTTTCAGCAGGAAAACATTTGGACTAAAGAGACACAATTCAGAGAAACAAAGTGGGTGAGGTAATATCTTTTATTAGACCAACTTCTGTTGATGAGAGAGACAAGCTTTTGAGCTTACACAGAGCTCTTCTTCAACCACAGGAGTAGATCCAATAAAAGATCTCACCCACCTTGTCGCTTTCATATCCTTGGACTGACATGGCTAAACCACCACTGCATACAACAAATTAGAGAAACATTTTGTTGCTAAATTTACATTTTTTGCTCAGAAAAGTTGTGGGCAAAATATTTCACCCAGCTCTACTTCTACTCACATTAGAATGTTACAGCAGCTTCAAGTAATTCACTTGCACATAACTTATCAGTGCAACCTACACATCCCCAGTTTACACATCACCTCTGCATTTGGCCCTTCAACTCTATGCAGGTGTAAGGAGTATGTCTCATACACTGAGATGTCAGAGAAGAAGGGTGAAGTAAGAGGCTGTAATATACAATGTAGTTGTAGCTGTGTGTCTGTGGGCACTGGGTGCGTAAGGCTTAGTTTTCCCTTCCACCCCCTCCTGCTGCATCCGCTCACAAGGGCCTGGCAGTGGAGGCCCTTTCTGCTGAAGCAGGCAGGCGGAAGCTGGGGTGCAGGTGGGCAGCGCTTTGGTAATGGGGGCAGGCCAGCCACTGGCCATCCAGGGGGCAAGGTGGGCTGAGATGCAGCACAGACCATCATGGTGTTGTTGGACTGCTGGGTCTGGCCACGCCATGTTGGCACTGGGGTTCTGGGGCCGGGTCTGGCCAGGCCACGTCAGCACTGCGGGGGTTTGGGGCTGACCAGGCCATGTCAGTGCTGTGGGGGTCGGGGCTTGGGCAGGCTAAGTCAGTGCTGAGAGGTCTGGGGCTCAGGTTTGTGGCTTGGGGGGGTGGGGGGGCGCTCTGGGGGCAGGGGTGGACCAGCCAGCAAGAGGCTGGGTTTGGTTGGTGCTGATGCTGGCCAGGCCAGTATTGGGGGAAGGATAGACTGGTGTTTAGAGCATGAGCCAGCCAGCCTGGAGCCAAGGTGGGTTGGGGCAGTGCTGAGTCCCAGGCTCCAGGTGTGCTCAGGCTGCCCAGGCACTGACTGGGCCCACCTGGCTAGCCTGGCACTCAGGCCACAGCGGAAGGTGCTCTGATGGGAAAAGGGGCAGGGCTTTGGGCAGAAGGGGCAGGGCCAGAGGCCAGCCTCTCTGAACAGACAGTTCTTGAATTGCCCATGACTGTTGGTTCCAGGATATCAGAGCAACAAGGTGGGTGAGATAATATCTTTTATTGGACCCACTTCTGTGGTTGAAGAAGAGCTCTGTGTAAACTCAAAAACTTTTATTTGACCAACTTCCATGGATGGGAGAGAGATACGCTTTGAAGCAAACAGAGCTCTTTCTCAGGGCTGGGAAAGGAAATCCCAGTGTCACAGCTAAATACAAGGTGGAACAGACAGTTTAACATAAGTACACTTCTCTGCATTTATTTTCCTCCCATTCTGTACGTTCCCCATCTTCAAGCCTCTGTTGAAGTGGGATTTTCTCCTATGAAAGCTCATGTGATCACTAAATTTGTTAGTTTTTAAAAGTAGCACAGGACTCCTTGTTTGTTTTGCTGAATTAGACTAACAGGGCTATCCCTTTGGAATTTAGCATAGGTAGCTAGCACATATTGTAAGGGACCATTCAAGGGGAATCATAAGATCATACAAACTGGAAGAGGTCATCAAGTCCAGTCTCTTGCACTCATGGCAGGACCAAGTACCACCTTAAAACATCCCTGACAGGTGTTTGTCTAACCTGCTCTTAAAAACCTCCAATGAAGGAGATGGGAAATGGCCTATTAGTAGTCATAGAACAAAAAGCAGGGTCAGCAGGTGATAGCAGGCTATAAAGAAGTATATTCTGAAGTAGACCAGGCCCCACTGTAACCTACATTTTCTTCCAGGTCTTGGAGGTGCAAGCTGCCTCAGCTTAGAGACTCCACTGTAGCTCAGGAAGGAAGTCTCAGGCTTGGTCGCACTAGCAACTGATGTTGGTATAAGTATGTTGCGCAGAGGTGTGGAAAACTCTGAGCGATGCAGTTATACCAACCCAGTTCCTGGTGCAGACAGTGATACAATGGAAAGAGGGTCTCCCAGCAACATACCTACCACACCTCTTGGGGAGGTGGAGTATCTACGCAGATGGGAGAAGCCCTCTGGTCAGTGTAGGTAGCATCTTCACTGAAACACTACAGCAGTGCAGCTGCAGCATTTTCAGAGTAGACAAGCCCTAAGACGGTCTAATGATGGAGTAAAAGGAAAACTGAGTGTGTAGGAATGGAAGTTAGCGTGGAGGACGCCAACCAACTTACACCCTTGAATTTGGCTCTGGCTGTGTAAATCGTGGTGCTCGTGGGTGGGTCCGGTGCTCAGGGGCTGGGAGTGTGACTCCTGGAATGGTAGACTGGGGTGGAGATGGTGATGATCTCAGCAGCAAGAAGTGTGACTCTAAGTACTAGTGCCTTACATTCACAGGCTGAGCTTGTGAAGTCAGGCGCTTGGATCCTTCATGGCAACGAACACAGCTGTTGGATAGAGATTTATAGAGGGAGGAGAGGCCAGCCAGTGTTCAGATGGCAAATGGGCAGCAAAACTCATTGATTAGGTCCTGTTCTGGTAAACTGATCAGATATTGCATGAAACCTGCTTCTGGCACTTGTGCTATCCAGTCACCAGATGCTGAACTACCAGAGGGCAGATCAACAGCCACCCACAAAGGCAGTTAAGAGATTTTATAAGAGGAAGCCCTGGCCAGCATGACTCAACAGTCATTACTGGGGCACACCTACTTAGGAGCTGACAGAGAAGAAGTGTGAGCCTCCTTAATTTCTCCTTGCTTTCAGATTGTCTACCCTTTCCCAGAGCCACAGCCAAAATGCCACTTGAAGGACGGAGCGAACTGTGTTTGAAGACACTAACTGCTATTGCACTGTAGAATGGGAGCAGGGGGAGATGTGTCTCTCTCTCTATATCATTGGAATCATGATCGAGGCCCCATTGTTCTGGGCGCTGCACATTTAGGCAGACACTGTCGCTGCCCCTAGGATCTTACAATATAATCTGAGCCAAGACACCATATATAAAAAGGAAGGGAGGAAGAGGAATGAAAGTAACAGTGGTATGAAACATTCCATCTTCCACTCCCTGTCATTCCAGCCCTGGGCTCCCTACACAGCTCTGCTCGTGCCCTTTGTTCCCAGGGAATCTAATGAAGATGGCCTCCCTCCAGCTCTGTGGAGCGGCCTGTTCTTCAAAGCTAGCTGCTGAGAGGAACTCTCTTGCCTTTGGTTCCTGCAGTTGGCTGTGACCTGTCCTCAACCATTCAACATGGAGGCGTGTCTGGGTCTGTTTATTTACACAACTGGGTGCCCGTGCATGTTTTAGGTCATGGTTTCCATACAAACATTCCATTTAAGGAATGTTTCCTTAAAAGTTTGTTGTAGGCACAATTTCTTTGCCTGGTTCAGGTTTGGTTTCTCTCAGTATTTCTTTTCTATCCTTTGATAAAAGAAGAATGATACCTCCAGGGGGGAGGAACTAGACATGCTTTGATTTAATATTATCATTTTTAATATGGTGTGCTTATTGTTGCTGTTGCAAGAATTAGTTTAGTTTGGGGAAGAACCCTGGATGAGACATCACAGGGCAGCTGCCCTGGAAATTCATTTGGGCAGACATCCAAAAACAACAGTGAGAGAAAGGAGTGTACACTCCACAGGAATAGAGCTTCCTCAGCTCCTCCCCATATCTCCCACATTCCCGATCTCTTCCTACTCCTTTTACCGCTCCACAGAAATTGCCAGACTGGATCAGCTTAGTGGACCGTCCTGGTCAATGTCCTGTCTCTTTCTCTGTAGCAAGTACCAGTTACTCCAGAGGAAGGTGCATGAAACCCAGCTATAGGCGCTTGTGGAGTAACCTACAAGAGAAGTTTCTGCTTAATCCCTGTCAGTTAGTGGCTGGCTTCTGTCTCAAATCACAGGAGTTTACATCTCTTTACCTTATCATACATAACACTGGCTGTTCTTCTGATACACCTAAATGTCTGCTCCCTTTGTGAATCCCACACAGTTCTGGGCCTCACTGATACCTGCTGGCACTGAGTTCCATCTGGGCTTTTGCTCAGACAACTTCCAGTCTCTTTTGGTGAGTGTATGGCAGTAGTGTACTGAGGATCTCCAATGCCCAGGGGCCAAGGCTACATTTGCGCCCCTCCCCACCTTGTACTCCCTGTCCCCCATATATCTGTGGGGGGAGGAGAGGGACTGGAAGCTTTGGGAGGGTGCAAATGCAGGTTTGGTTCTGCTGCCCACCCCCCGCACTTACCCAGTACGCAGTGCCCATCTCTCTCCCTGCAACCTGGAGCTGGCTCTGATGGGGCAGCCTCACCCCCACAGCTTGGGGGAAGTGTTGAGGGACACCTCTGAGCATCTCCTGTGCCTGCTAGCCTCTGAGAAGAGCCAGGTGGCACCCCCTTGCACTTACCTGCTGCTCCAGCCCCTTAGATGCCATGGGGCAGCCTCCCTCCCCCCCATGCTTGGGGAGCGGGGATGGGCCAGCTCCTCACGATGCATGGGGAGGGAAGAATTGAGGCATCCCCAGAACTTCCTGTGTCCCCCGCCCCATTGTGAAGGATCCAGTCAGGCACCATACGGCCTCCCCTACACTTAACTGTGGCTCCACCCTGACTGGGGTGGTCTCACTCCCCCTCCCCGACGTTGCAGAGGAGGGGTGAGTTGATGCCCCCTGCAACCCATTGCCCAAGGGCCTGGCCCTCCACTCCTTCCTCATAGACTCATAGACTTTAAGGTCAGAAGGGACCAGTACGATCATCTAGTCTGACCTCCTGCAAAATGCAGGCCTCAAGACCTCACCCACCCACTCCTGCAATAGGCCACCAACCTATGACTGAGTTATTTACCTCCTTAAATCATGATTTAAGGACTTTAAGATACAGAGAATTCACCGGTAGGTGAACCATGCCCTGTGCTACAGAGGAAGGTGAAAAACCCCCAGAGCCCAGGCCAATCAGCCCAGGGGAAAAATTCCTTCCCGACCCCAAATATGGCAATCAGTTAAACCCTGAGCACATGGGCAAGTCTCAACAGCCAGTTACCCAAGAAACAATTCTCTGTAATAACTCAGAACCCACCCCACGTACTCTCCCCTCTTAGGCTGCTTGTAAATCCACCACATGTAGCCAAATATAAGTCAATTTCCAAAATAGGCTAATCATATCATCCCCTCCATAAATTTATCAAGCTCAGATTTGAAAGCAGTTATGGTTTTTGCCCCCACAACTCCCCTTGGAAGGTTATTCCAGAATTTTAAACCTCTAATGGTTAGAAACCTGCGTCTAATTTCAAGCCTAAATTTCTTGATGGACAGTTTATAACCATTTGTTCTGGTGTCCACATTGGTGCTGTACTCAAATAATTCCTCTCCCTCCCTGATGTTAATCCCTCTGATGTATTTATAGAGAGCAAACATATCCCCCCTCAGCCTTCTTTTGGTTAAGCTAAACAAGCCAAGCTTCTTGAGTCTCCACTCATAAGGCAGGTTTTCCACTCTACAGACCATCCTTGTAGCCCTTCTCTGCACCTTCCAATTTGAATTCATCTTTTTTAAACATCGGGGACCAGAACTGCACACAGTATTCCAGATGGGGTCTCACCAGTGCTCTATGCTACTGGTGTATAGCAAGAGGGAAGGGTTCTGGAAACTGCACCCCGTTTTTGTGTGTGCAAGTGCCAACCCAGTCACCCTTCTTAGGGTACCACTGACTCTACTCTGAACACACCAGCCCTCTCTGCTCAACATCCTCCACTATGGGCTGGCTTCTGCACTGAAGTCCATAGGACTGCATGCTCGTAGTCAGTGAAGATTACGTTGTATTGCATGTTGAGTCTTCTGTCGGTGCATGTGACTGGAGTCTCTCTCCAGTGAGCAGCAAAAGGCTGTAGGATGAAGGGTTCATCTCTATTTTTCACTCCCAGCAAGTAGCCTGACACAAACCCTGCTTCCCATGAGTTTGCTCTGCAGCTAGTGGTCATCACTTCTGATGCCACTAGTGGCTGGAGCATCCAACTCTTGAAAGGCAAAAACCTGTTATGTTTTCTGCTAGTTTATTTTTGTTCGGCCAAAGTCCCAAAGGACGTAACTGTGGGTTTCCAAATATTTAAAGCTAATGAATTATTTATAAGCCATGCCGAGAACAGCCCAGGCATGTGCATTTTACCAGGGAGAGGTTGGGTCTGCTACCTCCACAGCTTGGGTTTGGGGTGCTGCAGAACGGAGTAGGGCTCTGGGGTGTTCCCTGCAGACTTTGCCTTTGCAGTAAGTATGCTGTGTAATGACACCAGCCTTGGGATATTCTGGGAGTGATGGAGCAGAGCCACACACAGAAACGTACCGAAAGCTTAAAGGATTATGAGGGAGGGTAGCAAAGAATGGGAGGGGGTCCTCTGTGTGAGAGCCGTAAGGACCCCCTCCTTTGCACCCTTGACCTCAACAAGGCCCCTTATATCTGGGACCCATATTTTGGTCCAGGACACTCTGCAGGACTCAGGCCTTCTCTAAAGCTGGCTAGTGTTCTCTTTCCTTTGAGCCGCTGAACCCAGGCTGCCTCTACGGCACTGTAAGCCCACTTCCATCCTTCCCAAAAGGAGCAGGAGACTGAACAGTGTCTCTTCCATGTAACTGGGTGGTTGGTATAAAAGGCAGGGGAATGATACGCCTTTCCTGAGTGGCAGTGGTGGCCCCATCTCTTTTCCTGCCCTCAGTGCTGGGAAGACAGAAGTTTTTATGCTCCGTGCAGGTTCCCTCAGATGCCCGGAAACCTACCTGCATGGAACACATAAAGCTCAGCATGCCAGGCCCTCAAGCAGTGTGAGACTGATGCCAGTCAGTCACCTAACCTCTCTTCTCCGGTTTCTGTTTCAATTTCACTTCACTCTCTGCTTCTCGCTGCCTGGCTGGGTTTGGCCAGTGTCACAGTCTGAATCTGTTCCCAGCTTGTCTGCCCCAATCTGAGTGGACTGACTCCTGCCAGAGCAGTCCTTTTTCTCCTCTCTATTGTCACTCTCTTCTTCCCCTGCCACTGTCATGTGCTTCCTTCCCCATTGCCTCTCTTACCCTCTCCAACTGTTCAGTAATCAATTAAGAGACCCTTAAAAGACAAAAACAATGAAAGTTCTGTGGCATCTTATGTCATGGGATGCACATCTGTGCACCCCTAGGTTATGATCTAGGTAACTTTTCTGTTCACTTTTGCAATGTAATTGTGTGGTACGATGCCAAATATGCCACACACAGTTCCTTTATGAATGCTCTTAACTTTTTCTACATAATTACCATGGTACCATGTTTCCTGCAGCATCATGTATATGTACAGATGTGAAGCATGTTACATGGTTCAGACCATAAGGGCTATATTTAGCACAGAGGCTGGAGAGATACATGATAAACACAATGCAAATTAAGCTCCCTGGCTCCCAGGAGGAAGAAAGGAAATCACTGTGTCCCATGGGATTCAAGGGGGAATTGAAAAGAAATGCAGACACTTTGAAGGAGGGAGAAGCTTTTGGCTTTGGCCAGAGAGAGACCATTTTGAGAGAAATTCCAAGAGACTGGGCCTATCCACATGGTACAGGAGGGCCATGGCTGGCTGAACATCACCAACAGTGAGTCTTGTGGGTAAGAATGAGAAGAGACTAAAGAGGTATCTTGGAATAGTGTTATTAGATTAGCATGTGTTTTATATCTTTTATTTGCTTGTAGTAACTCCTGACACCTTTATTAAATGATTGTGCATTGACTTGCTATATACTCACTTAAAATCATATTCTAATTGATAAACTAGTGTTTGTTTTCTCTAAAGCTGTGTGAACTTCAGAGGACGTGAATGCGTGAGGCTGGGCATATCCATTTCAATGTCAAATGGATGGACTAGGGTCTGTGAGTCTATGGTGTTTGGGGAAGGGTCCCAATCCCTGTAGGATGGAAGCTCCCAGTGTAGTGGCTGGGGGCTGGGGTGCTTGCTTGGGGACCATCACTTGAGTGGTGAGAAGGTGCACACCCACTGCCTGGGAGCAATTACATGCAGGATGCTGGTGTGAACTGACTCAGGAGTGAGTGATCACTTGGAAAAGCAGGTTATGTCGGGGTTCAGGAATGGAGATTGGGGGTCACAGCAGCACACATGACCAGATTCTGGGAGGAGGACATCACACCTTAAAGACTAATAAATTTATTTGGGCATAAACTTTTGTGGGTTGCAACCCTCTTCATCAGATGCAACTGATACTCGTTTGTTTTACAGATAAGGAAAATGAGAAGTAAATGTAAGGGAAGAAGCAACATGGCTTGATGTTGAAAGCAGAGCAAGGAAGGGGTTGCAAATGCCTACCTGGGCTGGGCCCCGCACATGCATGAAGGAGGCCCAGACAATATGGGAAGGGGGCCGGAGATTAGGAGGGTTCCGGGGCCCGTCAAATTATACTTTAACCACTGGCAAGCAGAGTTTCTGGAAGAGGTACCACAGGCTATCTATGTTCATTGTTACAACCACAGGTTGAACTTAACAATTGTTGATGTCTGTAAAAAGATAGATGTTGTTGCAAATTTCTTTACTCTTCTTCAACAACTATATATGTTTCTATCGCATTTCTCTGTGCATTCCCTTTTCACTGAATTGCAAAAAGAAACTGGGAGCAGAATTATTGAATTGAAGAAATTGTCAGACACTCGCTGGGTTCGTCAGATTGCATCAGGTGTAGCTGTTAAAGCAACAGTTTCAGTAATTTTATTGCTTCTGAATATAATCAGCAATGAATTGAATTCTGAAAGAAGTGTAGAGGCACGTGGCATTCTAAACCAGATAGACTTTTGCTTTGTGTTTTGTCTGAATCTTTTTAATGAAGTGCTTCTTGAACTTAAAGTGGTATCAGATTACTTGCAGAAATCAGATTGTGATGTGCTCAAGCTTGCTTCCTTCTTAACTCTTTGATTGATAAACTGCAAGATCTGAGGGATCATGAAGAGAATGTCAACAAAATTATGGCTGATGTAAAGATTTTTGCAGAAAAAAATTCCATCAAAATGCAAACTAAAGAAAAGAGAATCCACTGTATGCCCCCCAAATTTTAAAGCTATGTTACTGAACTCAACACAGCAGAAAGTATGCTTCCAAAAACCGACCATGATTTTAAACTAAAGGTGTTCCTTCCTATTTGTAATTGCACCATCAGTGAACTTAAATGACGATTTACAGACAACTCCCATGTTTTAAATGGGGTCAGGGTATTCAGTACAAAGTGCCATTACTTTCTTGATTCAGAGAAACGCGGATCATTTGCAAAACATTACAATAGGGATATGGATGGATGTGAAGCAGAACTGAGACCATTTCCAAAAGTTCTAGAGACATATGAATGTGAGAGAGAAGAAAAAATTGCCACAATGAACTAAGTGCTTAATCTACTTGAAGAACTAAAAATGTCTTTCAGTGAACTCTATCGATTGTGTTCTATTGCCATCACCACACCTCCATCTAATGCAGGCTGTGAATGGACATTTTTGTGTTTGCGTCAAATTAAGACCTATTCGAGGAACAGTATGGGTGATTGAACACGTATGTAACATTGCAATACTGGCAATAGAAAAGAGACTCTCCAAAGCCATTGATCTTGAAGCAGTGGTTAACCGCTTTGCAGAATTGCATAAGAATCAACGGATTCCACTTCTGTAGATATTTACATGTGTATTTTGCTTCTGTTCTCCTCCCTCTCACTGACTTCCCACTTGATCAAATTGCAAAAAAAGACATCTCAAACATGAGGAAGAACAACACCAGGCTGGGCCAACTCCCTAACACCTCACAGTATACATGCTGTCACCCTTTCATTTCTGAAAGATCAGCACAACCAGAGGTTATCAGCTCTTCTTTATTCACAAATCTTGTTTCAATTCTTTTGCAATTTCAAATTCCAGACAGTCCTTCCTGTGAAGGATCACCCCCATATGCTCTTTACATAACACATCCAAAGTAGTTCTCATACTTACAGTCCAAAAGTCCCCAGAGAAGCTCCAGTTGATCAAACCAAAGTAATTTACCGCAGGTCACACAGGCCCACTGATCACAGAGACCAGCAAGAAGACCGCTCACAGCCCAAATTTACAAAAAGCCCCTCAGGTTAATGTCACCTTCATTTCCTTCTTGCTTGTGACTGTCAACTGATTCTATTTGAACACAGAGTACAACAGAGGTCTATTTTGGATGGTCATTGTGCAGTGTAACAGGAGCGTAAGGGCTGATCCTTCGGGAATGATTGAAACAAGAATCACAAATCAAAGAAGAGCTGCCATGCAGACCCTGGTGAGCTTTCTGAGTCTGAAATGAAAGGAGAAAGCCCATTTGTGTACTGCCAGTTTGATCAAGCAGACCTTGGATAAACAACAGCATGTCTTGGCTTTCTTACCTGGCCAGGGGTTGTCTTGTCTCAGTTGGCTCTGCTTCCTCTCACTGACACCTAGTGTATTCTTGGATGTGTCTGTACTAGCTCAAAAGTAAACAACTGTATTTGAAAGAAATCCATTACCAGTGTTCTGTTCTGCCTAATTTGTACATAAAATGTTTACAGAGGGCAGGGCCGTCTCGTGGGGGTAGTGGGGCCCAGAGCCAATTGGCCGAAGCAGGGCCCCGCCTCCATGCTGGAGGGGAGCGTGGTGGGCCGACCGGCCCGTTCCGTCCCCCAGGGAGCCAGCCCTGGGCCGGGAGGCCGAGGTTGCCTGCCAGCGCGGGGAGCTGGCTCCGGCCCAGGCTCCGGCCCCGGAGGCCGCCTGTTGCAGCGGGGGGAGGCAGCAGGGAGAGCCGGCTCCAGCCCCAGATGAGGTCGCCTGCAGCAGGGAGCCGGCCATGTGGGGCAGGCCAGCCCAGAGGCTGGTTCCACGTGCTCCACCACTGGGCCTCCCTGCTCCGCCTTGGGGGCGGGGAGCGCCGGCCCAGGGGCCGGGCATAGCCTATCCGGCCCGGCCCACCCCGCTGGGTGGCTGTGGGAGGAGGGGCTGTGGCACACGTGGGTCCCGCACTGCCCCGCTTGGAGAAGGACAGTGCGGGGTCCACATAACTGCGGGGCCTGGGACGATTGCCCTCTTCACCCTGCCTCTAGGGACGGCCCTGACAGAGGGACTTGTTTGGAAGCTGTTTTCCTTGCTGTAATTTGAATTTGGTTGGTTAATGCTTGCTTGCAGTATAAAGAGCAAACTATGTCACCTAAGTTCATCTAAATCAGTAGGATTTATTTCAGAGAAAATAAGTTTAGCATGAGCACTTGCCCACACTAAAATTCATTGTGCTCCCTCTATACCTCCCCATACAAACGTTTCTGGAGCCGCCGCTATGTCCCATCATCACTTTTCAAAGTGGGAGGCGAGGCAGCTAGACAAAATAAGATGCCGCCAGGGCAGCTTTGTGCTCTGTGCAGAGAGTGAGCCGTTCCCTTCCCTTTCTTCCAAGCAACTGCAGGGCAGGCCTAGAATTGGATCACTCGGGGTGTGGCAGAGGCAGGCACCCCTATGATGTCCAGTCCTCAGGGACAGTGCCATCTATGCAGGACCAGGCAGCTGAGCAATAAATGGTCAGGAGGATGGATTCCCCCTCCACTTGGCTCAGACCCCTTCAGAGTGTCCCAATGAGGTGAGCAGCAGGCTGGCAGCAATTAGGGGCACTTGGGAGTAGTGAATGCTCTCCCCTAGTTTTTTTTTACTAGTTCAAGTGGTTGGTTGGGGGGAGCTCTTAGCTCAGTGGGGAAGAGTGGCAGGGCCTTGGGAGAAGGGTGTGGAGAGGAGGGGTGTAGAGCAGGGAGGGACACTGCACATGTGGCAAGGGGGCCAGGGTGGTGAGGGAAGGATCACACAGACTCATGCCCTGCTGCACTGGAGAGGCTGCTGCAGAGCAGCACCACAGCAGGAAGGCGTGCAAGTGTTTGGTATCGTCTCAGGGCGGAGGAGGTTATCCAGCCAGCCAGGTCCTGCTGCTGTGATATGGAGACTTCGCTCCACCTTCAGCTCACCTCCTCTCGCATGGCTGTCTGCACACCTCCGTCCTCCTGCCCAACCTTCCTGCGTCTCTCCCAAGCCCCCTGCAGTTTGTTTAATGCACCTTTGTTCCTGTGCCTTACAAATGTTTGGGACTGTTTGGTAGATTCCCACTGTCCCCATCTCAGCCAGGGAGGGAGGAATAGGCTGAGGCTTCCTAGAGCAGCCAGCTCCCATCCTGTGTGCACCCAACCACCTACAGACTGGTGCATAGCAGGTCATGCTGGCCTGGGAGGAAGCAAGGTGAGGTACTCAATCAGGAATCAGGGATTCACATCACATCAGGGTAAGTGGGGGCCTGGGAGGGTTAGGGGCTGGATTGGGGGTTGAGTGTGGGCAGGGCCTGGGGGCGGGAGAGGAGAAATGGGGAGCTAGCCTTCCCTATGGGTAGCTTCACCAGCTGCCCATTACGGTGCAGATGTGGCATAGCAGGAGCTGCTGGATCCATCAGACCACCTCAAGGCATACACTATGCCCATCATTGCAGTATCTGAGCTCCTGCAGCATCTTCAGAAGCCTGTGAGGTCATGAGACAGGCTGGCTTGGTGGAGCTGCTACCAATCAAACAGTGTCCCAAACCTGCATCCTTCAGCTGCCCAGAGATTAACTGAGAAGGGGAGTGGCTCCCAGGGTCCAGAATCTCTACTTCTTGCTTAGGCTGCTGTAAGGCCATCTTCAACAGACAGATATTATCTCCAGAGTGACGCAGGCAAGTGGCCCTAACCCCTTGTTAGAACCATGTCAGGGTCATTCTCCGTCTGTTTCTCCTGTGCCACCCACCTGAATGATAGACATGGAGCCAGAAGCCTTTCACTGATCGTATGGGCAAACCAAGGCATTTGTGGGTTGTGTTATAGCATGACAGAGGATCTCAGCTCTGCGGCTCAGACAAGTTCACAGTGCTCAGCAAAGCTGCTTATTTATGGCCATGTTCATGCTGTATCCTGAGAAAGTGCAGCTTTGATGTCCTGCTTTCATGGCAAAGAATTTAGAAAATCCCTAAGCTGGAAACTCTTTGGAGGCAAGACTGAGTTTTTAAACCAGAATGTGAAAGATTTTAACTTTTGCTCCATGCTAAATGACAAGAGAAAGGTTCACCACAGCACTGTCTGCTCCCACAGAAGCCATCTTTTGCCTGCTGGGCCTCTTCTGATTGAACATGAATCACTCTTATTGCAGTCTTGACTAGCAGACCCAATCAAGACTGGGAGTCCACTGCCCTAGGCACTGTACATAGGTATAGTGAGGGACAGTCCCTACCCTGCAAAGCTGACAGTCTAAATCAAGGGGGCAGCTACCTGCGGCTCTGGAGCCATTTGCGGCTCTTTGGCTGCCCTCTTACGGCTCTGGGCTCCAGATGCCCCCGCCATTGAGGGATCCTGTGGGTGGCCCACGTCAGGCTCTGGGCTACCCCTTGCCACTGGGGAACACTGGTTGCTGGTTCTGGGCACCCCTCACTCCTACCAGGGAACCCTGCTGCAGGCACCCTGGCCCAGTTCCTCCCACCAAGAGGCTACACCCATCGTGGTTCTCAAAGCACTTGGTTATTGAAGGAATTTTAAAAAATGGCTCTTCTTATCTTTCGGGTTGCCAAGATCTCATCTAAATAAATCCAACAGACAAAGGAGAGGAAGGGAAACAGAAGCAAGAAGAGGTGACATCACTGTCCAAGGTCGCGGGGCAGTCAGGGGCAGAGCTGGGAATGGCCAAAGGGCTGGTTTGGTACTCTATTCATTGGTGCAACATTGCCTCCTCAGCATGCTTGCCTCACATTTCACTGATGGCAAGTCGCTGAGCCAGACTTCCAGGGCCTCTCTTCCCAAATGGGAGCGCAGTTTCCTGGAGCTATGGAGAAGGGGAAGTTTGGGGAAGGATGAGCTGGAAGGCTGGCATCCCAGCTAGGGCAGAGCTAAGGTTATGGTTCACTGGCTGAGGTCTATGAACAGTTGTGCAAGTGGTAAGGTGTGTGTCTCTGCATAGTGAGGGTTGAGGGTGTGATCCTTGCTTTTGAGGTCTGTGTTAAATCCATTATGTGAGCAGCAACCATAAATGATACATAATGTAGGGTTACTGTGTATTAAGGTTTTGCTCCCCACAGCCCCCAACAAAATAAAAGAGACTACTGTGTTATCAAAGGTTGTATTAATTGCTTAGGCTATGTCTACGCTTGTTCAAATAAGTCAACTTAGCATGTCCACATTGTAACTTTAGGTTGACTTAAAGTCAACCTTGCCAAATCAACTTAGAGTGTCCACACTGGATGCCTAAGTCGACTTGTAGGGGCTAGGTGGACCTGGGAGTGGTGCATGGTGGGAAGGGGGGCACCCGAGAGGTGCCCCCCTTTCCCAGGCACCCTTCAAAAGTGCCAGGGAGCTCAGCATTTCCCTCATTGTACCAAAGTACATGGGGGCTGAGCAGGACAGGGACAGGGACAGGGGCAGGGTATAGGAGCAGAGTGTGCAGGGTTGTGTCCTGCCCTGTGGGTAGGCACGCCAGGCTCTGGCTGTGCCAGGCACCCTGGAAGGGAGGTCAGTGGGGGAGCCCTGAGGAGCCTGAAAGTCAACTTAGGGCTAAGCCATGTCTACACTGGCTTAAGTCGACTTAATAAAGTCGACTTAGCCAGTAAGTCAACTTAAAACTAGGTTTTATTAAGTTGACTTAGCCAGTAAGTCAACTTAAAACTAGGTTTTATTAAGTCGACTTAAAGAAACTGTAGTGTAGACGCAGAGTAAATTAAGTCGACTTAAGCAGTCTTAAGTCGACTTAATTTACAAGTGTAGATGCACCCTTAGATACTACGGTGATTGGGACTATATATGTGCCTAGATAGATAGGGACCAAAGGTCAGACCTTCTGTGACAATGTGCTGCTCAGCCATGATAGAGGGGAACTTACACCATCATGACGTAGGGCTGATGCCTACATCATGAGCTCTTTGGACATGCTCCTATTCCATTTCTCTCCTTTGCCCCATTATAATGTATTTATGATACACAAAGGCCTCTAATTCTACACCCTGGCAAAACAGTTTACATGTTATTGTCATTTCAAGTTCTTTAAACAGAGATCCAAGGTCTTGGGAGGAAGGGGAAGCAGCAAAGAACACGGCACTGACCTTTGAGACAGTAGGAAAAGACTGGCTAAATGTTCATTCATTATTTTACGCAGTTTAGAAAATTGTGCATTTTCTCCAGATACTGGCCATTAACTAGTATCCGCCTCTCTTGAGAGCCCCAAAGTATGAACAGAGTAGGAATTCAGTGTGCAAAATGAACCACTTCTCCCAAGCTGGGAGGCACAGCTCGAAAGACATCACTGCACAGTTAAGCCACTTGAAATAAAGAAGGTAACGAAAGGAGGAAAATGTCCTCCACAAATAAAGCTTCCAGTGACTCCCTTTGTCAGAAGGATCTCTGGGTGCATCTACACTTACAAATTAAGTCAACTTAAGGAGGCTTAAACTACTCCGCATCCACACTGGGCTTTCCTTAAGTTGACTTAAGCATTTCCTTAAGTCAACTTAAGGAAAATTTAAGTCGACTTAATAACACCTTGATTCAGGTTGACTTAGCGCTTACGTTGACCTTGTTAAGTCGACTTAAACCAGTGTGGACAGGGATTAGCACCTAAATCCACCTTATTAAGTCGACTTAAAGTGTTAAGTCGACTTAAGGTCGAAAAGGGGCTATGTCTACACTTGAAAAGTTAAGTCAACTTTTGTTAAGTCGATTTAATAAGGTCAACTTTAAGTCGACTTAAAGTCGACCTTAAGTTGACTTAATAAAGTAGACTTAACTTTTCGAGTGTAGACATAGCCCATGTGATTTGATTCCATTTCCATTAGTATAGATTGTGCCCTTCCATCTCTCTCTGCCTCTCATAGGTACACCCAAGAGTTCAGACTCTCACATGTACATGCATTCAGTATGCACGTGCAAACAAGTCACAGCAGTCATGTAAGCATGCTGTGTACGCAGCAAGCTGTCACTCAGGCATGCCAGAGTTTCATGAACTGTATGGTTCATTCTGGAGTCCATGGCATTGGTATTAATATGTACAGGGATTTGCTTCCAACAGCTTAGGCCTATCTGGACTTCTCATCTTATAACTCAGCACTTAACATCTGGGTATCCAGTCAGGGTCCCAGGTACTCACTATGTTCTGACATCTTTTCTGGGAAAGCCACCCTTAGGATCAGGCTCTTTTCGGAATGACATCATTTTTCTAGCCTATCAATGGTTTAGCTATTGCAATATGATCCCTGGGGAAGCACCATTTTCCTGAGCCAGCACTTCAGGAAGTGAGGGCGATTTATTATTGTTTAGTGCTGGCAATTATTCCACATTATTATTCCATATTGCAGTAGCACCTAGAGGCTCCAGTTGAGGGCAGGGTCTCACCACGCTAGATGCTGTGCAAATCTGTGGGAAGGGACAGTCCCTACCCAAAAGAGCTCTAGACAGACAGAGAAGATGATGATTCTCCGTTCTCCAAGGGAGGTTCAGCTTCTTCCAATGGATCTCAAGTCCATTCTCACTGTTGAGTAGGGAGTAGCATCGCAGCAGTTTTTAGTGAACCATACATGACAGCTGGTGGTGTTCACGTTGCTAAATAATGAACTACAGGCAGCTCTCAGGTCCCCCCTTATGAACGTCATATTAGAATGGAATAGTGAAGATAAGCTTTAGGGAACTTCCACGAGTGCAGAATGCTGCAGTATCTCTCCTCAGCAAGACGGGCTCTTGTGAACAGCACCCACCCTCCACTTTGTACGCTGGCTTCCTATACAATACTGAGTCAAGTCCCTATCTTCAAATATCTGAAAGATCACCTGAAATTCCTGGATGTGGACTATGGTCACCACCTCCACTTCTCAGGAAAAAGGGAACTTTCTACCACGTAAGTAAAGCTCCTCTATGCAGTAGACAGAATGTTCCTCGGGGTTGGTCCTAGATCATGGATCAAACTTGCCCAGGAGCTAAGGGCCATCACAAGCCTCAGTTCCCTTTTTCTTCAAGTGCAAGGGGGCACTGCTTCAGCCTGCCTTCTCCAACATAAACGCAGGGCAACGCGTACATGCAAAAACCCATAACCAAGAACAAACCCCTCCATGGCACACACAATTCTGCCCCAGAGAGAGAAGGGGTGTGAGACAAAGAACAAATCACGCACGATGGATGGTAGTCACTTCGCTTAATGCACTGCTGGAAGGTGCTTGGGTTCTGGGGTGCTGAGGGTGTACAAGAATCTAGACTAGGGAAGTGGTTGTGTTAGTGGTGCTGAGGGTGTCAAAGTGACCCAAGAGATGAAAGGAAAGTAATCCCTGCTTCTCAAAGATGATAAACGGGGATGGTCAGAGACATGAAATACCCTTTGTATAAAGAGATAACAAACACATTGGAGTTGCAGCGTACCAGCTGATCTGTAGCACAAAGAACAAAATAAAGCCCTGGCTTCCTACTGTAAAAAAAAGCCAGAGAAGATTTCAGTGAGGGAAAATTGGACCAATGAGCTGTCAGAATAAAGTCCTGTGGGTATAAGGCCACCATCAGATGCAACTCTTTACTCCTGCACAGAGATTCCCAGAGTGTTTACTTACCCTAGCAGCAATGGCTGTGCCTCCCATGTTCAAAGCTGCCTGTCCCTGTATCTCTGTAGACACAAACATTCCCCCCAACACTTTTACAGCACAGTGAAGACAGTGACTTCATGACATTCCATCTCTGACTCTTTCTCTGGCATACACTTTCTAAAGATAGAGCTAAAAATCAGAAAGCACCAGGAGAATTATGGGTTTCTACAGCCTATTGTACTTTATAATAATTATAATTATTGTAAATACTGCCCCAGACACTGTAATTTTCTGCTCTCCATTGGGTCTTTCTTTTTCATTTTCCTCTTCCTTTTATGACTGTTTTCTAAGAAAGTTTTTGTCTGTCACCTTATAGATGAGAAATGGCAGAGTCAACTCTTAAAATAAAAAGAGAGATGGGGAGAAAAGAGAGAGGGCTGGGAAAAAGAGCATGAGGCAGAAGTTTTCATGTTTAGCAGCTAGGGCACTGGTATGGGATTGAGGAAATCTGGGCTCTGTTTCTATAACTGTTATGTGACTTTGGGCAAGACTCTGTGACTACCCTGTTTATGTAGAGTACGTGCTCTCTGGGGCAGAGACTTTCTCTTACTGTGTTCAGCACCTAGTGCAACAGAGCACTGGTCTCAGCTGGAGCTTCTAGGCACTCTGATAACTTAAATAATAATGATTTTAAGATACTGGAAGGACAAATATTAGCAGGCAAGCTAAAGAAAAGGAAGGAATTCCACTTCTCATGGCATTGTTCATGTGTCAAGAAGCAACCTGGAGTTTCATACCCAAACTGTGAGGAAGGAAGGAGGAGAAGTGGTAAACATAGATAGAGAACTGGGGACAAAAGGCCATTGAAGACTGTGGGCGTCCTTTCAATGACCTCAGTGGACACTAGATTGGACTCAAAGAAAGAAAGCAGTGAAGAAGAGAGAGATAAGGATAGATAGGGACTAGGAGAGTCACAGAAAAGAGAGAAGGAAAAAACCCAGAAGAGCTTGGCTATAAATGTGTCTGGCACAGTCCCTGCAGGATATGGTTTTATATACCTGAGAAATAAAACATAACAAAAACATCAATGAAAACTTGAAGTGGGGGGCAGAGGGGGGATGGAGAGAGAGAAGGCAAAAGGCAAAGGGAGAGAATGAGAGAAGGAAAAAAGAAGTAGGACCAGGAGATGTCAACAGGGGTAAGAATGATTATTTTCCTCAAAGAGGGGGAGCTGGGTTGAAATGCCTAAGTTAAATGCCCAGCAGGGATTGTGATTTCACTGTGACTAATATGTGGTTCAACCTGTACATGTGTTCAGGCAGGCCATTTCAGCAAGCCTTTACTGGAAGTCCAGAGATCTTTCTTTCCTGGGTATCCCTTCCAAAATAAATTAACGCAGAAGAAATAGGTGAAAGATTCAGGGTTTTCACTTCCTCATATTGCCTTAGAACAAATGGAGTCTTAGATTTTGTATTAGTTATAGACAAATAGATGACTCTTTTATAAAGCTTTCTTAAAAGGGAATGGGTCTATTGGTTTAGAGTACGGGCCTGGAAATCAAGAATCATGGGCTCTGTTCCTGGCTCTGGGTGGGAGTATAGTCTAATGATTATAGCTGGGTGATTGGAGTCAGGACACCAGAATTCTATTACCAGCACTGGTAGAAGAATGCTGCATAATAATAAGTGGAGTCTGGGAATCAGGACCCCAATTTCCTTTCCCATTTCTGGGAGTGGAGGGAAAACTAATGATTAGAGAAGAGCCTGAGACTCAGCCCTAGAAAGTGGACTTCAATACTACTACTTAGATGCCTCACAAGGAGGTTTTGAAGCTTAAAAAATTGTGGGTAAAGGGTTCTGAAATCCTTAGATGAAAGGTGCACTACAAGAATGAATTACTGGTCTTTCTGGCCCTCCTTTCCCTGTGCTCTCCATTGCTTCGTACACATACCTCTAGTGGTACAGTAGGTATTAAGTAATGCCATTGGCTGCACAGCCCATATGAATTAGGAGAATAGTTGCTGAAGTATTTGGAAATAATTCAAATACTCCACTATCTGCATTTCTCACAAATACCATAGATTCTTTAGGTTCATGCCTCCACCATTCCAAGCTGTTGCTTTGACTTGCTAATAGGTCTGTGTTGTGAAAACACGAGTGCTTCTTTTATTTATGGGTTTAACACTGATGTTATGTCATGAACAACAAGTGAATGAGCCTATGGTGTTTGTTGGATTCCAAGAGGAAGTATGTGCAGGGAATCTGGCTGAAAAAATGCCAGCCAGGTGTCTGTGATAAACAGACCATCTGGCTGGGTTTAACAATGTAGAGTGGGAAAGATCCTCAGCTGGTGTTTAAATTGGCATAGCTTCCTTGAATTCATTGGCTCTATTATATTGACTAAAAATGGAGGATCCAGTCCCAGTAAATCTAAACAACTCTACTTAGCTCCCTTATCTAGATAGTAGGCATACATAACAGGGGACAACCTAGCTTAGCTATATGGTCATCTTCTGCATACCTAGCAACTGACACTCAGGTCCTTGCAACTTATTATCCAATACTCCTGCATTGAGAAGAAGGTAACAAACCATCATGTTCCTGATAAGTTGCTCCAAAGGTTTATTACCCTCACTGTTAAAAATTTGCCTATCAGTTCTTGTGTGAAGTTGAACTTCCAACCATTGAATCATGTTATGTCTTTTTCTTTTTAGTGCAGACCCATCTGGTTGGAAGCTCAAGCTAGACAAATGCAGACTAGAAATAAGGAGGTGCACATTTTTAGTAGCAAGGGTAATTAATCAGAGTGCTTACTGTGTGAAGAAAGGCAAGGACATGTGGTGTGGGTATTAATAAGGCTGCAACTTTATAGGTCAAATTAAGGGAGACAGCCAGTGTAGTCACTCACACCCTATTGATCCTTTGCCAATTCTTGAGGGCTCCCACTGCAGGAGGCTCCCACCAAAAGGAGGGTCTTTGGGAGCCTCTACTCACTTGCTAGCATCTCTCTTCCTTTCAAGGGTTGAAGTGAGAGGGGGATCTTAACCCCTTTTCCAGCACTTCTGTTAAGAGCACTGATGGGGTGGTCCTCCTTGGGTTAGTTCTCCAGCTTCTGGCATACATTTGACCCCAGCTCAATTAGACAAACCCTCCCCATCTCATAAGCAGATGCCCATGATGTTATCTTTTTGGATCTGGAGCATAAATCAGCAAGTTCCTGCGCTTGGCATCTGCCAAAAGTTGTGAAAACTAAATGACTCTCATGTAAGTCCACGCTGTGGCCTCCTTTGACGGTCAAAAATCCAACCCCTAAGTTTCACTCCAAGGAAGGTGAAAACAAACAAACAAACAAACAAACAAACAAACAAAACGACCAGCATTGTGCAATCTGGTAGTATGGGGAAAAATTCCTTTCCAGCCCCAAAATGGCAACTGACACAGCTTGCAGAGACCTAGATAACTGGGGAGGATTGTTTGATGGCTGGAAACCAGCAAATGGGAAGTGACTCTGAACACTTGACTGTTATCATGGTGCCAAATCCCACAAGAGCTCAGGCCTGTCCTGGAAATCCTGTGAGGACTGGAAATTTGCAGGATCCAGCTCTTCATGTCCTTTTGCCCTTTCCCATCATGGGAGCCACCAAACTACATCCCTCCCTCGACTTGGAGCCCTCTCATTGGAACAACTTACCTATAGATGTGATGGATTCTCCATATCTTTTTTTGTCTTGAAGACAAGACTAGATATCTTTCTAAATCATATGCTTTAGTTTAAACAGAAGTGATAGGCTTGATACAGAAATTGCTAGGTAACAATCTTTGGCCTGTATTATGCATATTAGACAAGATGATTCTAATGGTCCTTTCTGCCTTTAAAATCTATGAACTCCAGTATCAATTCAGACTTGTATGTGGCATAGAGACAGAGTTGATCAATAATCTCCTCAGCAATGGATGGAGCTCAGCTGTCCTTCCTGATAATACCAGATCTTTCAAGCCTCCTTCAGTAGCATGAGAGATGGTTACATGATTTTGTGGTGGGCACAGAGGGTTCCACTGGCATCTGTTTTCTTTGTCAAAGGTTCTTAGGCTATGTCTACACTTGGCCAAATAAGTTGACTTTGCTAAGTTGACTTAAAGTCGACTTTAAGTCGACTTTGTTAAGTTGACGTAGCATGTCTACACTCAAAAATTAAGTCAACTTAAAGGGGACCCTGCCAAATCTACTTAGAGCCTCCACACTGGGCGCCTAAGTCAACTTCTAGGGGCTAAGTGGACCTGGGAATGGTCCATGGTAGCAGGGGGGACACCCCTTGCCAAGTGCCAGGAGGCTCAGCAATTGCCCCATTGTACCTGGGTACAATGGGGGCTGAGCAGGACAGGGACACTGGTAAGGCATAGGAGCAGGGTGGGCAGGGCTCTGTCCTGCCCTGTGGGCAGTGGTGGAGCCCTGGAGCCCTTTAAGTCGACTTAAAGTCAACTTAGCCAGTGTGGACGCAGCTTAGCCCTAAGTCAACTTAATAAAGTTGACTTAGCCAGTAAAGTCGACTTTATACTAGATTTTATAAGGTCGACTTTAATTTTCCTTAAGTCGACTTAAACTGCTGCTTAAGTCGACTTTAAGGAAAATGTAGTGTAGACACAGATTAAATTAAGTTGACTTAAGCAAGTTTAAGTCGACTTAATTTGTAAGTGTAGACGCACCCTTAGATGTGGATTCCCACAACTTTCAATGTTTAATTACATTGTTTAGATTAGTCCAGAAGGGGAGAAACTGTAAGAAAGACTCTCTAAAGGCAATCAAGTGGCAGTTTAATTTCAGTGTGGCCAAGTATAAGGTAATGCATATTGGAAGGTTCAAATTGAACTACTTGTGCAAAATGATGGGTCCTGAAATAACTGTTTGTACTCAATGCTTAGGCCTCTTTCAAACTGAATTCAGAGCTCTGCTCAGTGTTGTCAAAAAGGGAACAAAACATCAGGGTGCATAAAGGATGGAAAAGAAAATACTGAAAATATTATAATATCTTTGTATAAATCAAAGGTGAAGCCTCATTTGTAATGTTGTTTTCAGGTTTAATCACCCTATCTGAAGGCCATAACGCAGAAATAGAAAGATGAGTGATGAAAAAAGTTAAAATTTTTGAAGGGTTTCACTAACAAAGATTAGGGCTATTTAGTTTAGAGTGGTGGGGACAAGATAGGGGTATACACAAAAATGAATGACCTAGAAAAGGTGAATCGGACATTATTACTTACCCTTTGACAAAAACAAAAAGATACATACAATGAAATTAAATGCAAAACATTTCATACTTTTAAAGTAATATACTTTTTATATATCACTTAAAATATCACTGAGGCCACAAGCTTTGCAGGACTAAAAAAAGACCCGACATTTACCATATATGGATAACAAAAATATCATCCATCATTATATTAGTTATATGAAAATGTACAAGAGAGATAAATTTTCCTTCCTCAGGACATAAACTACTCAATCAAGGGTTAGGAGAAATCTTCCTCATGGGCAGGTTATTACATAATTGTCCATTATGGGAGCTTCACTCATTCTTCTGAAGCTTCTGGTACTGGCCACTGGGACAGGATACTGGGCCAGATGGACTTCTGATCTGATCCACTATTTTTATTTTCACATCCAGTTTGCTTACCTATCTAGCAAGGTTCTTATACAGGACCCATAACCATAATATCTGGTGCCTCTGAAATTATGAAGTGTACAAATGAGCTATACCTTCTCTCTCTCTCTCTTCCATCTGAGCAGCAGGGACTGGACTTTGGGGCTGTATATGGTATGGATGTAGTGTTATTACAGGGTGATGAAGGGAGGTGGCTAGCTGAAGGAGTGAGATTAGCACTTGACTTTGCAGGTGCTGAGGTTGTCATGCTTATCTCTTCTAGATGTTTGAGTCAACTGCAGAGAAGACTCCCATGTACTGCACACAAGGATCTCCTACTTGACACTGACGTTTTCCAGTGAACCCTGGCTGTTATTGGAGGTCATGGTCATAGAAGGCAAAGTAGTTCCCTCAGGCAGCCAGAGCCAATCCCATGGATGGGTTTGGAGATGAAGACAGAAACCTTGAATTTGACCTTGGAGTTGACAAGGAGCCAGTGCAAATAGTGGAGCACTGGGCTAATGAGTTCTTGGTAGTCTATGTTATTCTGAAGCAAATGTGGTACTTAAAGTCAGTGTTTTCCTGCATAGGTACAGATTTACAATATGGCACGCCTGGAGACGATAAACAATGGGAGTGTTGTACCTAAGTCTGAATCTGACAAGATAGAGATATAGTCTTCTTACCCAGGGCCAGACTGACCATATACGTGAACTAGGGCACCAGATTTTAAGGGGCACCAAATTAGATGGAAGTGAATTTTTTTCTCCATTAAAAAAATTATCATTTTTTTCTGTATCAAATGTGGGTGGGGGGACACCAAAGCCATAGTTCACCTAGGGTGCCAAAAACCCTTGGGCTAGCCCTATTCTTACCCCTCATTAGTAGAAAAAGGGTGTATTTAGTAAATTGATTATTTGGGGTCTCCTGAAGCAACAAGGTATCCAGATGAACACCAAAACTGTGGACTGTCTCAGTCAGCGGAAGCAGGCTCACAATGGAAGGTGATGTTACAGAGATGGTGAGTTCTTCAAAATATCTCTCACTCAATGTCATAGAATCATAGGGCTGGAAGCGACCTCATGAGGTCATCTAGTCCAACCCCCTGCTAAAAGCAGGACCACTCCCACTAAATCATCCCAGCCAGGTTTTTGTCTAACCGGACCTTAAATATCTCCAAAGATGGAGATTCCATCACCTTCCTAGGTAACCCATTCCAAAGCTTCACCACCCTCCTAGTGAGAAAGTTTTTCCTAATACCCAACCTTGACCTCCCCAGCTGTAATTTGAAACCATTGCTCCTTGTTCTGTCCTCTGTTACCACTAAGAACAGCCTAGCACCCTCCTCTTTGGAGCGCCCCTTCAAGTAGTTGAAGGTTGCTATCAAATCTCCCCTCAGTCTTCTCTTCTGTACACTACATAAGTCTACTTCCTTCAGTCGCTCCTCATTAAGTCATGTGCCCCAGCTCCCTAATAATTTTTGTTGCCCTCCGCTGGACTCTTTCTAATTTGTCCAAATCCTTTCTGTAGTGGGGAGCCCAAAACTGCACCCAGTATTCCAGATGTGGCCTCACCAGTGCCGAATAGAGGGGAATAATCATATCCCTTGATCTGCTGGCAACACTCCTACTGATGCAGCCCAATATGTCATTGGGCTTTTTGGCAACAAGGGCACACTGTTGGTTCATATCCAGCTTCCTGTCCACTATAACCCCCAGGTCCTTTTCTACAGTGCTGCTACTTAGCCGATCGGTCCCCAGCCTGTAGCAGTGCATGGGATTTTGCCGTCCTAAGTGCAGGACTTTGCACTTGTCCTTGTTGAACCTCATGAGGCTTCTTTTGGCCCAGTGTTCCAATTTGTCTAAGTCTCCCTGAATCCTGTCCCTGCCCTCCAGAGTATCTACCATTCTCCCCAGCTTGGTGTCATCCGCGAACTTACAAAGCACTCAATCTATCCCATCATCGAGATCATTAATGAAGATGTTAAACAGAACCAGCCCTAGGACCGACCCCTGGGGCATTCCACTCATTACTGGTTGCCAACTAGACATCGAGCCCTTGATTCCTACCCGCTGAGCCCAGTGATCTAGACAGTTTTCTATCCACCTTACGGTCCACCCAAAGTTCCTTAACTTGGCCGACGAGAATGCTGTGGGAAACCGTATCAAAAGCCTTGCTAAAGTCGAGGTATACCACGTCAATGGCTCTTCCCGCATCCACAAATCCAGTCATCTCATCATAGAAGGCAATCAGGTGGATCAGGCACGATTTGCCCTTGGTGAATCCATGTTGACTGTTCCTGATCACTCTATTTTCCTCCAAGTGTTTCAGGATGGATTCCTTGAGGACCTGCTCCATGATTTTTCCAGGGATTGAGGTGAGGCTGACCGGTCTGTAGTTCCCCGGATCCTCCTTTTTCCCTTTCTTGAAGATAGGTGCTGTATTTGCCTTTTTCCCCTCAGCCTTTCCAGGATTTGGTTTCTGTCAAGTCTCCTTCAGCTGCTCCTCTGAGCCAATCGCTCGGAGGACTGATAGATGTGATGTGAAGAGAACAGAGCAGGTTGTCACACAGGTGTTATTGGGTATTTGCCTCTGAGGAGAAGCTGATGTTGAGCTGGATGTCATTTGCATATCTCTGGCATTTCAGCCCAGGCTGTTTCACAGTTTCCCCTAGTGGTTTCATCAGATATTAGAGCTAAAAAACATGTAGCCCTTTGGGCTCCACAAGTGACAGCTCCAAAGGCTGAGCAGCAGAGAGCCATCTGAGAGCAGCCTAGGAGAAATGATGGATGCCATCTCAGTGCAATCCTGCTAACACTTCCATGCCCTTAAGACAGGATAAAAGGGGTCTATGTTCAACCCTATCAAATGCTGTATCAAATGCAGCAGAGTATGCTGAAGTCTATGTTCAGAAAAACAATGAATATTTGTTACTATATGTGTCCTGTGGCCCCCACAATGTACTGAAAGCTGTGCAAACACAGATTAAGGTACAGCTCCTGTCCCAAAGCACTTATAATAAAAAAAAAGAAAAAAAAAAAAAAAGAGGCAGACAAAGGGTAAACAAAAGGGGACAACATACAGGTAAAATGGCCAGGATGACTGGCCATGCACTCATAAAGCACTTAACATAAAATAAATACTATAATTAACTATCCAGATTATTCCTCATTCTCAACCTTGCAGTCACTAGTCAATCAGTTTCCTATAGACTTCATAGCAGGAGTGGATCTTCAAAACAGTGTTTTATGATCACAGGGGCAATCAAACAAGTTGCAGTCCAGTTCTTGGACTTCAGCTCTGTCTCCTGTTCCCGGATCATTGCGAACTGCTGGGATATGTTGCTTGCTTTTCACAGCCTCATGTTTGTGTCACCTTTGGTCATAGCCTATGTTCACAGTTCAGGCAAGTGCCCCCTGCCATATAGTTTGCAAGGATTTACTGAAGGGGCAAAGGTGAGCTAAAGCAGAAGAAAAACACATTGCTGCTGCTACACTTACTTGCTGTTTGCTCTGGTGAGGTTGTTCAAGATGTGTAGGCAGCTAACATGTACAGGAAGGTAATAGTGTTAAGTTCTTTCTTATTGTTGCTGCTCACAAGTAAAGAAATATCCATGGGTAAAGGATATTCTTTGTGTTGGGTAAAGAAAATTTTCTTGGCACAGTTCAGAGACCTTCAGCCCTTCTTTCTTCACAGGGGCTTTGCGATAAAAGGTATGTCTGGACGACTCAGGCTGCACCAGGCTCCACAGATTGATGCAATGGGGTTGATCAAATGGGAATGGAGACCCGCACAATTGATCCCAGAACCGCTCTCCAGCTGACACAGTAAATTCATCCCCGCTCCCCTCCCCGAAAAGAATGAGGTTATGTCAACTGGAAGGCATTTCCCGTCAATGCAGCACAGTGGAGATGTTGTGATAAGGGAATGTTAGTAAGTCGAGAGTAAATAGACAAGTTTCAGTATGTAGTTTGCATACCTCCTGTGAATGGCCGTCAGCAGTGTAGACCAGGCCAAAGTAATGATCTCAGCTTCTTCTGGCATTTCTTCAGGAACACTTCCAGAGTGGCACTAATTTTCCAGTGAAGGACAGAGGGAGTAAATGCTTCTGTCTAACCTCTATAGCTCTTCAAATTGACATCCTCTTGTATAATTCACAGTGCTGCAGTTCTTCAAGTAATGAAGTGAACACCACTAAGGCTGTCCCTGAGATTGAACCCTCTGAGTCACCTGGGTGAAATGGGGTGGATCCCCGGCTTTCAAGGATTCATATGTCATTGGTATTACTGAGACCTATGGAATTATTGGAACTACAGGAGCTATAAGGTGCTGGCTGAAGGGCAATAACCTGTAACAGTAAAACAAGCAAATACAGAGGTGACTTGGAGACTGTAGGAGGAAGAGGATGCTAATTTAGCCTGGGACACGGAAGAGCAGTCTACATATGAAAGCCCAGTACTTAGAAAGGTAGGAGGTGGAGCAGGAAATCCTTGTGTGGGGGGAAGACAGGAAACAATTTATATAAATTCAAAGATAGTTTTGAAACAATATTTGTTAAGGCTCAGAAGATGAAAATCCAGCATGTTTGTCCAGGAAATGACATTGAATAAAAATGGAACATGCCATGGTTACTGTGTCTGGGATTGAGACCATGGGTTGGTTTGGGCCTCAAACAAGCTCTGTCAATGTGCTAATGTCATCAGGACAAGAGTGTCCAAGCCCAGAGTCTCACACCTCAAGTTCCAAGGATGATACTCCCCAGGCCAGAGCACAAGAGGAATGACAGAGAGCAGAGATCCTAGCAAGAGTGAAGGCAAGTCCTTTTGCTAGAGTGCACATCACAGATGGAGGGATGCGTCAAGGAGAGGGTGAGATGAGAAAGAGATCCTGAGGAACTGATGGGTAGTGCTGTAACATGGCTGCCACTTACTGCCCCCAGAGCACCCCTCACAGCTGGGGAGCTCCTGCAGTGCCCCTCCCTCCTCTGTCCCTTCTTCAGGGTTTCCCAAACAAACTCTACACAGTCCAAAGGAAATTAAACATTCCCCACCTGAAGTCCTATTGATGCAGTCCTCAGGTCCACAGGCTTTCCAGCTCTAAGTCTAGTTCAGCATCTTTCCTGATAATCTAAAGTAACAAAGTCTTTCAAACTCAAACACAAATTTACACAGTACTGATCCCACTTTCATCTGGGCACAGCCTCTCCTCTCTGAGGGTCTGTCTTTCTGCCTCACAGCACCTCCCACATGGAGTTCGCCCGCCCTCCCTCCATAATGACTCAGGGCCCTGAGGTGCCTTTTACTCTTTACAGGCACATAGCCCCAGTTACCTGTACTTCCTCCTTTCCTGGAAGATTTCTGCTGTGTGTTTATACTGGAATCTACTGCTTCCTCTCAGGTGGGGCTCATTCTGCAGTCAGGCTAGCCCCAGCCTTCCAACCATTAAGAAGCAGAGCCGCACCATTACATGTGCAAATGTGTTCAAGGTGGTACCATCCTATCTGCTGTATCTTCAAGGATTTGAGGCTACCACGGGAGTTGGAGGGGCCTTAGACCTAGTTATAAGTTTGGTTTGGTTTATTTTTGATTTATTCTCTCCACTTGTGGTTGCTAATTGACCAGAGCAGGACTACTGGTAGAATTAAGCTGCAGGACTGGGTTGCAGGATGATATACACCTCTATGCAGAGGGTCCATTCTGAGTCAATCCCATAAGTGGCTGGTAGGCCTTGAATAAATAACAGATAACACCCTTTCCTATAAAAATTGTTAGTGAAATAACCACTTGTGTGTACATTTGATAAGGTTTTGGGAATGGTGAATATTTTGGCAAATTGGTGGTTTTCCAAGTATCCCTGAGTAATGAATAACCTGAGAAAGAATAGGGAAGAAGGAAGTACTTGGAGCTAAGGCACTGGACTGGGACTCTGATATGGGTTTAATTCTTGGCTCTGCCAAAGACTCTTTGTATGACCTTGGGGAAGTCATGTTATTTTTTTGTACTTCAGTTTCCCCATCTGTAAAATAACGATAACAATCCTTCCCTCTTATGTAACCTGTTGAGGAGATGAAGTAATTGATGTCTATGAAGTGGTCACATACGATTGTAGTGGAGGTTAAATCAGTACACCAGTCATGGGTTCTCGGACTGGGGACTGTAACCCACAGGGGAGTTCTGAACAGGTCTGAGGGGGTCACAACCCTCTTCCTTTTCTTTATGGCTATATGGGAGTGACATACCAGAACTCATGGCAGAGGAGGCCTTAAACGTCTTTCTTCTGTAGCATGGGGTCACAGTATGAAAAAGTGAGAGCCATTGGCCTTGCTGGGTAAAATTTTGGCACCAGCTTGTTCATTAACATATTGTGAATTACTTTTTGGATGATTTGATCAGCACCACTAAAAGCCTGCTTGCCAAGAGGCCTTTTGGCCTGTAAAAATAAAGCCCCCTGCTTCTTCCTTTTGCCCTGTGTTAGGACAGAACATGCAAATTTTTGAAGGACTGTCCATCTGTTTCTTGCCAGGGAGTTAGTGGGGTGACAGGTTGTTTGATGGCTCTCTCTGAGTGAGTAACTATGTTGTAAATCAGTTTCTGTGCTGCCCTGAACTCTTTCATTTCACCCCGTGGCACTGAGAGGAGTGACAAGTTTTTCTCCCAGCTAATGCTCTTTCTTTGTATAGTCAGGGTACAGGACACTGGACTTACTCCAGGAGCAATGGTTTCAAATTACAGCTGGGGAGGTCGAGGTTGGATATTAGGAAAAACTTTCTCACTAGGAGGGCGGTGAAGCATTGGAATGGGTTACCTTGGGAGGTGGTAAAATTTCCATCTTTGGAGATTTTTAAGGCCCAGTCAGACAAAACCCTGGCTGGGGTTATTTAGTGGGAGTGGTCCTGCTTTTAGCAGGGGGTTGGACTAGATGACCTCGTGAGGTCCCTTCCATCCCTATGATTCTATGATACTCTGCAATTCTGCTAATACTCAACTCTGGGCAACTTACTGTCCCTGTTCCTCCCTGCCCCAACACATACACTTAAAGAACTAGCGCCATTTTTCTTCTAGTTACACCTAAGCACAAGTGAGAGGTCAGTTTCTTTTTATAACAGTCACTCTAACTTTAGAGGGAAACCTTTGAAATGCCACATTTCCCTTAATTGCCTTTCTGTTACACTGTGGGCTGGTCTACATTGCGGGGGGATTTTGGTGGTAATCGAAGGGAGATACGCAAAGTACTTAAAATACCTTGCGTACCTCCCTTTGAATGCCTAAAGTCTATTTACTGCAGGGTCTCCACAGTGCTGATTTGATGTGAAATGCCTTCCTGTCGAATCAGCACTATACTAATTGTGGGTAAGTCTTAAATTGACCTTTGGCTAACTCTGGGTTCAGTTGAGCATTTCTTTACAGACGCTCAACCAAACCCGCATAGTCAATGCTATGCTGATGGAGCTGTCACCAACAGCGTAACCTCGCCCTGTGTCTGTGAGTCCAGAACCAACCACATGGGCTGGGATCTCTACCACACATTCACATGTTTACTTTAAGAAGGAACGACAGAATGATAAAAGATGAAAGAACAGGCACTTAATTAAATGTGTTATTTGTTTCTCCCTTGGAAATTTGTATGAATTTTGTATTCATAGAAGTGAGGAGGACTAGTAAAAACAGGCCAGAGTCAGATTGGGGTTGTGTAAACTTCTTGTACACAGCTCGGCCAAAATGCTTCAAGTCTGACCTCCAGCATTCCCCTGGATGTCTCTCTTCCATTCTCTGGCTGTCGTACTGCATCACCTTTCTAATCTGCGGCTCCTAGCTGTTCCATCATCAGGGTTCTCTGTTCAGCAGGCTCTCTTACAAAGATGTTTTGCTCTTCTGATTAGTCGCATTTCAGTTCCACCTGTGTCTCCTAGAAGAGTATTACACAGTTAATGCGGCACCTGAACCGCAGCTGTGAGAAAAGGAATTGTGATCCTTGGATGTATCAGGTGAGACATATCCATTAGAGATAGAGAAGTATTAATGCCATTGTACAAGGCACTTGTGAAACCTCATTTGGGAACATTGTGTACAATTCTGGTCACCCATGCTCAGGAAAGATGAAGTCAAACTGGAACAGATGTGAAGAAGAGATACTAGGATGATCAGAGGAATGAGGGCCTATCACATGGGAAGGGACAGGAAGAGCTTGGCTTGGTTAGCCTAGCAAAACAAAGACTCAGAAGTGATGCTATAAATACATTAGGGGGTCAAAACACCAAGGATCTTGAAGAGCTTTTAACGTAAAGGACAAACTTAGCACAAGAACAAATAGGTTTAAACTGGCCATGAGTAAATTTAGCCTGGAAATTGGAAGAAGGTTTCTAGCCAACAGAGAGTGAGATTCTGGAACAGCCTCCCAACAGGAATTGTAGGGGGTCAAGAAACCCAACTAATTTTAAGATGGAACTTGATAAATTTATGAAGGGGACTATATAAGAGGGTTGCTTTCAAAAGCAAGGAACTTTCTTTCTTTCTTTCTTTCTTTCTTTCTTTGGTATTACTGCTGGATACTTAAAGAATCTCAGATCATTGCAACTTGCTCATGAATCATTTAATATATTTGTCTAGATGGTAAAACCTGACACACTTTCTGCCGTTAATGTATTTCACATCCTCTTGAATATCCTGAGTGATTGGATCAATACAGTCTTGCTAGTTAAACTGTCCAGTTGTGTGTTTTGTGCTTTAGAGACAGGAAGTTGATGATTAAATCTGAGCCGCTTTGGGCCTGAAGTCAATGGAAAGACTCCACTGATTTCAATGTGTGTTAGATCAGACCCAGGAAATGGTAGGCACAGAGGTGGATTAGGGGCCTCTGGGCCCCTGAGCCTCCCCCACTGGTGGTCCCCTCAGCCAGGACCCCACCCGCCCTTCCCCCTCCAGTCTAGGGCCCTGCCTCCTGCAGGAAGGCCAATGCTGGGGGAGGGGGAGTGAGATGGGGCCAGAGGCCCGCCCTAGCCCAGCTGATCAGCCACCTGGGGTGGCAGGGCTGACTGGCACATGCGGGGTGGCTTCTGGCAGCCCTGCCAGCCCAGGTGCGGGATGGGAGAGTAGACCCTGGCCTCTGGCCCAGGGGAGTTTTGCTCCCCTTCAAGCACTGCACAGTGGAGGGCCCCCACATTGTGTGGGCCCCTGAGCATGGGCCCCATAGGCCCGTGTGTTTATGCACCCATGGGTAGGCATCTAGTCCTCCAGACCTGTTTGCTCTCTAATTCTCCAAGGGCTGCACATATCCCACATATTTTGAATCAGCTTCCCTTCTTCTTGGGGCCTAATGTATTGAAGCATAACATGAAATAAACAATTCATTTGGCCCAGTGAGGTGCAAGCAGTTCCTTCTCTGGTGAGCAGAGTTTCACAATTAATGCCTAGCCCCCGGGTGTAGTCCTTTCTGCTCCTGGGTCGCAGAAGCAAGGTCTGCAGATTGTTTCCTGCATTCCTGTCACTGCTTGGCTCCTCTTGGGCCCGACACAGTTCTCACGCTTGATTCCATGACTGGACAGCCTCTCGACATGTCCTGCTTCCTGTGGGTCTATCTTAACATGTGAGGGGCAGCCTCTTCTAGTCAGTGCTGCTTGTAGGCTGCTATCACAGATGACCCTTGGTTACCTGATTCAGGCACAGGTCAGAGCTGGGACCTTCACCCTGTACAGCGCCAGCTCATTCTGTGACGTTAATCTCCAGTATGAGCAATTTCTTTGCCTCTTTTACTTTATCACCCTGTAGAAATTTTGACAGCACCATCGTTCTCCAGTTACATGATGTCTCTCAAGTCTAAGTTTGGTTCTCTCAGTCCTTCCTTCCAGGCCTTGCTCTCAAGTTCCTGTGTCAGTGGAGTGGTTGAATAGAGCTGGCTGGAAATTTTCTGTCTGACCATTTTTCTGCCAGAAAATACCAATTTGTCAAAAAAAATGTTTCATGGGAATGTGTTGATTTTTTCAAATCTTCTGACAGAAACCAGGCAGGTTTCAAAGGGAAAACTGCCTGGGTTCCTACCAGCTCACTCAACTCATGGGCTAGTGCAGAAAGGGGGCCCTGGTTGCAGGGCTGAATTAAGAGTCCTGAGGGCCTGAGACTGCCCACTTTTGTGGGCCCCTGCTACTGCAGCGGCACCCTGCCTTGGGGCAGGGTGGCACTTAGTGTGGGGAGGGCAAGGCCCACAGAGAGGCCACGGGTAGGCTGGGACTTGGCACTGGTGGGTGGTCTGGCCGGCACTCGACTCCGGGAGGGCTCAGCTCGCCAGTTGCAGGGGTGGGCTGGTGCTTGGCACTGGGGGCCCCGGATGGTGTGGGGGTCAGGGTCTGAGGCCTACAGATCAGCCATGGGCAGGCCAGCAGTTGGTGTTGGGATGGATGCCTGCATTTGGGGGGAGGGGGGACTAGCTGTGGGGGCGAGATGGTGCTCAGCCCTGGGGTCCAGGCAGAGCACCTCCTCAGGCCAGAGGTCTCGGCTCATGGTGCTCCTGCCCCACCCCTGGGGACCTGCTGGGGCAGACCAGCCAGGGAGTGCTGTCAGGCTGCTGCACCAGGGCCCCAATGTAGCATTGTAGGACTCAGGCTGGGGCTGGATTTTAGTGGGCCGGGGAAGTCTCCCTTTAGCCTGGGGCTTGGGGCCCTGGGCTACAGCCTCTAAAGCCTCTGCCTTACCTGGCTCTCCTGGCTCAAACCAGAGTTCTCAGAGCTGTTCTAGGAAGCTGCCAGCTCTGATGCCCTTGCTTCATTCTGATCCAGAATGATTTTTTTTGGTGTGTGTCTTCAGAATTTGCCGCAGGATGGGAAACTAGGTTTTGACCAGCCCTGTTGTTGAATCCTAGTGTCTTTGAGGTTTTTTCCAGTCCTTGTTCTGCACTGAAAATCTCTCATGAAACTATAAATATTTTACTCAACTGATTAAAAAAGATCACTCAATTTGGCTGAATGGAGTATTGCAGGGTTGCCATAACTGAGATTGGGGCATTTCGAATCAAAGGTTGGATGTATGCACAAGTTGCTATTTGCTGTGTCCGCTTAGATTCCACTCCCTCTCTTTGGCCATCATTGTCACTCTAGATGCAATGATAAACCCCCCATATTTATGCTTAGAAGGATTAATTTTTTGTCGGTAAATATCAATAAAAGTTGATTTCACTGTACACTCACAAAGTGACAAAAAACCTTCCATCAAAATTAATCAAAATGTGCTTGAGAAGTTATTAGAGTTTAATTTAAGGCTCAGATTTTGACATTTGTCTTTTAATAGTTATAAAGCTTTAACTTTTTCAATCTCAATGTCTAGTGTTATTAAATAATTGTTGTTTGACCCCTGCGCGTAATGTACCACAACTGTGAAATTTAAAATAGATAACTATTTTTAAAAATGCTTGAAAAGAAACAGATATTTTCCATGAAAATTATAAAAATATAAAAATAAAATTCTTCCAAGCCTACCCATATTGTGGCTCTTGCTTAGTAGTGGCAAACTGGGGGCATCTGCTCATGGTGACATCTTGTTGGGTTAGAGCTCATTTCCACTATACGCATTAAAAAATTCTGGATTTGTTTCCTAATCCCGAGGGTTAGAAGGAAAATGGAGCACAACTCTGAGGCACAAGGTATTGTTGCTGCTGGATGTTGTTGTGAAACACTACCTGGTCAAACGGTTATGTTGCTTGCCTTGAGGGATTTAGGATGAGATTTTCAAAACCATCAAAGAGATTTGAATGCGTAGGCATCCAAATTCCAAAGTGGTAGCTACGTCGGTCTAGTTCAGCAAAACAAACAAGGAGTCTAGTGGCCCAATAAAGACAGTTTCACAGTCTTAGGCTAGACTGAGGATGCAAGGACACAAACATGGAAAGTGCAGGAAAGACATTGGTAACGCAGAGAGTGAAAGGTAAAAGCTGTGTGTATGTGTATATATATACACATACACACACACAAATGAATAACAATGTAATAATAGGCAATGGTAACTAGCTAGTGACATTATTCCCAAATATCCTGCCTTTTAAAGAGAGAGGAAAGCCCTTCAGGCTCATGTGACTGCCTGAGGAGAATAGACGATTAATTAGAATACAATGGTGGCATATTTGCGAGACTGATGGCAGAACTCATAGTCAGCCTGAATCATGTGCTGAGTCATTTCACAAATGGTTCCTCTGAGGTACAGGAGATAAGTGGAGCAGTCCTTAATGAACTTTATTTTTGTGGTGTAAATTGCTATTGTAACCTCCAGGTACACACACATCAATTATAAAACCACACAGTTTAATGCCTAACTCTTCTGACAGAGGGCCAGCTCTGGAGAATTCACAGGAAGCTCCTTGAGCCACAAGAAAAATTCAAAGTCACACCAGTGTCCCCGCAAGCCAAACTCAGCCTGTGTAGGTAGGCCTTGCAACATATGTTGGGGTGGTAGCACACTGAGTAGTTGTACTAAGCCACAAAGTTAACCCATTAGCTAGTATTTTACATATTTTTCAGGGCATCCCTTGGGATTCCATTTCCTGCCAGGCCCTTTGAAGACCACGTGTCATAAGGCCCGTTCCTGTCAAGCTAGTCAGTTCTGATCCTTTATGTGGAGAAGAAGAGGAGGATACACAGGTTGCTAAAAAGTGGTTGGAATGCTCTGTTCCTCAAGGGGCTCCGCATGCCATCTTAGCTACATGACACAACCTGTGTCAACATGGGGGCTCTTGGTCTGGGGCCTGGCAATTCAAAAGGGCCCAGGTGGAGGGGAGGATAGATATGTATCCTCCTCTTCTCCATATATTCCTTTCCCCTGAGGACCCCACCACTCACAGTCTCTGCTCTTCCCTTGAGTTGAGCTGAGCTTATTTCTTATGGGCAATACAGGTTCCTGGGCAGCTGAGGTGGTGGTATCTGCTCCTCAGCTTTCCAGGTTCCTCAGTAATCTCCCTGGGGTGTCCAAGAAGGGACCTGAAAATCTGAGCAGCATATACCACTTCCTCAGCCATCCAGGAACCTGCATGGCATATAAGAAATAAGTAAAAACTTTCAGTGGAAGCCCACTTCCTCAGGCCTCCCTTTCTCAGGGGGCCATTGTCTGTTCTGCCATGAGGCCCAGAACTGCTGTTGGTGGGACTGCTGCCAGCACTAGTGACTGAGGGATTGAGATCAGAACCAGGATCCTGGATCCCACATACAGCCGGGGTAAACCAGTGCAGGTCAGCCCCTTTAAAATATATTTTATATGTAGTTAATACAGATGATAATGTATAGGGTCTGATTCTGCTTTTCTCTATATTAGCCCCACATGGGTGTATCTCCTTTGGCTTTCTTGGGGTGACTCCTGATTTAGCCCGATGCAAGTGAAATTAGAATTAGGTCCATATTGTAAGACAGGCATGGTCAGAATGTAAGGTACTCTCACTATGACGGGGTGTACCAACCACTCCAGCCAGAGGGAGAGCCCTCAGCTCCCACATCAGCCAGAAGGACCCCTCACCAGCAGGCAGGCTGAATCCTCTTTGCAGGAAGCCCGGGTTAAAAGCCCTGCAGAGGTTTCAGCAAGGGAGGTAGATGGACTACCGGGGCCCACTGAGAATACTGTAGAGCCAGAAGGCACAACAGAGAGAAAGAGAAGGGAGAGACTGAAGGCTATACCACAACCCCTGCCTGGCCCAGCCAGACAGGGATCCCAGCCCTACTCAGGGGCTGTTAGATCAAGAAGACCACGGGCATGGCCTATCACACTCATATTCTATTCTATTCTATTCTATTCTATTCAGATGCTTATACTGCACTCATCAGTGCAGGATCTGAGTGACATCCAGTAGTATTTTAAGCACAGTGAAACTTTCTGAATGCTTTTTAGGCTGGATGCATTTCAGTGTCTCTTGCCATGCATACAGGGTCATTCTTGTGTGTCTGAATTTATGGATAGAGTGCTCAATTTCCCTCCGGTGCAAGGGCTTATGCACCTCCTAAGTCAAAGAGTTCCCCTGAGTAGGATGTATGTAGTGTACAATGGAGGCTTTCCTTAGGCCCTCTGCTCTGGGGGGATGAACTTCAAGTAGAAAGCATTTTATTCTAGCTGGTGTGAATCACACATACATGAAATCCCCTCAGATCTGAACATGAAAATATGCTTTGGCACATTTTCTCTCAAAGCAAAAATAATGTAAGCATAGATCAGTGCCTCTGTTCTGATCTTGTCTGCAAATGACAGGACAGCCATGTCTGGGGTTTAAAATGCTTTGCAGCATTTTTCAAGGCTCTGTGCACAGATGTCATCATGCCTGCACACAGTGCCTAGTGCAATGCTTTCACTGATATCAGGGAAAGAGTTACTAGGTCACTGAATCAAGCAGATTTGCAGTGATAAGTGAGCTGCTTATGTGATGGCCTGACTTCGTAAACTGGTGTGATTGTAGCTGGCAGCTGGTGCCACAGGTATCTCACCATGACATGTTTGCTTCTCAGGTGTGGCTCCCCAAAGGGCAGCCTCTGCCAACACATGCCTAGGAAGTAGTTTTCAGACTGAGTCCATAGGGCATGAGTAACGTATGCTCATGTTTCCCGCATGAGCTCTGTGATATTACATGTGTGCAAGCGACATCACGTTTCCAAAAGGGGCACAGCTGATCTGTATGTGTTGCTTGAATCTTACTATAAAGGGGGAAAGAGAGAGGAAAAGGGAGGACTGATAGTATTATGAGGTGACAGAGGAGTATTGAACACATAGTGGAGAGCTTACTGCACTCTGAATGGAACAGACTGTTCCTACTAATGGACACGTAGCGATATTATAGAAGATGAAGTCACAGTGGCACTCACGGTTATGACAAACATAAGAACACTGCAGAGTTAAGCTGCATAAGTGTTTAATGCATGAGGCATTTCATTCTGGGGGAGCTGGCATCAGATAACAAGTGAAATGAACTGCTGGTAAACTTATGTCCCCATAAAAAACAAACCATGAAATAATTCACCATGGTTAATAGGCTCTGCTCCAAAGACACATCAAAAATCCCTCTGGTCAGGATTGTGGGTTATTGACAGACCTGGATGGTGATCTTGAAAGTGGAATAGCAGGAAGTTTGGCGTGAGGGGCATCAGCAGAGCTGGAAAGGGAAGGGAGTCTGTGGATCTGGACTCAGAGTCATCAGCAGAACTGTATGGGGAGACTTGGATTGGACTAACAAGGAGGGCAGAATGGTAGGTTAGGAGTGAGATGAGCCAATGGCGAAAACTTGCTTGTTGCCCACCATTACTATCCCTGACTTTAACTTATAAAGTTAGTCACTCACTAAAACTAATTATTAATAATAATAGTAATAAGATTCCCATGTAGACAGATTTTTTTAAATAAAAAAAAGGAGACTAAAACTTGTCAGAAGCTCAGGGAAGCTGAGAGCATTCAAGGCCTGTATGGTTTTTATTACAATATTACTTGGCCAGGTTGGCACAAGGAGGAAATCATAGCCAACAGCTGGTCCACTGGGGAGATTAACTGGAATAATCATGGTGTGTGACAATAGGAACAAGGATATCAAATATTTGTTTTTTGCCTTGTAATATCTCGCGGGCTGCTCCCAATTAACAAGGAGAATTTTATCAGGCATATAAAGTGTCTTAGATAAGGCCGATAACTTCAGCTCTCACCATTTAACTGTCTGCCCTGACTTAGAGAGACAAGGTAGGTGGGGTAATATCTTTTATTGGACTAACTTCTGTTGGTGAGAGGGCCAAGCTTTCAAGTCACACAAAGCTCTTCTCTTTTATGTGTGGGTCAAAAGCTTGCCCCTTTCCTGAACAGACGGTGAAAAGGTATTATCTCACCCCCTTGCCTCTCTAATATCATGGGGCCAACACAACTACAGCTACACTGTCCTGCCTTATGCAGAAACCAAAATGCTATTTGAAAGAAATGTGTTTAGACACTAGGAATCAGTCAGTTCTCTGTTTATTGAAAGGTTGGCCCAGGTACTGTTTGCTGGGATCGTCCCAAGCACTCATCTCTTGGGACGACTTAAGAAGTTACCTGGAATTTAAAAATCACAATTTTTTAATGGGGTAGCCGTGTTAGTCTATTGTAGAAAGACGACAGAGTCCAGTGGCACTTTGCCACTGGACTCTGTTGTCTAATTTTTTAATGATTAGTCAGTAATAAAAATGGTACATCCCTAGAATTTCAGGCAGATTTTTACCCTGTCCGGGAAATATACTGTCCATCTAAAGCTGTCTGGAGTTGACAAATCTGTCTTGCTCTGTGCCTGGAAATTCATCTCAAGATCTAATAGTCCAAGCTTTGATGCTCTTCTCGTTGTTGGATGGGTATGCTATAAATCAGTGGTTCCCAACCTGTGGTCTGTGCTCTGTGAGGGTACTGCAGGTGGTCCGTGAAGGAGGCGGGAGATAATTACTGGAGGTAAATGTACTATGATGAGTGCAATATGTTTGTGAGTGAGCATAATAAATTATTAGAAATAGCTGCATTTTTAATACCCCTTGATATATAAGTTTGACTCCCGTCAGCCATAGGCTATATTAAAAATGTTTAAAATGGCTTTCTTACATGGTGGTCCACAAAAGCTTCTGATGACAACCTAGTGGTCCACATAAAGGAAAAGGTTGGGAACCGCTGCTCTAAAGTTCTCTTTTCAGTGAGGTATCAGTAGACTTGAATCTGGGAAAAGTCAGGTTCCCATGAGGTTCTGCTGGCACAGACCTTTCCCCCAGCTATCCTCTCACTGAAGCCCTTGGAAACTCCAAGCTTACTTTAAATATGTTATGTTAGAAGGTGTCAGTGGCTCTTGTCAGTCACAGACCTGAGTAAAGTCAATGGGTGTACTAAGTACCATTCATTCAGGCTAACCGAAAGAGCAAGTAAATGCCCCTGTGTGGAGTGAGAGCTGAAACTACCAACCAGCATGGTAAAGCCTTGGCAGAAACTAAGGGCAGGTCTACACTTAAAAAGCTACAGCAGGGCAGCTGAAGGGTAGGGCCGTGCCGTGGGGGGAGCAGGGCCCAGGGCCAATTGGCCAAAGCGGGGCCCCACCCCCATGCTGGAGGGGTGCGTGGCGGACCAACTGGCCCACTCTGCCCTCCCAGGGAGCCAGCCCTGGGCTGGGAGGCCAAGGCCACCTGTTGTGGGGGGAAGCCGGCTCTGGCCCCGGGCCAGGAGGCCTCCTGCGGAGCCCCAGGCTGGGAGGCTGAGGCCGCCTGCCATGGCCGGGGGGGAGCCAGCTCAAGGCCAGGAGGCTGAGGCCGCCTGCGGGAGGAGGGGGGTGGGAGCCGGCTCCTGTCCTGGCCCTGGAGGCCACCTGTGGGAGGGAGCCGGCAGCCCCAGGCCAGGAGGCCAAGGCTGCCTATGTGGGGGAGACAGCCATGTGGGGCAGCCCGGCTCAGAGGCCGGACCCCACGTGCTCCACCCCTGGGCCTGCCTGCTCTGCCCTGGGGATGGGGAGGGCCGGACCAGAGGCTGGGCATAGCCCTCCCGCCTCACCCTGCTCCACTGCCTTCAGCTCGCTGCCAAAGGCAGCGGGGCAGTCGTGGGAGGAAGGGCTGCAGTGCATGCGGGCCCCGCACTGCCCTGCTGCAAGCAGGACAGTGTGGGGCCCACGTAACCGCAGGGCCTGGGGGGATCGCCCCGTTCGCCCACCCCCCCAGGACGGCCCTGCTGAAGGGATACTTAAGTGAAGACATTCCTATGCCAATGGGAAAGAGCTCCCCCATTGGCATAGATAATGCAGCTCTGTGCAAGGCAACAGCTGTATTGATGAGCAAAGCTCTCCCATTGACCTAGCACTATCCATGGGAGGAGGGTTAAGCTCAGCATAACTGTGTTGCTCAGAGGTATGCGTTTTTCACGCCCCTGAGCGACACAGTTATACTGAAATAGGTCTATAGTGTAGACCTGGTTCAAGCCATGGACTAGAGTGATTCCTGGGTACTGAGTACAAACGAAGTTGGCAGGACACTGATTGGTTGCAGCTGTGTGTGAGCAAAAGTGACCAGAGAGTCAAGTGAGGGCAAGCAGGAGCAAATAGTGAGAGACACAGCTGTGAGTGTGGCTCTGAGAGGAAGCAGAATCAAATGTCCATGGGGCATGAGGCTTGGCTGGACAGGCAGGTTTGGAAATTGTGAGCAAGAAAACTGTCTGCTGTTGTTTGTTTCTACTGTGTTCAAGGAAACAGGACTTTGAGTACATTCTTTATACATTAAATGATTGCACCAAAGAAATACCTGACCCCATCATCATTTTCTCCTCTTCATGGAAACAGCCCAGCAAGGCCCCAAATATTGGCTAACCACTCGGTCAACAATATATTCTGGGACACCTGTGTCCTGGGCCCTCTGCTCCATCCTGGTACTCCTGCCTCACTGATCCCCTAGCTTCCTGCTAGGACACCCACCTGGTAAGGGCCACTAGCCAGGTAGCCCTTTTCAGGAAGAAAGAAACCAGATCTCCATATGCCGGCAGAGGTCGGGAAACTTCCTCTTTTGCTGCTGTGGGGACTACATTAAAGGGCACAGATGCCACAGGAGCTTTAGCATGGTCGCTAACCAGTATCATCTTCTGTAATCCCTAGCAATGGTCGATTTGATGCCAACCCATGCAAACAGACTCAGCAGGATTTGTTCCGATCTGGTGACTGCAGCCTTCCATGAGAGGTCTCTCCTGAAGGCCACATGAACAAAAGCCAGGCTGAACAGATAGATACCCATGCTTTTCTATGTGCTCTGAAGCCCCGCAAGCCCTAGCTATAGTTCTGGCAAACCAAGAATGGCGGTGAGCTCCACAGGTGAGGCACCTTGGCTGGGAATTCAATTGTACTGCCTGTTTCAGAAAGTTCAGTACTTGGAATCGTCAGCAGAAACATCCAAACTGTTCTCAACCACTGTGAACGGACATAGGAAAACAGACTGTTTCTTAAGTAGCCACGTCCCGGACCAGGTACGGCTGTAGATTATAGCCTGAACTTTGATTTACACTCTGAAAGAAGTGGGTAAGCAATGTGAGGCAATGTGCGGAGGTCCAGAGGAGCTATATTGCACATGGCAGTCTGCCCCTTTCCAGAAGCATGAAGCTAATGCTTCTGGGTGATCTTTGAGGAGAAACTCTCATACCAGCACATTTGATCAATCCATCATGGAGGTGTTACAGACCTGGATAACTATAGCAATGTCTACATCAGAGAAGATCCTTAAAGCACAGATTGGAGAGGTGCTTGTTCCATCACCTTTCACCCCTTCAGTCTCCTAGCCACCAGTTTAGTTAGTAATAATCCTCCACCCACCTGAACTGGCTACACTCAGTGTGCTCAGCCCCTTGACCTTGTCAGTCTGAGATCCATGCTAGTACTTAACCAGTATTTGCCCCAGTGTTAAAAAATAGAGAACAACCAATTTGAAATGAAACGAGACCAAGGTTCAATGATCTGGCAATAATCCAGGTGGGTGAGTTAGTGGCATACTTCAGAATCAGGGGAATGTTTAAAAGGCCAAAATGGGTGTTGAAAACATTGCTTAATCCTTGTGTCAAGAGCAGAATTAGCACCATAATTCTGCCCCAAATAGACACAGATCACTGAAAGGATGTTATTACAAATGAGGTACTGGAGGCTATGTCATTGTTTTTCTCTTTCCCTGCTTTCTTTCCAGACCAATTACACCAGCTAACACATAGTCTCTTGTAGCAACAAGTAGATCCTGCAAAAGATATACTACAGCCTATTTGATCCTAATTTCATTCTGGAGACAGAGATAATTTCACTTGAGACAATGGTGTTGCACTGCTGCAAAACTAGTGTAAGTGAAAGGAGAATCAGATCTTGTGTGTCCAGTAGACGCTGAGGTGGAGAAGTGAAGACTGACCACTCCACCATGTGTGAAAATGTAATGCCTGATTCTGATACCACTACACCTTTTATATACCAGTGTGACTTTACTGACTTAAGTGGCATAGAGGACTGGCTTGGTTTATTTCTCAGCAATTCAGAAACCAACTTACTCATGAAAATACCATTGAAAATGCACTGCACTTTTACAAATAGGCTGGCTTCTGATTGTTAACCAGTGTTATTGGCATTCTGTGTTCATAGTGTGATTGGGTGGCATCAGTTCTGTTTGCCAATTGGAACATTTCTATCCCTGGTTTATTTTATGTTGTGTGCAGTATTTTCCCAGCTCATCTTCATAGGTGAAATGATCAGGTTTTTGGAATTTCTTTGTTAGAATGCATGCAGTGGTTACAAATCACCAGTTCTAATGGTCATTCCTATTCCCTGTCTCATCTTTGAGTATAGAAAGGACTAAGACCCAATGAAAGAAACAGGAATCAAAGGAACAAAGACGTCTTAACTGATGTTGTTTGAAATTCTCAGGAGGCCAGATCAGACTCCTGGGCATGGAAAGTGGCAAACACAGCACTATGGATATGTCTACACTAGAAAAAGTTAAGTCGACATCGTTAACTCAACTTAATAAGGTTGACTTTAAGTCGACCTTATTAAGTCGACTTAACAAAGTTAAATCGACTTAGTTCACTTTGATAAGTCGACTTAACTGGCCTTAAGTCAACTTAATAAAGTCGACTTAAGTGTTACTCCCCATCCACACTGTCCTTAAGTCAACTTAAGGAGTCAACTTAAGGCTTACATCGACCTAATGGGCAGTTGTTATTAAGTCAACTTAAGCTTTCATTAAGTCGAGTTAAGGAATTTCTTAAGGGTTCTTAAATCGACCTAAATTGCTAGTGTAGACATACCCAATAATTTCTGAACAGGGAGAAGTCACAGACCACAGGGCGACAACCTGCTTCACACCCAGATGTGGAGAAAGTAGAAACAATGGGGCTAATTCTGACACTGATGTTAATCCCAAAGTAACTCATTTGAAGTCTGGAGAGTGACTCTGGATCTGCACCAGTGACACTGAGAACACAATATAGATTAGTGGCAGAGGATGTAGTAAAGGGACCGCATGGCAAAGCAGCATTCAAAGAAATGTAGAGAACATGGCTTTTACAAGGAGAGGTGCTAAAGTAACAACAAATGTATGTCTTCTCTTGGAGTGCTCAATACAGGCGGGCGGGTGACAGGTGATGGCACTGCACTGCAGGTGTCAGAAACACAGGGTTCAACAATCATTCTCTGTCTAGAAAACTCTCTCAGGGGGAGTAAATTGCCTGACTGCCAATGGAAACATCTCTAACTAGAGAGATGCATTGCCAACACATAAGCTACTAATAAACAACAATGAAATAATCGGTGATAGCAAGGGTAAGATGATAATGTGGGGAAGGAGGATGTGTAGATGAGTGACCTATTCCTCAGGTCCTTAGCTTAAGTGTGTCACTTCTTTAGGTTTTTTTGAGGCTTGGAATTTAGTTTTACTAATGGTGTGTACAACCAAAGATGCAAAAGAAGAGAGACTGTGGCTGAACCTTACCCGTGGATGTGAAGGTGAACCGCCCGTTGGCTTCAAAGCTTTTCCTAGGTCTTCTGGATTGGGACCAGTGATTTAAGGACACAAGCATGTGTTTGCCTTTCCCTGTCTTACTCACTTATTCCAGGCTTTGTCCTGCTACCTCTCTCTGACAGCAGCTCAGTAGCAGAAATGTGTGGCCTTTTAGATATTCTAGGTGATATTGCTGGCTGGTGCTGAGAGACCACTGATAAAATACATTATTAATGACATGGTGAGCCTGAAAACTTCCCACTGCTGATTACTCACATGGTATCAGGTTGAGTTTTCCTCCCCTCTACATATACTCTGCTTCCTCTTCACTCCTGTGTCTGGATTACAGACCCACTCACTGAGAGGGAGGGGTGGGCCATCAGAATTTCAAAGCCTGAGAGAGTAGCAGAAATTGTAGCTTTCCTGTCTGGATTTTCCAATCTGCTGTGTTATATGAGCCAGGTCCGCTGGATGGATAAACAAACAAACAAAAATTTGGCACCTTTCAGGGGCTCAGTGGATTAACTGTGGCTTTGTAGCCAGAGAAGAGGGTCTAGGATTACAGAGGTTGAAATCTACTGTGTCTTCCCCCTCTCCAGATCCTGCCACCCTGGTGGCAAAATAAAGGAATCTTTGTCCTGCATATCCATGAAGATTACCTGGCAATGCAGTGTGTGCAACATAATCTTTGCATATGATTTTGCCATTTCAGCAGTGATGCTCAAATGTTTCTTATCATGATCTCTACAGAGAAAGACATTTACTATCTCTTTATCTCCACATAAGACATTTTCAGAGGAAGTTCTAGTGTGCGGTGAACAGAATTGGATCTAAGCTTCCAGGATCATCTGCTTTTAAACTATTCTGTCAAATGCACTGTATCATTTGGGTCCACTGCAGAGAGACCACTTTTAAAGAACCCAGTACCAGCTCAGGAACCATTCCTGCCTGACCCAAACTGCCCTGAAAATGCACCTACCGCATGATCAAGGCAGCTCACAGTTAAAGGAGTTAAACTAATCATCCAGCTAATTCAGAAAATTCAGATATACAGTAGCTGACTAAACACACATAGAGGGGAGGCTGGCTGGTGTGACTCCCTGAATAAATCAAATAATGCAGCCTTGAAGCCAAGAGAGCCCTCCAGTACTTGCTGTCATGTTGTGACCTCTTCTGGGTCCCCTGTTGTCTTTTTCTTGTATAGTCAGAATAGAATAATTTCCTATTATGTTTCTACAGTGACATCTACCTAGATTCATTCCAGAGACATGAATCTCACACGTTTACTGTTATTTACAATCAGGCAATACTTTGAGCTTGTCATGCCAGTGAGGTGTTTTTGTTTAATGGGACAGATCCCCAGCTGGGGTAAATCTGGGCAACTCCATTGAAGTCAGTTGGACAGATCCTAAGTTGGGGTAAATCAGTGCTCTATCTTCAGAGGTCACCTTGTAATGAGGAGCCTTACCTGACACAGGACAGACTTGAAGAGGAGTGAAGGCAAGGGGCAGATTCTCCTCTCATTTACACTGGTGGAAGTCAGGAGTGACTCTACTGAAGCACTGGAGTTACACCCCATAAAGCTGGCCCTACATAATAAGGATGAATAAGCAATCTCTTCAGAAGCAGATTTCTCTCTTATGGTGGAGTTGAAGGTGTTTGGAGGGATCTCCTGGGCCTCCTCTGGTTTCCCATGCCAGCCTCACCATCAAAAGCCCTGAGTTGGACGCAGCTTCCTTCAACATCTGTTACTTAGGTTGGCAGGCAAGATGAAGTCCTCTGAGCACCATTCCGTGCTCTGCACTCTTTCCTGGGAGCTGGACTTGCTGCTACAGAATCCCCAGCCCCTGTGAGCTCAGGACCACAACGCAAATTCCCCCTATGGCAATGAATTGTGTGTAAAGCTGCTTTAACTTATGTAGAAAGGAGCACTTTTTAATAAAGGCGGGAGGGAGTGTAATGACAGAGCAGTCCTCTAAAGCCAACCTAAGGCTGGGACCTCATGTTCTTGGTCCAGTGACTGTTATGCTCCAGCAATTCAGTACTACTGGGTGTTCTGCCAGTCTGTGTACGGACCAATGGCTTATGTTTCCATAGATAGAACCTAAAGGAAGCATGAGCAAAGATGGTGCCTTTCTGCATTAGGGACTGATCCAAAGCCTAAGGCCATGTCTACACTACAAAGTTTTGCAGACACAAGTTACATCAGCATACAGCCACCACAGTTAGTATATTGCTTGTGGTGTGTGCAGACTTAAATCCTTGTGTTGTCACCACACATACACACCAGGAGTGTTTGTGTCGATGCACAGTGCAGTGCATCATGGGTAGGTATCCCAGTGTGCAAGCTGCTACCTTTCAGCACATTGTCTTTTGGGTACTTTTGGTGATGCATGATGGGGCTGGAGCGACTCATGCAGGGGTGAGGGGAAGCAAGAGGTCAACTTTCCAAAATCCAGTGTTCTCCACCCCACACTATAATCTCTATCCCACAGTCTTTCCACTGACTTTGGTTCATGCCCTGAGTTAGCTGGATCAACTGAAGTACAGAAGCTGCAAATGACATGCTCTGTAGCACCCAAAGTTAAACACAGGCTTCTCTACTCAGATACATGGTGTGACGAAGCTAGAAAGGTGAAGTGGATGCGTGTCTGAAAACTGCTGGTAGGTGGGCAGTCAGAGGCTTTGATAGCCAAATTTTGCTCTTGGCTCTATCCTTTATTTTAAAAACACCTCCCATGGATGACTGGGAAATCAGAAGCAGGGCATTCACAAGTCTTGCTCTCCTCATTCTTCAATGTTCAGGTTCTTCTTGCAGCATGTGGAGTGGAACTAGAGAAAGAGGATCAGGTTCCAGGAGATCCCTAGATTGGTGTGCGATTAGTGAGGCCCAGGAAAACAAACAGTTCTGGGGCTGGCTGATGGGAGACAAATAGCAGAGCCCTTTTAACACCGACCTCTCAGGGGGCGAAGCCAATGGGAATTATGTCATTGACTTCAGTTGGGCCAGGTAGTAGTCACCCCACATGTCTAACAAGCTCCATATCTTACACTTCTGCCTGTTTGCCTTGTCACGTATTCCTAATGAAACAGCAGTGTCCCATGCATCCAGACTACTCCACTTGTCTCTATCTCCTTTTTTACTTTTAGATACTTCTACGTATCTGATCACAGATTATTTATTCTCTTTCTCTCTCTCTCTCTCTCTCACACACACACACACACACAAAATGGGAGGAATGTGCCTACATGGAGTATTTTTATTTGGCAGCCTGTGTAAACTTTCTGTTTTGGCTGCAGGTGGTGAGACAAGCTGCCAGAGGAGCAGAGATCTCCTGTGTCATGTTTTTAGCTCTTTCCATCTGATAGAGAAGATTACCACCTCCACTGAATGAGCCTGAGTGGCATGATTACAGGGCAAAGGAATAAAGTTAACCTTGGAAGAAGAAATGCAAAGAGAGACAGATGTCTTTGGGCTGAGTTCCTGTAACTTAGGCAAATGAGTTTGCACTCAGACACTAACTCTGTGCAAAGGACAGACAAAGATAATGAGGAAGCAAGATACTATGGTAGTTTATCTCCCTGCTTGCTTGGAGCTGCTCTCTCTTCCCCTTTAGTGGGTGGGTGGCTAGGTCCCCGTAGAGATTCATGAGCCTGCTGGCAGAGGGTAGCATCCAGGCTCCATGGCTACTGCTGAAAGAACATCAGGTGTTCTAGAGCCTTGCTTGTTTAACTATTCCATAAGCTCCTTGCAGTATTGCATCTAGATGAGCCAAGGGAGGGGAAGGCCTGACCCTCTAGGTTGAACTTTGATGTCCTATAGACCAGAGTAGCATGATGGGGGCCTGCAATTTGTGTGTTTCTTGGGTCACAAAGGTCTCTCTCTCTCCTTTTGTCAGTCCATTCACATTGCACGTGTCCAGTAGATGTATTAACTCACTCTTTCCTTGTGGTGTGGAAACAAGTGAAACCTCTATTCCTCCCCAACGACATGCTGGTATGTGTACATATGTCTATGAAACTGTTTCTGGTTTTCCATGATGCTAAATGTGTTTATGCATCCTTGCACGTACTGGCGGGTGGAATGTCTGCTAATGCAGCCTAACCACCACATACTGACAGCTAGGTTGCACATGTTAAAATAACACTATGTGGTTCTGCTGTCACTTTTCTTCTTCTGCTCCTCCTCTCTCGCCTCATTTGACAAAGCATAAAGGAAGCATACTAGTCTAGCTTCCTTCGTCTCTTTCAGGAATCCTGAGGACTAGTTCCATCTTGAAACAGATGAACTAGAGTCCTTGTAGAAACTGCAGCCGCACGGGGTAGTCATCCAAAGCAGAAGCAGTTCCCTGCTAACCAAGAGCAACTCATTTTCACCCCATCCCTGCTCATTACTTAACACAAAGTGTGTGACTGGTTTCTGTGTGTGTGTGTGTGTGTGTGTGTGTGTGTGTGTGTGTGTGTGTGT
>ML685790.1:2107566-2118940 GCA_007922175.1 Pelusios castaneus | reverse complement strand
GTGTGTGTGTGTGTGTGTGTGTGTGTGTGTGTGTGTGTGTGTGTGTGACGATCTTTTGCTTATCTTGTTAAGTCCAACAGTATTCAGGAGTGAAACTGCTGACAGTATTATGATACCACAGCTCTATGACATACTACCTGGAGTTACCATCAGAATGACACCCCTAGGCAGCCTGTGCCTGGAGTGATTTTAAAAAGCCAGGTCCCCAGCTGGTGTAAATTAGCATTGTTTCATTGAAGTCAATAGGCCACATCCTCTGCTAGGATAAATCAATGTAGCTTCACTGGAATGAAGCCAATTTATACCAGCTGAGGGGCTGGCCATTGACTTCAGAGCAGCTGTTCTGATATACACCAGCTGCAGACCTGGCCCATTGACTTCAATGGGAACTGCATGTATTTACAGCAGCTAAGGATTGCTCCTGTTGACTTCAGTGAAACTGTACTGATTTACACCCATGGAGGATCTGGCTCATCATGTTGAAATGAAAACAACACCCACCACCCCATTAATTGAACCCTAATGTACCCAGCTCCCTGCTTCCAAAGTGCAATGCTTCTTATCTTTCCTTACCCTTAATTTCCTAGGTCCTGTTCCAATTGCTACTTCTACCTGGAGCTGTCTGCTTGGCTGCAGAGGGCAAGGAACACCAGACCCAACCCACAAATGCCTCCAAATTGGTGGTTTAGTTAAACCCTCATGTTTGGCCTACACTATGTCTGAGTTTGTAAATATTTCCAAAAATCTCTGTTCAGTGTGAATGTGCTATTAACCATTCAAAAGGAGATTCATTTAAAGATTTTAACCCTCAACCCCTTGAAAAAATCCTAGCCACCTTTCCCCAAAAGAAATTTGATTGCAGATTGCAAAGTGCTTGTTCTCATGGTACAGTGAAAAGTGTCTCTCTGGAAAGATAGTTCAGCTACAGGAAAGATTTTCAGACAGGTTGTCCATGTGTCTGAACCTTGTTAGCTTGCATGTGAGCTCCCAGGGCTTGATTGAATTTAGTATCATTGTACCCTAACACAAACACTATGGTCTGATGTTTGTAATGTTCTAGTTTAATGTTTTTGTAGATACTGTTTGTTGTAAAGAGACAAGCAGGATTAAGGGAGTGAAATGTGTTATGACGTGCGCTTTGAACTTCCTAAGCAGAAATATGAAATGGCTGGATTTCTGAACATAGTGCCTTACTACCTGAAATATCTAATTTGTGAGTTCTCTGGGCTGGGGACTGCATTTATTTTACTTGTTTGTACAGTGCCAAGAACAATGAAAAGGCCCTGATCCTTGGTTTGAAGTCTAATAACATGGGACCAACATGGACCACAGTGACTGTTGGCATTTTTGACTGAAACAAAACATTTCAGTATTTCTGAGAAGCGTTTTGGTTTGGTTTAAACTGAACTGAAGTGCTTCATTTTGAGTCTGTTCGGCATTAAACTGCATTTTTCTGTGGTAGCACATTGCTTTTATGTAGTGTGAGTTACGTGACACCGCCATACTCCTTATGGGCCAGGCTTCCTGGCTGACTATATTTCTTGTGATGTACTTGCAACCATATGGCTCCCATGAAGTTCTAGGCCTCTCAGTCAGAGGAAAGACTGCAGTCCATTAATGATGTAATTTAGCCAGAGAGCCTAGCCCATAGGCAAAAATAGGATCCTGAAATACAACATCCACGAGGCACTGAAAATAGAAAATACAAATTAATGTTGACCCGACTCAGAGATTTTGAGTCGGTTTAACAATCCAAAATACTTAGATTCAGGTCAGACTGACCTGGGATGAAATATTTGGTTGGGATTTTCTGATGGAATATTGAAAAATGTAAGTGCAAAAATGAAATTTTCCCCGTGGAAAAAATGATTTTGTGGAAGTCATTCTATGGAAAATTCTCAAACAGTTTAATGCAACAGCATGTTAGAGGGTTCATTTCTAAGTAAGATATAACACAGGTTTAATCAAATTCCCAAAGGGGTCTGATTCAAAGACCATTGAAATCAAAGAAAATCATTCCATTGACCTCAGTTGTCTTAGAATCAAGGCCTAAAGTTAGTTGCATGTTTAACATGCTTGGACAGGATATTTTGGATCCTCCCCTTCTAACAGAGGAGAAAATCTGCTGCCTCTTCACACTGTTTCTTCTCACAACCATGGAAACTGTTGTTATGGGATGCTGTGAAGGCCAAGGCTATGTTTACACTGTTGGGGCTGCAGTGAGAGCTATTGAGCAGGCTGTGGAGACCTGCTAATTCGATCTCGAAAGTGCTCTCTGGTCAACGCAATTAATTCTCCTCCCTGAAAGAAGTAAGGCTGTGTCGACTGGAGGGTGTCTCTCGTTGATGAGGTGCAGTAGAGACACCACACTACAGCAATGTAAGTAAGTTGATGGAAGATATGCAAGCTATAGTACGGAGCTTGTGTATCTTCCATTGCTCGGCGGCGGCAGTGTAGACTGGGTCCAAAAGTATAATTGGGTTAAAAACTTAGATAAGTTCATGCAGGATAGGTCCCATGCTTTGGGCGTCCCTATAATTGCCCTGTTCTGTTCATTCCCTCTGAAGCATCTGGCATTGGTTATTGGCAGAGACAGGATACAGGATTAGATGGACCACTGGTATGACTCAATATGGCTGTTCTTATGTTCTGCTGTCAGCTACGGCATTTACTCCATTAGCTTAAGTAATAAAAGTCAGTGCGTTGGTGCTGGAAGTCCTGTGTTCAAACATGGCTGATGTACTACAGTTGGGAAGTTCCACCCCCTAAAACTGAAATGGAATAATTTGCAAGTTTCATAATCTTTGCATGTCAGGTCAGCTGTAGAGAGAACACTTTATATGTGCGTAAACTGTGAACATTCATTGAGTAACATTCTGGGCTTCACCTTTCATGAACTGCAGCACAAAAGGTGCAGTCTAGGACAGTAGTTTTCAAACTTAGGGTTGGGACCCAGTACTGGGTTGCGGACCCTTAGGTATTGGGTCACGGCACCCGCTGCTGCTGCCAGCAAAAGACTGGAATGCATTGCTCAAAAATGTAATTGTTGGGTTGCGGGCATAAATGATTTTTTTCAACTGGGTCCTGAGAAAAAAAGTTTGAAAACCATTGGCCTAGGAGTAGGGGAGGCACAGGAGACAGTTTTTGCATCTCCTTGTCAACTGAGGTAAATGGATATAGCCAGGGCCGTCCCTAGGTGCCCCATGTTTAAAAAGGATGAATTCAAATTGGAACAGGTGCAGAGAAGGCCTACAAGGATGGTCTGTGGAGTGGAAAACCTGCCCTATGAGTGGAGACTCAAGAAGCTTGGCTTGTTTAGCCTAACCAAAAGAAGGTTGAGGGGGGATATGATTGCTCTCTATAAATACATCAGAGGGATTAACATCAGGGAGGGAGAGGAATTATTTGAGTACAGCACCACTGTGCACACCAGAACAAATGGTTATAAACTGTCCATCAAGAAATGTAGGCTTGAAATTAGACGCAGGTTTCTAACCATTAGAGGAGTAAAGTTCTGGAATAGCCTTTCAAGGGGAGTTGTGGGGGCAAAAACCATAACTGCTTTCAAAACTGAGCTTGATAAATTTATGGAGGGGATGGTATGATTACACTGTTTTGGAAATTGACTGATCTTTGGCTACGTGTGGTGGATACACAAGTGGCCTAAGAGGGGAGAGTACATGGGGTGGGTTCTGAGTTATTACAGAGAATTGTTTCTTGGGTAACTGGCTGTTGAGACTTGCCCAAGTGCTCAGGGTTTAACTGATTGCCATATTTGGGGTCGGGAAGGAATTTTTCCCCAGGGCTGATTGGCCTGGGCTCTGGGTTTTTTTTGCCTTCCTCTGTAGCACAGGGCATGGTTCACCTACCGGTGAATTCTCTGTATCTTAAAGTCCTTAAATCATGATTTAAGGAGGTAAATAACTCAGTCGTAGGTTGGTGGCCTATTGCTGGAGTGGGTGGGTGAGGTCTTGAGGCCTGCATTTTGCAGGAGGTCAGACTAGATGATCGTACTGGTTCCTTCTGACCTTAAAGTCTATGAATCTATGCGTCTAGGGGGGAGCAGGGCCTGGGGCCAACAGGTCTGGGGGGGGCCCCACTCCATCCCCACCCTGGAGAGGGGAAGGGAGGCCTGGGTCGACCTGCTCCCCTGCCCGGGAGCCCGGCAAGCCTCGGCTCACAGCGGCGGCGCATCCTTGGGTCCCAGCCGGGACAGGCAGGAGCAGGCCACAGCTGAAGCTGCGGCCATGAGCTGGCCCCGGCGTCCTGGTCGGGGAACAGATCCTGAGGCCCCGCCGCTGGCCGGGGCCGACCATGTGGGGCAAGCCAGGCCGGCCTGGCCCAGAGAGATGGGGCCCCACACTGCCCTGCCCCTGGGCCTGCCTGATCCACCCCGGGGGCAGGTACGGCTGGCCCTGGCCAGAGGCTGGGCAAAGCCTCCCATCCTGCTGCCTTTGGCAGGAGCAGGGCAAAGTGCGGCCATGTGGGGGGCCCGCGGTATGGGCCCCGCACTGCCCCCACAGGGAGCGGGACAGCGCGGGGCCCACATAACCACGGGGTCTGGGGTGATCGCCCCGTTCGCCCCCCCTAAGGACGGCCCTGGATATAGCTAACCTGTCTTCAGCTGAAGTCACTGAAGTCATAGAGCTTGCTAAGGAGCTTGCCCTACACCATCACTCTTTCAGCAGCTTCTCCCAATAGACTGACTCTCCCTCGGACATAAATTAAAAGTAAAATACATGTGTTAGTCTTTAAAAGTGCCATAAGACTCCTCGTTTGTCTCCCTGGGACAGTTCTCTTAACTTTGCCTGGCTGGGCGATGGAGTCTGATCAGCACCAGTGTCAGTGATATAAACAATTCACTTCATCTAGTGGGGCATTTCACCAGACCTATGAGAATAAAATGAGCATGAGCGCTCTCAGTTCATTGTGGTTGACCCAGAGACATACAGACAAAGCTTTGAGAAATATGCGAAAGGCACCTATAACTACGAATCTATCAAATTCGCAGCTGTGAAAATCATGTCCCAGACGTGAAGTCTGGTCTCCGGCTATCCAACTCTAAAGGCAGAGTGGAAAATGGAAAATGATGGCTTGTGGCGGGGCACTCAGCTCTGAAGGCAGGGCTGCCATCAGCAGCAGCGCAGAAGTAAGGGCGCAGTGCCGTGACTCACAATAGGCTTGTGACCCCTTCTTGGATTGGGACACCCACTTTGAGAAAGTCCATAGAGAAATTACACATTTTTCATGGGTTGGTCATGGGCTAAATAGCAAAATTTGCTATTTATGCTGTGACCAACCCATGAAAAATATGTGATTTATCCTCAGCATTTCTTAAACCGGGGTCCTCAGTCCCAGAAGGAAGTTGCAAACCTATTGTAGGGGGGTTGCAACACTGCCACCTTTTCTTCTGTGCTGCTGCTGGCAGCAACACTGCCTTTAATGTGTATCTATGAAATTTACTATTCATGCTATGACCAACCCACCAAAAATGTGTGATTGCTCCATGATTTATGTAGACCCCTACCTATAGTGTATCTTCCTGACATGTTTTTTATCCGGTCCATTAGGTACATAAACACAAGCTCAGCATTTTAGATCCATCAGAGGAACAAAGTCTTGTTCTCCATAAGGAGTGAAAAGGAGATTGAAAGTATCACACCTATGTCAGGTTATGTCTTTGGTTGTTAAGGTTACGATAGCTTTATGATTTTTGGCCACAGAATCTCTCCAAACTACCATCAGAGAGGCCACAAGCTCATCTCTCATTTCCCCACTGTACTGATCACTTTCTTCATGCCTGTCTCAGGAAGATTAGTCATTACACAGTATTCCTTTTTAAAGAGAAATACAGCACCTATCGGAAATCATGGGAAGTTTATGTGGCTCAGCTTCCTTTCTTAGACCCCAGGTACCACAAAGTACTCATATATCCACCTGTCTATGTATTTATCTGGCCTCCATGACTATAGCATCTGAACTGCACTTCCCGAGTGTTTATCCTTACGACTTCCCTGTGAGATAAGGGAGGGTCATAATCTTTGTTTTACAGAAGAATTGAATCCCAGAGGCTAGGCCTACATACGTATGTAACATACATACACTGCATGGCCATCCTATCATGAGAATAAATAGCAGTGTAGGTGGAGAGGCACTGTGTAGGTGACTAGAGTGAAAACATGCCAGAATCTTAGGGTATATACCCTCCCCAGCTCTCTACATATCCAAGCAGTACCTCTCCCATCTGAACTGCTCTTTTTAGCATCATAGGCTATGTCTACACTGGCAAGTTAGTTCGAATTAAGGAGGCTTAATTCGAACTAACTAAAGCCATGGCTACACTAGGCTTTAGTTAGTTCGAATTAAGGGCTTCCTTAATTCGAATTAATAAGTTCGAATAGGGTATTCGAACTAAGGGATTAATTCGAATTAACCAATGTGGCCATGTTAATTCGAACTAATTTCTTAGTTTGAATTAACTGGCCATTGAAATGAATGGGGAATCGCTAATTCAAACTAAGCAAGTGCTTGCTTAGTTCGAACTAACGTTCCAGTGTGGCCATGCTAGTTCGAATTAAGCTAATTTGAACTAACTAAAATTAGTTCGAATTAGTTAGTTTGAACTAACTGATTTGAACTAATTTTAGTAGGTGTAGACATAGCCCTAGTGTCCTGCTTCCTCCCTATTGTGGAACCTTTCCCCACCACAGGGAGCTGCCAGAGCCTTCCGCGTTGCAGGGAAAGACTCGAACAGGAGAGAAAGGCTTTGGTGTGGTGAGCCTGTGGGGAAAGGCTCCTGATCCCAAGCCATGGTGCACCGTCTCCCCTCCCAGCAAAGCTACATACCACAACGTGGTTACAGCCTGTTTTTCACAGCAGCATGTAGCTAAATGTACCCTACACACTGCCACCACTGTAGATAAGACCCGAGAGCTAAAGTGACTTGTGCAGGGTGACCCGGGAAGTCTGGAGCAGCACTGGGAATTAAACCCAGATCTCCCGAGTCCTCTCAGTCCAGCCTCTTAACCACAAGAGCATTCTGCAGCTCTTGGTCTGGAGTCACTGACTGCAACATGCTCCTTCTCTATTCCCCTCTCTCATTCTTCAGTCTGTCAACAGACTGAAACAGGAAACCCTTGTCATTCAGTAAGTGCGCAGGCAGCTTTTCGATTTCTTTAACTCAGCATCCCAGAGATGCCCCGAAGGTACCCAGGATCATGTAATGACTGACATACTTGCAGAGTGTGGTCTGGGCAGATTTCTTTGAAATGGACTGCTTCTTGGGTTGACATACTCTCCCATAGATGTGAGAAAAATACCATTCTTCTGTTATCTTTTCTTCCCTCCAAGGAACATAATTTACTCCTTTCCATAACCCCAGTCTCTAGCAGATGCATATTATAATAAGGCAACAGATGATTCATTGACATGACTTTTGGCATCTGAAAAATGCATTATAGATGTCCTGATAAATTGGGTGGGTCACTGCTAAAGTATGTAAATTAATCCTGGCACCTTGGAAAGCTCTCAGTGTTGTCATTGCACTTGATATATATTTATTACTGAGAGAGGCTGAGTTTGAATTGCCAAATAAAAATAAGCCAGTACGAGGGTTTGAGGAGAGGCACTTGGAAAATAACTCGAATGCTCCATCTTAGGAAGTCAGAAGCATGAATGAACACAAGATCTATGGGGAGTATGAGAAAGGAAAGGAAAATTGAGGGAGGATCCAACCATTGTCACCAATGGGGCAACAGCATCGAGAAAAGACAGAGCAAATAAATAGTGTAGGGAGTAAGTCACTGGCAAGTAAGTCAGGGGACCTGGGTTTTGTTCCCTGACCAACTGCATGACCTTGATCACATCATTGCCCCTCTGTTTCCTTCCCACTCTTTGCCTTTCTTGTGCATTAGGCTGTCAGCTCTTTGGGACAAGGACTGACTCTTCTTGTGTGTTTGCACAGTAGGTAGACCTAGTCCAAGGAGGCCCTGAGGTCTCTAAGTTCTTCTGTCATACAAATGATAGTCTTGATTTCATTTGTCTTAATACATATAAGGGTGACTGAAATGAGGGTGTTTCTACCTTTTCCCCTCAGGGTCAGGAAAGTGGGGCAGGAACACCAGGTTCTCCTCTGTTTTCTCTCCTTTTTTTTCTCCATCCCAAATACCTTGTGCTGTTGAGATTCTCCCTCAGAAAGACTCAGATAAACACTGTAGTGAGTGACCACAAAATGAAACATGCCACTCTAAAGTGATCAATTTCCAGGCTACAGGCTTAATTCTCCCCTGCCTTGTAACTCATAGAGCCATTTACAGCTGAGCAAAAGGAGAAATGAGTCCATCAGAGTCAGACTGTGGAGTATTGGAGCCAAGGTGAATGGGGAAGGAAATGGAAACATTTCAGACTTGGAGGAGCTGCAATAAGGAAGCCCATTTTGTGACCTATAGAAGATTGTCAGATACCTCCTCTGAAATGCTGACTGGCAAGAAGATGCCATTATCTGCACGGATTTCAATCGAGGAGAAATATTTATTATAAAAGATAACAAAAGAATCATAGTTGCATTATTGATAGTAAAAAGGGAGCACACAGAGCCCTGTGGGGAAATTGTGCCCCATATCTATCTACATGTATGCCAATGCCTGAGCATTGTCTTCAGGGGAGAGATATAGTGAGTGAGTGGCTAACTTGATTGATTCAGGGAATGAATATGGACAGCAATACAAGCATGAAATCTCTCCCCTAGACTGCTGCTAAGATGCAGGGCCAGATTTCGCAATGACCTCAGCAACCACAATTGAGTGAGCTCCTCAATCCACATTTCATAGAAGTCTTTATTGAAAACGTGCTGAGATGAGAAATTTCCTTTCCTGGCAAGAGCCCCATGATGGATATTTGATTTGTCACTGTCCATGGCTGCAGATACATGCATAGCAGAGGTCATGGTGCCTTTCAAAACATGGCTTTGCCACAGACACTCTCTGTGGCCTTGGAAAAGTCACGTAGCATATCTGTACCTCAGTTCCTGTCTGTAAAATGGGGTTAATAGTAGTGAGGTAATAGTGCCCTACCTCACAGGGATATTGCCAAGGAAGATTTTTTAGGCACTCAGATACCACCATAAGGGTGCAGGGGGGAAAGAGTGGGTCACAGACAGCAGCGTAAATTAGAGCTGCTTCTTAGTTTACACTGGTCCCAGGTGACATTGGATCAGGGAGCCACAACTGACTTCCTGTGTCTGACTCTAGTGCTTGCATGGAGAAAACAATCTAGCCCAGAATCTTCAGTGGGAGTTAAACAGCCTAACAGCCCCCCAGGCAGCCATAATGCTGTCCCCATTACTCTTTTGGTCCTGAATCTAGCTTCTCGGGGCACATTTGGGGAATGGTGTGCCTTGCTCGGCTGAGCCAGGGTTCTGGCTCTGCTCTTAATAACTTCCAAAACAAGAATTCTGTCACCTTAGCAACGTTGCTCCAGGTACCTGGACAAGCAGGGATGCTCCATAACTCAGTTGCTTCATTGTGTGGGTGATGTTAAGTGAGTGAGTTCAGCATGTACTTTAGATTCCCGCCCTGTACCTTAGTGAAGATAACCCTTGTGTCTTCTTGGCTGTTTGCCACCCACCTTTCCCTCTGAGAAGTGCTGAGCGCCTGAGGCTGAGTGAAGTCGTGGGAGCTGCGGATGTGCGGCACCTCTGAGAATCGAAACCTTAGAATCCAGTCCAGCAAATCACATAAACGTGTGAGTAATCCCATTGATTTGAACCAAGTTAAGCACATGCTGGATTGGGGCATCCGTGCTCAGGTTTCTGAACTGCAGTCCCTTTCGTGTTCTGTAGATGGCATCAGTTCCTCACACTCCTGTCACCAGGCCATTTTTGTCGGAGGAAAAGGTATCCCAGCAGTTGTGACTTCAAGCATCCAAACCAAATAAATTCAGAGGAACAAGAATTCAATGAAACAAACTTCTCTTAAAAATCTTTTTTAAAGTGTTTTAAAGGTTGCATGTGTTAGATGCCTTTATCATTATGAGATTTCATGTAGGCCAAGTTGCTACAATTTATACTTTAAGAATGTTCTTATAAAAATAGTTTCTTGTATTGTTCCTTTAGGGTCAGATTCTGACACCCTTAGGGTATGTCTACACTGCAGTAAAACACCTATGACTGGCCCTTGTCAACTGACTTGGGCTCACAGGGCTCAGGCTGTGGCACTATAAAATTGCAGTGTAGATATTAGGGCGTGTGCTGGGGCTGAGGGTCTGGGACCGTCCAACCCTAGGCTGCACGTCTACACTGCAATTTTATAGCCTCACAGCCTGAACCCTGTGAGCCAGAATCAGCTGACATGGGCCAGCTGTGAGTGTTTTATTGCTGTGTAGATATATTATTCAGTGAGGCTGAGAGTAATCTCATTGGGTTTTCCTATCAAAGTCAGTGGGACCATTTGAGGAGTAGACTGTTACACGACATGAATAAGGATATCAGAATCTGACATGTATTGACTAGGTCATTTCCAAAGAGGAAGTAATATTTGGACAGGGATGCCATATATATTATATATGGGCAGGGATGCAAAACCGTGCTCTGAAGTGTCCCTAGCCTCTATTTGCCGGAAGCTGGGAAATGGGCAACAGGGGGTAGTCATTAGAGCATTACCTGTTCTGTTCTTTCCCTCTGAACCACCTGGCATTGGAAGCGAGGATACTGGGCTGGATGAAGTAACTTCTAAATAGAGTTGATTAGCTATGAAGAACAGGAAGCGGCTCTTACCTTGCAGAGTTTGGTCAAAGAAAAGTTTTGAGGACTATGGGTTCTGCTGAATGGCAATCCCAAGAGTAACAAGTTTAGGTCAATAGCAACATTTTTCCAGGACCAAACCCGACCCATTGATGTTAGTGTTAGAGAGATCTGGACAATGGCAACGGGCATACCACTCATTAACACGTTTTTTTAGGGAGAAAGAGCCCAGCTACAGGCAGGTTTGCAGGTGTGCAGACAGGGATAGAAGGGCTGGCTTGCTCTCAGGGCTGTGTCCTGCCCTGGCACAAGGCACCTGGCTTAGCACGTCCCAATGTTTCCTTCCCAGCCTGCATCCCTGCACACTACCTGCCAGGGAAAGAAGTGCTGGGATGTTGCAAACACTGGTCAGAGGCATTTTTGCAGGGCTACAGCTAAAGAGAGAACATCTCAGCTCTTCCATCTCTGGCTATAGCCATCAATCTTGCTTTTCTCTTATTAGCAACTACTAGATAATGGCAACTTTTGCTGGGAACCAAGAAAGTGGAATTTACTGTGCTACAATAAAAGGGTAGTGTCTACATGGAAGAAGCACAATTTAAATTTATATTTTCCAAGCATGTTCTTTCTTCTGCT
>ML685790.1:2092113-2107556 GCA_007922175.1 Pelusios castaneus | reverse complement strand
TGCTTCATATTGCAGAGATAAAATTTCCAAGCATGTTCTTTCTTCTGTTCATATTGCAGAGATAAAATTTCTCGATACTTTGAATGACTGCTTCATGGAGCAGCTGGTATGGGAACCCACAAGGGGAGAGGCAACTCTAGATTTAATCCTGAGTGGAGCGCAGGAGCTGGTCCGAGAGGTAACTGTAGCAGGACCGCTTGGAACTAGTGACCATAATACAATAGCATTCACCATCCCTGTGGGGGGAAGAACACCTCAACAGCCCAACACTGTGGCATTTAATTTCAAAAGGGGGAACTATACAAAAATGAGGGGGATAGTTAAACAAAAGCTAAAAGGTAGAGTGACTAAAGTGAAATCCCTGAAAACTGCATGGGAGCTTTTTAAAGACACCATAATAGAGGCCCAACTTCAGTGTATGCCCCAAATTAAGAAACACTGTAAAAAAACTAAAAAAGAGCCACCATGGCTCACCAACCATGTAAAAGAAGCACTGAGAGGTAAAAAGACTTCCTTTAAAAAGTGGAAGTCAAATCCTAGCGAGGCAAACAGAAAGGTGCACAAACAGTGCCAGCTTAAGTGCAAGAGTGTAATAAGAAGAGCCAAAGAGGAGTTTGAAGAACGGCTAGCCAAAAACTCCAAAGGTAATAACAAATTGTTTTTTAAGTATATCAGAAGCAGGAAGCCTGCCAAACAACCAGTCGGGCCCCTTGATGATGATAATACAAAAGGAGCGCTTAAAGATGATAGAGTCATTGCAGAGAAACTAAATGGATTCTTTGCTTCGGTTTTTACGGCTGAAGATGTTAGTGAGATTCCCAAACCTGAGCCGGCTTTTGTAGGTGACAGATCTGAGGAACTGTCACAGATTGAAGTGTCACTAGAGGAAGTTTTGGAATTAATTGATAAACTCAACATTAACAAGTCACCGGGACCAGATGGCATTCACCCAAGAGTTCTGAAAGAACTCAAATGTGAAGTCGCGGAACTGTAAACTAAGATTTGTAACCTGTCCCTTAAAATGGCTTCGGTACCCAAAGACTGGAAGTCGGCTAATGTAACGCCAATATTTAAAAAGGGCACTAGAGGGGATCCCAGCAAATACAGACCGGTAAGTCTAACGTCGGTACCGGGCAAATTAGTTGAAACAATAGTTAAGAATAAAATTGTCAGTCACATAGAAAAACATAAACTGTTGAGCAATAGCCAACATGGTTTCTGTAAGGGGAAATCGTGTCTTACTAATCTATTAGAGTTCTTTGAAGGGGTTAACAAACATGTGGACAGGGGGGATCCAGTGGACATAGTGTACTTAGATTTCCAGAAAGCATTTGACAAGGTCCCTCACCAAAGGCTGTTACGTAAGTTAAGTTGTCATGGGATAAAAGGGAAGGTCCTTTCATGGATTGAGAACTGGTTAAAAGACAGGGAACAAAGGGTAGGAGTAAATGGTAAATTCTCAGATTGGAAAAGGGTAGCTAGTGGTGTTCCCCAAGGGTCGGTCCTAGGACCAGTCCTATTCAATTTATTCATAAATGATCTGGAGAAAGGGGTAAACAGTGAGGTGGCTAAGTTTGCAGATGATACTAAACTACTCAAGATAGTCAAGACCAAAGCAGATTGTGAAGAACTTCAAAAAGATCTCACAAAACTAAGTGATTGGGCAACCAAATGGCAAATGAAATTTAATGTGGATAAGTGTAAAGTAATGCACATTGGAAAAAATAACCCCAACTATACCTATAATATGATGGGGGCTAATTTGGCTACAACGAGTCAAGAAAAAGATCTTGGAGTCATTGTGGATAGTTCTCTGAAGATGTCCATACAGTGTGCGGAGGCGGTCAAAAAAGCAAACAGGATGTTAGGGATCATTAAAAAGGGGATAGAAAATAAGACTGCAAATGTATTATTGCCCTTATATAAATCCATGGTACGCCCACATCTCGAATACTGTGTACAGATGTGGTCTCCTCGTCTCAAAAAAGATATTCTAGCACTAGAAAAGGTTCAGAAAAGGGCAACTAAAATGATTAGGGGTTTGGAGAGTGCCTCGTATGAGGAACGATTGAAAAGGCTGGGCCTCTTCAGCTTGGAAAAGAGGAGACTGAGGGGGGACATGATAGAAGTATATAAAATTATGACTGATGTGGAAAAAGTGGACAAGGAAAAGTTGTTTAAATACTCCCATAATACAAGAACCAGGGGTCACCAAATGAAACTGATAGGTAGCAGGTTCAAAACAAATAAAAGGAAGTTCTTCTTCACACAACGCACAGTCAACTTGTGGAACTCCTTACCTGAGGAGCTTGTGAAGGCTGGGACTATAACAATATTTAAAAGGGAACTGGATAAGTTCATGGGGGCTAAGTCCATAAATGGCTATTAGCCAGAAAGGGGTTAAGAATAGTGTCCCTAGCCTCTGCTTATCAGAGGATGGAGACGGATGGCAGGAGAGTGATCACTTGATCATTGCCTGTTGGGTTCACTCCCTCGGGCACCTGGCACTGGCCACTGTCGGTAGACAGATACTGGGCTAGATGGACCTCTGGTCTGACCCAGTACGGCCTTTCTTATGTTCTTATGTTCTGCCTAAAGTTTGCAGAGGCAGGATTACTGAAAGGAAAAGGGGAAAATACATGTCAGTTTGGAAGAGAATGTGATTGTAACCTACTGGGCAATGTGTTATGTAGCCACCTCTGTGCCAGTCCACACAATAGGAGTTGGCTACATTTTCCAGAGAGTAGACTTAGGACTGATGGGAGGATTTCCATGGACTTTAATAGGAATTGAGTCAAGCCTGTTAGCCCAAAATATTCAGACTTATGGTCCCAAATTCAATCCCCAGCGATGACCAAGATGACCTTACACAAACTCTGCCTCTTCCTTCATAATTGACTATAGCAAGGGATATATTCTTTCCTTGTTCTGCCAAATAGCAAGTCTGCCTGGGTTAAGTTGGAATGATACACTCTATTAGTGTTGCTCCAACTGTGCAAACATAAATGAAATGGATGGCAGTTCAGACACAAAAGAGGATGCAAATAGAAATGGAGAGAGCTGAGTCACTCTGAGTGGAAAACAAATATTTTTTCTTTCTGGTGTTGGTAGTCCATTGTTGCTGTTGATGATGATGTCACAATTCTCATCCATGGCTACACGTATGATTCATATGTCCAAATCCTGACACACAAAGTCAGCCACCTTGAGAACAGGGGAAGTCCATACCTCTGATGTTTGAGGATGCAGCTGTATGGTGCCTTTCCTGCTCAAATCTTGTCAGAGACTGCCAGTGAGTCATGTTCTGAGCCACTTGCTTGAGTTCTTTGAGATTGAGCCCAGCCCACTGAAGACTACTCTTCAGGTTATTTTTGAAGTGCTAATATGGAAGAATCTTCTTTCTTTTGCCCTGCCTCAGTTCCTGTTTTGGGAGACAGTGTTCTTCCCTTCTGATTATATGTCCAGTCCACCTAAGTTGTGCTCTCAATACCATTTCCTTAAGGCCGGTTGAGTTTGCTCTCTCAAGGACCTTAATACTGGTCACTCTGTCCTGCTATCCAATGCTCCATTATTGAACAGCAGGAGTGCATGTGAAATTGCTCAAACAGTTTAATGTGCCATCTATAAAGAGTCCATGTCTCAGATCCATACAGGAGAGATGCTAGAACCACTGCACTGTAGATCTTCAATTTGATGGAGAGATGGCTATTGTGTTGATTAAGGACTTTTGTTTGGAGTCAACAGAGGGTCTGGCTGGCTTTTCTGATTCTGGAGGCAAGTTCCTTCAGGAAGCCATCACTCATGGTGGTGCTGCCTAGATATTAGAAATGACCCATGTTTTTCAGCTGTATGCCTTGGATGAAGACACCTGGTGCTGGGGCATTGGAATTAAATGCTGGTTGGAACAAGACCTCTATCTTAAAAAGACTGATGGTGGGGCTAAAGAGCTGGGATGCCTCAGAAAACCTGTCAAGGATGATTTGAAAGTTGTCATGTCTATGGTCCATACGGCTTAGTCACCTGCAAATAAATAAATAAATAAATCTATTAGTCTTTAAAAGTGCCACAGGACTCTGTTGTTTTTCTGCAATAGACTAACATGGCTACCCCTTTGGAACTCATCTGCAAAAGAGTGTCTCAATGAGAAGTGTCTTCAAAGTTTGGGTCTTAGCTTTGACTTTTCAAAGGTCAAGGAGGAGCCATTGAGTCAGTAGTGGACATATATCCCCTGATTCAAGTCCCTTGTGGCATGGATGAGGGCACTGGCAAAGAACAAACTGAGCTGCACTGGAACAAGTATGCAATCTTGCTTCACTACATTTAAGATTTTGAATGAATCAGAGGAACCACTAGTAAGCTATGTCTACACTTGTGAATTTAAGTTGATTTAGCATGTCCACGCTTAAATTTTAAGTCGACTTTGAGAGGACCCTACAAAGTCGACCTAGAGTGTCCACACTGGATGCCTAAGTCAACTTGTAGGGGCTAGGTGGACGTGGGACTGGTCCACGGAGGTGGGGGGGCACCCCTTGCCAAGTGCCAGGGGGCTCAGCCTTTGCCCCATTGTACCTGGGTACAATGGGGCAAAGGGGGACAGGGACCCTGGCAGGGCATAGGGGCAGGGTGGGGAGGGCTCTGCCCTGCCCTGTGGGGGGGCATGCCAGGCTGTCCCTGTGCCAGCCACCCTGGCAGGGAGGGCAGTGGGGAAGTTCTGGAGAGCCCTAAATCGACTTAGAGTCGACTTAGGGCTACTCCACGTCTACATTGGCTTAAGTTGACTTTAGAAAATCGACTTAAGCAGAAAGTCAACTTAAAAGTAGGTTTAACAAGGTCAACTTAATTTTTCCTTAAGTCAACTTAAACAGCTGCTTAAGTTGACTGAAAGGAAGTGTAGTGTAGAAGCAAAGTAAATTAAGTCGACTTAAGCAAGCTTAAGTTGACTTAATTTACAAGTGTAGATGCACCCTTAGAGAGCACTTGCACTGTCATGTGGTCTTGGAACAGATGAATGATTTGTATGAACCTTCTTGGGCAGCCCTGTTTATGTAGAATAGCCCATAGACCCCCTCTGTTGACTGTATCAAATGAATATTGAGCACAGGTCGATGTTCTGCTTTAAACATTTTTCCTGGACCTCCCTTACAACAAAAATCATGTCTGGAGTACTATGAACACACTGCACTTCTGGCATATTCTCCTCAGATATGTTTGCAATGAATCTGTTCAGTAGAACATGAGTTGGTATATTTCATGCTGCATAGAGGAGAGAAGTGCCTCTGTAGTTTCTGCAGTCAGCTTTGCTGTCTTTGTTTTTGAACAGTGATACAATAATAATAACTTTGCAGTCTTGTGGCATTTCTTCTTTCTCTGAATACTATTCAGGATGTTGTGAAACACTTTGATGGCCTTTGGGCCCGCTACTTTGTACAGTTCTTTGGAGATACCATCTTTTCTGGATGCTTTGCTGGAGTTCAATTGTTTGATGGCTTTCTTGACCTCTTCAGCTGACGGAGGGAGATCGAAATCCTCTGTGATGGTTTCTTGGGTAATTGATAAAGAACACACTGATCAAGTGTGGATGTTCTGTTAAGGGGACTACTGAAGCGTTCAGCCTGTCTTTGAATGACTCTCTCCTTGTCTCTGATAAGGATTTGCTGTCTGCTGACTTCTGGTGAACTGTGCCAGATATAGATGGTCTGTAGACTTAAGGTTGTGTTCTGGTTTTCTGTAGAAGGTAAGCCCTTAGTCCTTTTCAGGGCAGGAATTGCTAAATGTTTTCACAGTGCCTAACACAATGGGGCCCCAACCTGGTTGGACCATATTTGCTACTACAATATAATAAATTAATAACCATCTGTTTCTAACTCTTTTGCATCTCTTTATCCAATTCAAAGGGGTGCCTCTTTAGTCTGACGACTTTGCCGTAGGACCATGGACCAGGCTGCCTCAGTAACCTAGAACCAAGGTGCCTCAGGGACCTCCTCGGGGTTGTCCGCAGTCGTCAAGGGTCCCCAGCTGCTGAAGGGATGTAAGCTCTCGCCATTTATTACTTTGCTTTGCTTGCTTGGGGTTATTCATCCTGGCATTCATTAAAAATCATCCATCTTTTCAATGGTCTTTGACTGCGTCTGGTGAATCCACACACACCTACCCCTAGAGGTACAATTTGGGGGAACAGTCACCTAAAAGTATGTTGTCCCAGAATGGCACAATAATGATGAGGTTATCATTGCATAGTAAAGGCTAGCTTTGCATTTGGAATGCTAGTCGCATCACCTGTGGAATGATAGTGGTGTTGAAATAAGCACTAAGCTAAACATCTATTGGGCAGTCATGCTTACTGTGAGACTTGGAAAGCATTATCACTGTAACATTATGAAGCTTGATCAGATCCATATATGCTGTGTTCGGTCTGTTTGCACGGTCAAATGGTGGGCAAGCTTCCCAAAATTGAAATCCTTAATCATTGTCAGAGATCTGACATTCAAAGCATGCTCATGAAAGCTCATCTTCATTAGTCAGGGCATCTAATTGGTAAGGGCAACTTGAGGATACCCAACACCATACTTTATGGTCAGCTAAAGTACACACCTATTTTCATTGTGGCTCGTACAAATGAAATAAAGGCAATCTGAAGTCAAACTTGAAAACCTGTCAGGAAGTCCCCAGGAAGCAACAGATCATGACAGACCAAATGGTGGCAGATTTCCAATGTCGTCATTAACTGGTTTGAAGCAAGGTGGATTAACACCTTATGCAAAAAATGTGAACAGCCAGTCTGCAATGGACATGGACAATCCTGTCTGTCCCATAGGTAACCATGTTTGTGGTTCTCACTTTGGTCGGTCCTTTCATATACATGTTCACTTAAAGTGTTGGCTGAATCATCATACGTCAACATCAACATGAAACTCCATCATCATCATCTGTTGTTTATTCCACAAACATATTACAGTGCCCATTGATTGTACCCAGTGGTTAACAAGGTGTCAGCTGCAATCATTTCATTCAGCTCTTGGGAATGACCTTTGATAAACAGTCCTATGACTAATCTGTTCCAGGCATGTCTTGTTGAATTTCCTGGTGCACTCTGCTGTGTAAACTTCTTAGGATTTTTGACCAACAAGGAAATACAGTCCTGGTACGTTGCAAGGCCCAGCTGTATTTCGTTTTCTTTCTTATTTACATCATAATTATTTTGGACCAAATCCCAAAGTCCTTATTTGATATTTTTCTTAGTCTTACTCAGGCAAAACACCTGCTGACCTAAATTGTTCCTGGTGTTGCCATGGTGATAGGCACCTGAAGTGGACAGGAAGGATTTTGTTGTTCTGATGATAACATTGTATTATAGGCAAAGCTAGTAGCTATGTCTAGTATAGGCAGCTAGTGGATACACCTGTAAATAAAGTTGCCTAACACTTATGTCACTTTTTTCAATTGGTTCTAACTTTGCCAAAACTTTAACCATTTAGGCTAAAATTCTCCATGCCTGCTTTGAGCTAGTACACAAGTTCCAATTAAAATGATTCAGCTGCTTCTGAGAATGAGGTTAGGGAAATTATGTTTGCTTTACCATGTTAAATTTTGTTTTACACTTTTTACTGAGAGATTCTAGCACCCGTGCTGTGGAATTTGGCTTCACATTTGGCAAAGGGATCACCATGTTGTCAAGGATGTGCCCTTAGGAAAACCAACCAGATTTGGCTAAGTTATAATAAACCTCTGAAAATATCTCAGTTGGCACATGCTCAATGGAAAACTATTAGCACTTGGCTGCTAAATGCTCTGAATGTTCCACTGGTACTGAGCAGGCTCCACCCCCTCACATTCCAACATGAGAACAAACTGTGAATGCATCATCCCCCACAGCAATATTAGGGCATGTTCCAGTTCACAGCTCTGAGGCTAAACAGGGCTTTTTCTAGGTACCTAACTTAAGAGATCTGAGGTCTGCTTTGCAAAAGTGCTTGGAACTCATTGCTTCAGCTGAGGTCAACTTGAGCTGTGTTTTGAACATATAAAGTGTTAGATAATGTGAAATACTCTGAAACATCAGGCCCTGGGTGTCTAAATTGGACACCCAAAATTCATGTTCTCTTTTGACAAATTTTGTTAGCCTTAATCTCTCTGGCTATGTCTACACTTGTGAATTTAAGTCGACTTAGCTAAGTTGACTTAACAAAGTTGACTTTAAGTTGACTTTGTTAAGCCGACTTAACATGTCCACACTCAAAATTTAAGTCGACTTAAAGGGGACCCTGCCAAATCAACCTAGAGCATCCACACTGGATGGCTAGGTCAACCTCTAGGGGCTAGGTGGACCTGGGACAGGTCCACGGTGGCAGGGGGGCACTCCTTGCCAAGTGCCAGGGGGCTCAGCCTTGCCTGGTACAATGGGGCAAAGGGGGACAGGGACCCTGGCAGGGCATAGGGCCAGGTTGGGCAGGGCTCTGCCCTGCCCTGTGTGGGGGCATGCCAGGCTGTGGCTGTGCCAGCCACCCTGGCAGGGAGGGCAGTGGGGAAGCCCTGGAGCCCCCTAAGATGACTTAGAGTCAACTTAGGGCTACTCCACATCTACACTGGCTAAGTTGACTTTCTAAAGTCGACTTAGCCAGCAAAGTCGACTTAAAATGAGGTTTAGTAAAGTCAACTTAATTTTTCCTTAAGTCGACTTCAACAGCTGCTTAAGTCGACTTAAGGAAAGTGTAGTGTAGACGCAGAGTAAATTAAGTCGACTTAAGCAGGCTTAAGTCGACTTAATTCACAAGTGTAGATGCACCCTCTGTGTCTCAGTTTCCCTATCTGTGGAGCAGGGGGTACTAATACCTCCCTACTTCACAGAAGTCTTATGAAGGTATATTCATTAATGTTTGTGGAGCACTCTGGGCAGGTCTACACTTAAAAAGCTGCAGTGCAGCTGCGCCACTGAAGTGCTTCAGTGAAAATGTTACTTTGCCCATGGGAGAACTTCTCCCATGGGCATAATTACTCCACCTCCCCAAGAGCCAGTGGCTGGGCCAGCAGGAGAAGCCTTCCTATAGTACAGTCTACACTTGGGTTTGGTCCTTATAACTGCATCACTCAGGGGTGTAGATTTTACACACCCCTGAGCAATATAGTAGGAATGTAAGTTTGTAGTATAGACCTGGCCTCAGACATTACATTGAGAGTTGTGACAAGGGACACTCACCTCCGATCAGCTGTGTATGGTGCTACAACCTTTCTTCCCTGATTCTGGCTCTCCCTGTAGATTTCTGAGTTCACTAGGTAGGTCTTCAGTGGTTTGCCCCTCTGACAAAGTCACCCAGTCAAAGTGGACGGGGTAGAAAAAGTCCAGCAAAACTATCTGCCTTCACCAGGGTCTTCAGCCCTGTCTTTTGGGGCCTCTTAATTCTGCCCTTCACTTACACTTCTAAGTAAGTCTTATCCCATTCTTAGGGCTTAAGGCATTTTCCCAGTGGGAAGTGGGGGAACCCAACTCTGATCACTACTCAGGTACATATAAATGGCCACATTTCTCTGCCTCCATTTGGCTGCTGCTTCCCTGGACTTTTTCCAATGTAGCCCCTTTCTCCTCACCCACAGCTCAGGGATGAAGTTCTCAGAGTCTCTTCCCTTTCACTGAATGCAAATACTGCCAGAATCCCCCTTCTGCTTCTCTCTCGAGCTCCTGTGACCCTTCAAGGAACACCCTCCCCTGTTCCTCTGGTGTCAGCCAGGAACTGACTCGTTCAAGGCCCACAGCTTCTTTTATCTGAGCCTGCTGGGCTCTGATTGGCTGCTTCTATGCAGCCTCTCTAGGCAAGTCTGGAGGACCCACCTTCATTACGCCTTTCCTGAGGCAAAGTGTGGTAGGACTGCATGGCCTCTCACAAGGGCCTCAAAGGGCCAGGAGCACAGAGCATCATGGAAATGTCCATTAGGAAATTAATAATTTTGTATTCAGTGCAGAAACTGGGTAGTGTGCATTAAATAAGGCCTGGGGCCACACAGCGAGCAATGAGGTAAAAATGGAATCACAATTCTTTCAGTGAGTACTGTCCATCCTGTGCATTGAATGAGACAGCAGGAGTCTTGAGGAAAAATCAATAAATGATCATATAAGTAAAATCTGTATCATAAGGACATGCATGCAAGTGGGTCAAATTAAAGTTACACGGACAGCTTTGAAGTCTGGCATTTCTAACTTTTGGTTGGTTGACTTTGTCAACTATCTTTTAGTGTGGTTCTTTTGAATGCAATATTCTCTTTTGATCAACTCCTGCCCCAAGGAAATAATCTTAGAGAGGAGGAGGAGGAAGGTTATCCTGAATATGAAGGGTTGGATCTTCCTCCACATTAGTGGAGACACTCCATGAGGTCAAGGGGCTGGTTATGTCCTATGTTCCATGGACAGTAGATCCATGCATTCAGGGGAGGCCAGGCCACATCCCCTTCCTCATCAGAAGAATGGAGAGAACTGCTCTGTAGTATGCAGGAAGATCAGAATCCCCTTGAACTACCCCTCTATGTCAAAGAACCTGATGCACAGAAGAACTATGCCACTACTGCTCCTTTGGAACACCTTTTTGGCTTTTTCATCAGTCTTGTGATTTGGTTCCATGTGATGAAATTCACCCCCATGCAGTGGATCAACATAAGGTCTATGCACCACTTAAACACAAACTTAAGCGTAAAACCAGTGCCACAGAGTGGAGTGATGGGCCTATAGGCTCCTTTTCATTTTACAATCTCATATTGCTCAACAGATGTAGTGTAGTGTGAGGGAAAGGAGGGACATTCCACAGAGCTGGCATTGAGTATTATTGCTGGAGCACCACTCTCCTTGGGAAACAAACAAGGAATCTGATGTCACTTTTAAATATTTCTTCTAGGAATGAGCTCAAGAAACCTCCATGGTAGATATGCAACCAAACAACTGGCCTACTTTGAGTCAGTCAGAAGCTCCATGTTCCCTGGTGCTCAATTCTCCTGGTGAACTTTGTACCTGGGTTACCTCTTTGATCAAATTAGGAAGAGGCTAAGGAAATTAATACAGAGAGATTTTCCCGGAAGTTGGAGATAAATATACAAGTCTGGGTACATTTCACTCAGCTCTTTTAATTACACAAGAAAATGGAAATGTCTCAAAGACATTTCCTTCTCCTCCCAGAGCATGTGTTAAGCATTATTGCACAGAATTTCCAGAAACAGGGATCATCCTACTATAACTTCCTAGAATACCCCTGTGGAAGAAAGTTCTGGAGACTTCATGCTTCCTCAAAGTAAGGTAGCGCTGCACTGTGTGGGTGATTTTCACCCAGTGTAGGAGATCTGCACAAGACCTGTGCATCTCTTAAGTCCCACTTAAGCTCTGTGGTGTAGAACTGGAGTAAGAGAATGGAGAATGAAGCTCTTTATCTGCAATTAAGAATATTAGTAGATAAAAAATGTCAGAGATGCTCAAAATCAAAATCAAATTTACTATGAACTCTCTCACTAGAAAGATTTTTCAGATTAACTTTCGTTTTTCAGGGATGAACTGCCCTAGTTCCACACACAGAAGTCCTTTTCTCAGATTATCTGGTGTCTCATTCCACATTAATTAATTCTTTCTGGAAGTGGATTAACTCTGTTTCAGAATGAGTTAACCTGGAACAAGGTTCAGATGGTGGCATCCCTCTTTTGAATGAGCTGTTCTCCTTTTGGCAATTCTTCCAGAGCTATCCCACCCTGCACTGCTGCACACCAAAGTCGGTCAGTCTCTCTCACTCTGGGGTCATCTTGACCGGATGACATCTTCCCTTTAAGTGCTGGTGTGCAGTCAGGTGCATCCCTTTGCGATTCCATCTCTTGGCGAGTTCCCACAGCTGGAGTTACATTGCTAAGGTGGACATGTTTACAGTAGTGGCAGATGCAGATGCAGATCGTTACCCTAAGCTTTTAGTTCCTGTTATTTTTTATGAGTGGGAAATTGCCTATATTAGACTACATTAATGGATATTTTAAATGAGAATTGCCAATGCTGTGGCCCGGGATTGCAGAAGTCTACATTGTTGTGCACTGTGTGCTGACCGGCAGGAGTTATTAAAAACTCTTCAAATTAAGATAATATTCTATTTTAGCATGCACGCTGCACGGCAATGCAACTTTCTCAGAGCTACCCATGTAGGATGAGGTTGCCTTTCACTCCTACACCATCCTGGGAAATAGCAATGCTGCATATCTTCCTGGTTTCCTCACTGCCTTTTTAAACACAACTTTTCCCTTCTTTTTGGTGCTATGCCTCCAGGTAACGTGCTGCAACATTGAGACAGCCTGCAAAGTGCGCATGTTATTATTAATCTGCTATCTACTCATCCCTCCCCATCCCACTTCCAACCCAGCAGTGTTACAGGTGTCCTGCACAAGGGGGAAGTAAGGTGGGAAATGTACCATCTCCAAGCTCATCCCATATGGGAATGGCATTCTGAACTTGAGGAAAAGCAACATTTTATCATTATTGACATGGACACTAGAACTGAGACCATAACTACTAGTGCTCTTTCCCTGGTCCCCTAGAACCTGACCCACCATGGCCCCTGTTGCCAGGAGTGCTACAGTTGTCTCAACACCTGGCACATCTCCAGAGGAAGAGGAGAAAAGACAATGGAGGATAATGCTCAGTGACCTTCTGGCTGCAGCCCAGCAGAGGGAGAAGATGACGGAAGAATGGAAGGAAGGTTTCCTTGCACGTCACGGGAAGGAGAGAGAGAAGAACAGGGGAGAGTCAGATGGGCCATTAAGGGAGCATGCTGCCAAGGAAAAGGATGTGCTGGCATAGTTGCTAGAGATGATGCAGAGGCAAACAGCCTTGCTGGACAACTTGAGGCTCTGTGTTCACAGCCAGTACCTCCAACTTACAACGTCCTGAAGCCCTCTGAGAGCACTACATGCTGGGAGCACCCCTCACAAATGGCAGCTCTTCCCTCACCCTTCGAAACCCTATGACATGAAGAACAGTCACAACCCCCCACCACCTGCATTATCTGAGACCTCATCCGCAAAAATGTATGGGCACACTGTAGGCATGTCTTCCGTTGGTTGGAAGTGTGCGCAGTGTTACGTTCAGTAAAGCTTCAGGATATTTACACCTCCCTTTATTGGTTAGTTACAGCTCGGCTCTGACGAAATTCCTAATACTGTTGCACAAAGCATAATAAACTCCTTCAACAGAGGCACATTTTTAACAAATATTAATGCTCGCCTCAAAATAGGAGTAGCCACCATGCTCCTGTGTCCCTGATCAGTTGCAACATTTAGCAGAGACCTCTTTGGCTGTTCCTAACATTCATGCAAGCTCCTTCCCTTCTTCCTGCCATCCCTCAGTGAGGCTCCCTCCCTTGCTTTCCCAGAGGCTGGGCAAAGTGCAGCAAACTCCTAGCTCAAGAGACAAGATATTGCTCAGAAGCCTCCAGCCATGATGACATGGCACCTCAGGCTTCCCTTCCAATGCATGCTCCATTGCCATTCTGCAGCCACTGAGGGTATAGCCAAAGAGTGACTTTCTTCTGGGTATGGGTCCAGTAAAAGCCAGGGAAACAGTGGGTGTAAACTAGGTCTCCTGGAAAAACAATAGGAATCACAGGGCCACTAATGTCCACCGTGGTCCTTGGAGTAAAAGTTCCATTTCTCATTGCAGAAAAGCGGTCAGAGCTTCTAAAGATCATTGATTCCAGAGCATCCCATGCTGATATTGTTGAACTTGCCATGGTGATCAACCAGGCCTTGCAGCACCCTGCAGCAGAAATATTCCTTTCTCTTGATGAACTCCCAGGCCTGGTGTGAAGGGCAAACAACAGGCACGTGGGTCCCACCCGTGGCCTCTACACTTTTCAGAATCTCCAACCATGACTGCGGCCCTAACTCTTGATCTACCCTGATGACATTGGTTAGCTGCCGACTGGTAGCAAATGGGGGTAGTGAGTTTCCAGAGGGTGATGTGGTCACATGCTTTTCCAGGCACAGGGAAGTTTTCATGTTGGTATGCTGCTGCCACACTGGCGTGGGCTCCACATAGGTTTCTGTGAAAATGGCTTTTGACATCTTGAAATTCTGCTGCTACTGCAGACCAGCCCTGGTCTACAGCACTACCCTGTCCCACCAGACTGTGCTAGTTAGCCAAGCTCAGAAGCAGTGCTCTGCCAAGTGAAACTGCCCAAAGAAAAGTTCATCCACTGCTCGAATTCAGTGCCCTGATATTCCTCTGTCTCCCTAGCACTGCCATGGTTGTATCCCAGATCATCCAGTGGCACACAGCTCTGCAACTGCCAATATTTGTGCATCAGCCTATTTGTATTAATGACTGTCGGGATCAAGGTGCTCAGCTCTGGTCCTCTCTGCTGTCTGGCAGCAGTTTGAAAACGGTGCTGCTCACACAAACCAGAACTTTGGGATGACCAGAAAGGAATCAGGGGGATTTTTATATTGATCACCCCAGGTCCCAGAATCCCAATGGCTTGCAGCAGGTTCTCACAATGCACTGTGAGAAAAGTCCAGGAATTCATAAAACTTCGTGAAATAACATTGCACCAGGGGCTGTCTTCCCAGAATGCCAGGTGCTAATTTCATAAAAGCACAGTGCTGTGTGGATTCAATGATTCTAATGGGAAGTAGCTCACACTGGCACAAAATAGCATGGCTGTACTCCTTTGGAACAGTTATAGTGGGGGAAAAAATCCTTTCCAAAACTGAAACCCAAACCAAAAAATCTCTGTGTAGACAAGTGCTAAGATTCAATCGAGGGCAAGACAGAACCCTGATCCTGGGTATACAGCCAATGGTACAAATAAGCATGCTGAGGGGAAGGCTGAGCTGGGAATATGATGCTTTACCTGTCCTGCACACTGGTTTGTTACTACAGCATCCACGCTGCTTGGTCGGCTTATCTGAGACTAAAGTGCTCTTCCTGTCTGCTCCCTGACCTTTTCTTAGCCTTTTCTGCCCCATGTCTAGCCCTTTCTGGTTGATTTTTGACTCTTTCCCTAATAATTTTGTGAGAGTGCCCACATTTTTAACATGTTTGCTATTCAGCAGGTTCACACAGTGTTAAATAATTAGCCAACTACAGCTGTATCTCAATGCTTTATTTAAATACCCTGAAGTTCCTCACAAGCCCTTCTACACACTGTGGAACATACACACAAGGCTTTTGTGAAAGGTCTAGAATAAGCCTTGAGCTGAATGTATAGAAAATATCACAGCAGCTTTATATGAGAATAATGCAAACTTTTCCCTGGTGTAAGGAACCCTCTCTGATCAGACATGATGAGGATTTGCTCACTCTCTGATCAGACATGATGAGGATTTGCTCGCTCTCTGATCAGACATGATGAGGATTTGCTCACGTGCATTCAGGTGTTCTCTCAGGAATCAAAGTGGGATTTTCTCCCACGAAAGCTCATGCGATTAATAAATCTGTT
>ML685790.1:1955811-2092103 GCA_007922175.1 Pelusios castaneus | reverse complement strand
ATTAATAAATCTGTTAGTCTTTAAAAGTGCCACAAGACTCTGTTGTCGAATCAAACACTGTAAGTCTGGCAAACTCCAGAGTAATGCCACTGGAGTGACAGAGCCCAGAAAGCTCATTCTTAGTGGCAAGGTACGTGCAGAGAGAGAGTTGACTCCCAGCATCCCTCTTACTCCCCTTCTGCACTGGCAAACCAGGTTGAGATCCTGGCCGTAGCTTGTACAATGGACAGAAACGGTACTGCAATTTACACTTCAATGACTGGAGAACAACAGATGTGGATGGGATTGGCACTGAAGAGGTTAGAGTTCTCCAGAGCGCTGAGAACAGCTGATGATGGATACAGAAGAACATCCTTGAAAAGTCTTTGGCTCAACAGTAGCCTGGTAGCAGCTGACAGAGCCTTATGGGAAGAAGTAATGCTGATGGTGCCTTCGGATCATAATAGACTAGTAAGACCAAATGGGAGAGAGAAGTTCTCCCTGCAATCTTTTCCTCCCTTTAGAGTGGCAAGCAATTACTCAATTACATATTTAATAACAACTACATAATATTTAAATGGTGTTATTTAAAGGCCGAGGATTACTGAACAAGGAAGTGAAAGAGAATTCAGGATTCCCTTGTGCCCCACCCAAGCAAGGCTTAAACTCCTCTGTGACTTCTGAAGAACTCCATTTCTTCTGAGGACAGTATTCCCAGAAATCACAAATGAAAATGTCTGAGGAACATTTTTTCCTGCTTGTTTTCCAGTGAAAGTTTTTTACTTTCCCCAAGAAGGAGTGGGAAATTTTAGCAAACCCTAGCAGCGCTGCATGTTAAAGCACCACAAGGAATTTCTGACACTTATCTGTGCACAGGTCTTCTTTTGGTTACGGAGGTATGTACTGAGCATGCTACAGCGAGGGCTTATGTATAAAATTCCTATTTGTGAGTGACAGTTACACTGTGCAGAAGGACAGAACAACGTCTGTGTGCTACTTCAGTGCCAACTTCAGCCATTCAAAAAATGGGTCAGCCCCACAAAGTCATGGGTTCAGCTTAATAATCATGAGAATTAAAACAACAAAAATTGTTTTTAAGATTCTTTATTTGTTTTCTTGGTTTCGAGCATTTCTTGCCAATCACAAGGTCTAGAAACTTACTTTTAAAAAAAGTTGTTGTTTGCAGTGTTGTTTGAGCTGTGTTGGTCCCAGGATGGCAAGATGGGTGGGATGATATCTTTTATTTCAGAGGAAAATTAAGGGTACTCAGGGTCCTGGGCTCCCCGGTAGCCCCCCAACACCTGGGGCCCCGGCCCCCCACCATGGCCCCCCTCCAGGTGCCCCAGCTCCCCACTCCAGCCAGTCTTCCTCCAGGAGTGGTGGGGCTGACTGTGCGCAGTGTGGCTTCCGGTGCGGCCCTCCAGGGCCACGGGCTCTGGAAGTCTGCACCGGAGGCTGTACAGAGAGCATGCCAGCCACCCTGCCCCAAGAGCAGAGCGACCAGTTGTGGAGCAGCTAGCCCAGGGGCGGAGTGGAAGTCCAGAGCCTGGCCTCTGCCCCAAAGCAGCCCCATCCTCCTTCCCCCTACATTGTCAGGGCAGAGGGCCCCAACCATGTGGGGGCCCCTGGCATGGGCCTCGTAGGCCCGTGCAGTAATCCACCCCCACTTTTATTGGACTGACTTCTGCTGGTGAAGGAGACAGTTTTACAAATTTCACAGTCTTCTTCAGCTCGGGGAAAGGCAATCAGAATGCCACAGCTAAACGCAACATGAGAGATTATTAAGCAAAAAGAGTTAACACATGTTACAGCAGACCACTTAAAATGAAGCAGGCAGTTAACGCCTCTGCAGTCTAAGAAAAAAGCAGGGTTAGTAGATTACAAATTGTTGTAAAATGAACCATAAAACCATTGTCTTTGTTGCTAGACACTAAAAATCATGATCACAACAGAGACAATGGTTTTATGGTTCATTACAACAGTTTATAACCTACTTACCCTCCTCCCTCTTATGACTGCAGAGGTGTTAACTGCCCCCTTCATTTTAAGTGGTCTCCTGCAACGGGTTAACCCTTAACCCAAGTGGATTTTCTGAGTTGGTGACTCTGGCTATGTACACACAACAAACTTGTCCCGCAATAAGCTATTGTGGGACAAGGAAAGCACTATAAATATAGTGCTTTGGTGTGTACACACGAGCTGGTTATATCGCAAAAGAGCGTTCACCCATGTGAATGCTCCTTTGCGATACAAGAGCAGTGCATGGTGGGCACCTGTCCCACCATGCACTGCCCACAGCCAGCCTTTTAGTCCAGCTGCAGGGCTTCCCGTGGTGGCGAGGGCTGTGCGCTTAAGCACCGCAGCTCCTGCCACCACCTGAAGCCCGGGGGCTGAGGTAGGGGGCTGCAGGGCTTCGGGTGGCAGTGGGAGCTGTGGCGCTTAAGCGCCGGAGCTCCTGCCGCCACCTGAACCCCTGGACTGAGCTAGGGGACTGGCTCGAACCGGTGAGGGTTTGAGCCAGCCCCCTAGCTCAGCCCTGGGGCTGAGCTAGGGGGCTCAGCCCCGGGACTTTGGGTGGCGAGGGCTGCGTGCTTAAGCGCCGCAGCTCCCGCCGCCACCCGAAGCCCGGGGGCTGAGCTAGGGGGCTGGCCCAAACCGGCGTGGGCAGCCGGTTCAGGCCAGCCCCCTAGCTCAGTCCAGGGGAGCCGCCAAACCTGGCAGCTCCCATAACAGTCATAAGAACATAAGAACATAAGAAAGGCCGTACTGGGTCAGACCAGAGGTCCATCTAGCCCAGTATCTGTCTACCGACAGTGGCCAGTGCCCAGGTGCCCCAGAGGGAGTGAACCTAACAGGCAATGATCAAGTGATCACTCTCCTGCCATCCGTCTCCATCCTCTGATAAACAGAGGCTAGGGACACCATTCTTAACCCCTTTCTGGCTAATAGCCATTTATGGACTTAGCCACCATGAACTTATCCAGTTCCCTTTTAAATATTGTTATAGTCCCAGCCTTCACAACCTCCTCAGGTAAGGAGTTCCACAAGTTGACTGTGCGTTGTGTGAAGAAGAACTTCCTTTTATTTGTTTTGAACCTGCTACCTATCAGTTTCATTTGGTGACCCCTGGTTCTTGTATTATGGGAGTATTTAAACAACTTTTCCTTGTCCACTTTTTCCACATCAGTCATAATTTTATATACTTCTATCATGTCTCCTCTTTTCCAAGCTGAAGAGGCCCAGCCTTTTCAATCATTCCTCATACGAGGCACTCTCCAAACCCCTAATCATTTTAGTTGCCCTTTTCTGAACCTTTTCTAGTGCTAGAATATCTTTTTTGAGATGAGGAGACCACATCTGTACACAGTATTCGAGATGTGGGCGTACCATGGATTTATATAAGGGCAATAATACATTTGCAGTCTTATTTTCTATCCCCTTTTTAATGATCCCTAACATCCTGTTTGCTTTTTTGACCGCCTCCGCACACTGTACGGACATCTTCAGAGAACTATCCACAATGACTCCAAGATCTTTTTCTTGACTCGTTGTAGCCAAATTAGCCCCCGTCATATTATAGGTATAGTTGGGGTTATTTTTTCCAATGTGCATTACTTTACACTTATCCACATTAAATTTCATTTGCCATTTGGATGCCCAATCACTTAGTTTTGTGAGATCTTTTTGAAGTTCTTCACAATCTGCTTTGGTCTTGACTGTCTTGAGTAGTTTAGTATCGTCTGCAAACTTAGCTACCTCACTGTTTACCCCTTTCTCCAGATCATTTATGAATAAATTGAATAGGACTGGTCCTAGGACCGACCCTTGGGGAACACCACTAGCTACCCTTTTCCAATCTGAGAATTTACCATTTACTCCTACCCTTTGTTCCCTGTCTTTTAACCAGTTCTCAATCCATGAAAGGACCTTCCCTTTTATCCCATGACAACTTAACTTACGTAACAGCCTTTGGTGAGGGACCTTGTCAAATGCTTTCTGGAAATCTAAGTACACTATGTCCACTGGATCCCCCCTGTCCACATGTTTGTTAACCCCTTCAAAGAACTCTAATAGATTAGTAAGACACGATTTCCCCTTACAGAAACCATGTTGGCTATTGCTCAACAGTTTATGTTTTTCTATGTGACTGACAATTTTATTCTTAACTATTGTTTCAACTAATTTGCCCGGTACCGACGTTAGACTTACCGGTCTGTAATTGCTGGGATCCCCTCTAGGGCCCTTTTTAAATATTGGCGTTACATTAGCCGATTTCCAGTCTTTGGGTACCGAAGCCATTTTAAGGGACAGGTTACAAATCTTAGTTAACAGTTCCGCGACTTCACATTTGAGTTCTTTCAGAACTCTTGGGTGAATGCCCGGTGACATCTGGTCCCGGTGACTTGTTAATGTTGAGTTTATCAATTAATTCCAAAACTTCCTCTAGTGACACTTCAATCTGTGACAGTTCCTCGATCTGTCACCTACAAAAGCCTGATAGAGCAGTGAAATTGCCATATTTGACAGCTCCAATGTCCCAGAGTGGCCTCGATTGGCACTCTGGGACATTTCCGGAGGCTGTCTAATGTGCAAAATGGGTACACACGAGCATTACTGCGGAACAGCGGTTCCGCAGTAATGCTATTGCTAACCACTCTCGATTTGAGTGGTTTAACTGTTGTGTGGCAAGAGGGTGTTGTCGCGCAACAGGGAAAATGATCGTGTGTACACTAGCAGCTTTATTGCGCAGTAAGGAGTAGATAAGAAAAAAAATATCATGCATTGAGAGGAATTATATTAAGGGAACCAAATTGCTGGGATGTGAACACAATCCAAGCAGAAAAAGTTATACAGTGGGAGTGCCAACATATGACCAGACTGGCCTTTGTCAATGGCTCAGTTCCGGGTGTACATCATATTGCCATAGATTTGGTGCTCTTGCCATTTGCTGGAGTAGGGTTGTCTGTGGCTGTTCAGGTTATAGAGGTTGCAGCTTGTAGTACATGGGGAAAGGCAGGTGTGTATCACCGCATTTTTCCTCCATTCTATTTAGTGGCCAGTTATATAGCAGCATCGCTGCCTGGGAGAGTTTTCAAATTCCAAAGGGGTAGCCGTGTTAGTCTATTGTAGAAAGACAACAGAGCTCTGTTGTCTGGGAGAGTTTTGTTCACCATAATATAAGTGGCTTTTTTTTCTTAAAGCCTTGCATTAGTGCAGTGGATTCTGCCAATGAGCTCCTGAAGACTCATCCAGGAGAGACACAGGCCTCATATTGGGCATCAGAGTTGAAACTATCCAGAGGATGAAGACAGCAGCATAACATGAGCCTTGGAGATGGAAGGGATGACACTGGAGTTTCCACATGAGTCTGTTGTTTAGATTGTTGCTATAATTAGCCATTATGAATTTCTAATAAGTTAGGACTGAAGCATAAGGAGCAGGGCATGGAGGTTGTTACAACTCTCATGACCAGCCCACTTAGCCAACACAGCTGGCGATGGAAATGATTTCTTCTGATAAATATTCTGCTGCGTTTTCATTTGGTCTGGTTCACTTGACATCAGGCATTACCACTAACCTTCAGGTTACTTGTTCAGAGGTAAGAAATCTTATGTATTTAGCCTCTGTTCAGTTGTTTGAAGAGAAGTCAAGATCACTAGTAACACACTGTGGGATGATTAAAGACTCTGGATGAGATTCGCCAGTACCGTCCAGCAGCTTGCACTGCTTCTAGGGTGCAAAGCTTTTCCTGCCACCGTTTTATATCGTCAGGTTGGCTGACTAATAGTTCTCACTTGATGTGGGATCAGAGTAAAAATATAGTATAGTATAGTATAGTATAGTATAGTATAGCAAAAATAACTGCATATCTATGCATCGTACTATGCTCTGATGGCTCAGCAGAAGAGCCCTGCATTCCTTTTCAGTGTCCTGGAACCTACAGTCCCATTAGCCATGCTCTACTCTCTGTTCGGTATTTGGCAAGTAAAATAAGTGTCCTTTTAGATACATATTCCTTGTTTGTTGGGTTCTTCATAGGAGAGGTGAATGAAGGACTTCCTCCATGTATTAATAAGTTCAGGATCGCATGGAAGAGTCATTCCTTTGGCATGATAGGATAAGTGTTGGGGAATGGAGTAACCTTTTGATGGGGTTCAGATGTGTGAAAAATAACCCAAATGTACTCACAGTAGTTTAGTAATGGGGCTGATAAACTCAAGTACACAGTAATCTGGGGATGAGAAACTAGGACACGCTCTCCAGAGATGTAGATTTCATCATCTGAGAAATAGTCCTGGCAAAACACCAGTAGACATTACCAAGCTATTCTGTGGCTTCTGTTTGCTTTCATGTGGCTCCTGGATCACTCAAGTCTAACCAAGACTCTAGTCATCTTATTTTAGGGATGCACACATTGCCATGGCCATCCAGCGAGACATTTTGGGTGGCCCTGAGAGGGACAAATTGGTGGCATTTTTGGTCACTGGCATCCGGTGATGGCAAGTTTCCCGCAGACCCATTGGCTACAGAACTTTCACTTTTTTAAAACTCTCATTGTCAAAGCTTTTTTTTTTTTTTTTTTACTATTTATATCCCTATTGCAGATTCCTGGGCAATGATTTGATGAACTGAGGCTAAAGAACATTTCAGCTGCCAGGAAAGGATTTCAAGAGATTTTTTTATAACTAACTTTCCAGTTCTGGAGGATCGGGTCCCTGGCAGACGCAGGAATGAGTCAAAGATTTTTTCTTGCAGAAAGCCCACAAATGGGTCCAGACACACAACATGTTTTCACTTTGCAACATTTCCCCCAGTTTTGCAAAACTGACATTGCTCTGGCCAGTGTCACAGTCTCTGCTACAAAGATTTGCGCAATAGCCTGTATTTCTTATCAAAACAACAACAAATAAGCTTTTTCCTTATGGTAAAAGTTCACTAACCTGAACTAGCAAAGAGGTAATTTGGACCAGATTCTCAGCTTTTGTAAATTGGTATAGCTCCATTAATTTTAACGGTATTGCATGGATTTGCACTGGGTAGGGATCTGGCTGATTGACTTTACTTTAGTGGAGGTGTGCTGATTTACATTGCATGAGAATCTGTCCCCCACCCCAGTTCCAGTAATCCCATAAACGGAATCAAAACCAAATTTCCCATTTTTGTTGCTGCAGAACACTGTGTATCAGTGCATTCTTAATGACCAGTCAACATGTAACTTCCCAACCTGAGAAATGTTGCCCAGAGAGCAAGATATATATATATTTTTAAAGAATCTCATGTGATCAGTCAGATAGATTTATTTTTTGCACATGCTTACTGATGTCATTCTAGAAAAGCCTGAATGTCAGTGAAGCTAACAACAAGTATCTTATAGGACAAACATGCAAGTAAACATGATGGATGCAGTACGGTAGAATGTAGAGCGTATGGGACAGAAACCTGAATCGCATTTGTGGGTCTGTCAATGCACAGCTGGATGACCTCTGGAAGGTCATGTCACTTCTCTATGCCTCTATCAGGCAGGCAGGCTTGTCAGCCATGGCAGGCAGTCCATCCAGGAGAAGGAAAACTCCAATTTCAAACCAAGACCGTCAAGCCTGGCCAGATGCTTTGTAAAAGTTGTGTCAAACACACATGCTCTATGGGTCTTCAGTGCCAACCTCAGCAAATTGGACAATGCGAAGCAAAAAATGCAAGTAGAAGTGGAGTCTGGTAACTACCCATCCACTCCATCAGAACTCTGATCTCTTTGCTGTCTTTGGTCTTGTCTACACTTTGTCACTCAGGGGTATGAAACCGCCCCACCCCAGCGATATAAATTTTGCCAACATGTGCACTTAGATAGCTGAATCATGCATAATTAAATCGCCTAAACAAGTGGCAGCTACTAAGTCAACAGAGAACATTTCCCACTGACATAGCTCTGTCGACACTCATGTTTATGCTAACAAAACTTGTATTGCTTGGGAAGAGAGGTTTCATACCGCAGAATGACAAAGTTTTGCTGGCATAGCCATGAGTGTAGACAAGGCCTAATCCTCAGTTCCATTAGAAACTGGCTGGGGAGAGAACAGAGAGAAATTATAGGGCCAAACTAAGTGAAACTCACCCCAGTGCAGAGGAGCAAAACAAGAGCTATGCACCATTTAAGGCTGTTGACTACTGAGACCACTGTTGCAGATAATTTATGCATACACCCCTGTCACCATTGTAACCTTACCCTACTACTACTTCCTTTATCCCATTTTCCTGTTTATTCACCTGTTGAATTTTGTCTAAATTCTAGACTAAGAGCTCTCTGAGGCAGAGACTGTGTTATTGCCAGGGATGGGCCAGGGGTGGCCTGTGTGTGGCCAGTCAATGGCCATTTGCAGCCAGGAGGTGAGTAACAGGCTCAGGGTGAAGCTAGGGCAGAGTGAAGCACCAAATTGCAGGCAGGAAGGTAACTAGTGGAATCAGGACTGAGCTTGGTCAGAATACCAGGAAGTCAGGGTCAGGACCTAAGTTACAGACATCAGGTAAATAAAAGTGTTGGAGCACAAGCAAGGTCAGAAGTCAGGGGTTGGGGTCCACAGCAAGGCAAGATCTGGAGCAGAAGCAAGCAGTCAGTCTGCATTGTTGCTCTGACAATGCCCCAAGATGGCTTCCTAGTATATATACTGACATGAACCAATCTTTGTATGAAAGCTGCCATTTAGGCCCTGATGGGCTGTTCTTCCCATGGGCTATGTCTACATTTGTTAATTTAAGTCAACTTAGCATGTCCACACTTAAATTTTAAGTCGGCTTTGAGGGGACCCTACAAAATCGACCTAGAGCATCCACACTGGATGGCTACGTCGACCTCTAGGGGCTAGGTGGACCTGGGACAGGTCCACGGTGGCAGGGGGGCACCCCTTGCCAAGTGCCAGGGGGCTCAGACTTTGCCACATTGTACCTTGGTACAATGTGGCAAAGGGGCACAGGGACCCTGGCAGGGCATAGGGGCAGGGTGGGCAGGGCTCTGTCCTGCCCTGTGGGGGGGCATGCCAGGCTGTGGCTGTGCCAGCCACCCTGGCAGGGAGGGCAGTGGGGAAGCCCTGGAGGCCCCTAAGTTGACTTAGAGCTACTCCACATCTATACTGGCTTAAGTCGACTTTCTACAAAGTTGACTTAATTTTTCCTTAAGTCGACTTAAGCAACTGCTTAAGTCGACTTAAGGAAAATGTAGTGTAGACGCAGAGTAAATTAAGTCGACTTAAGCAACCTTAAGTCGACTTAATTTACAAGTGTAGACGCACCCATGGTGCCTATTAGCTTCACAGGGTCGTCCAGCAGAAACCCAGCCTCAACTTCCACTGGCGACAGGAAGCGTCAAGAGCCCTGAATCTCCAGCTTCTAGTTCTGCAGGTTCAAACAGTTATTGGTTTGTACAGTGCCTAGTACAACAGATACCTGCTCTGAGTGAGATCCCAAAGTGCTACCGGTGACTGCATTAGAAATGATAATTCTCATTAAAATCCCATGTAAATTCTTAATGGACCAAAGGGGCATGCATTGGTATGAATGGATAAAATTCACTTAGCTGGTGCGTGGACCATGAGTTAGCCCTTTGCACAGGGATGAATTACACTTAGATAAGTCTGTGTGATCACATTTAAGTTATCTTGGATGACATTTAGCCATTGCCATTAGGGACGATGACGGTTGCAGGGAAAATGGGTGACATTTTGCCCCTGGGGTAGAATTGCATAATTGTCTCAATCAAAAATGGGCCAGTGCTGACATTTTTGCAGGAAAACCAGTGTTATTTCTTGGAGAATCAGGAGCCAAAATCTTAATCTCCTGTTGCATGGTGAAATTCTGGCACATCTGTGGATCAGCCCACATCCAGAACACTGTCTCCTAGAGAAGATGCCCTATAGGCAGTGGATGGGAATGTTTTGACTTCAGGAAGGGACTGTGGTATATAAGTAAGACCATTAAAAGGAAACAGAGGATTTCAATAACATTTATTTCACTTTTTTAAAGAAAGCTCTTTTCCCTCTGTATTATCTGCAGTGGGACTTTGAGATAGGATGGTACTAAACTCGACATTTCCACAATGGAGAACACTCTTCAGTCCAATGGTATTTCTCCTCTGGTACATTCTGTCGCTTCCCATTGTGTTTTACTTTTGAAGCTTACTGAAAGCACCTTTAACTCTCCCTCAAATCATGACTGTATCTGCTCTTGGGCAAGAGAAACAGAATCAGAAACAGCTGTTGACCATGAACCCTTTGAGTCTACAGAATCGTAGAAATGTAGGACTGGAAGGGATCTGGAGAAGTCATCAAGTCCCGTCTCATGTGCTTAGACAGGACCATAGCCATCCCTGTCAGGTGTTTGTCTAATCTGTTCTCGAAAGCCTCCAATCATGGGGATTCCATAACATCTCTTGAAAGTCCATTCCAGAACTTAATCACTCTGGCTATGTCTACACTGGCAAGTTAGTTCAAATTAAGGAAGCTTATTTCGAAATAACTTAAGCCTTGACCACATTAGCCTTTCATTAGTTTGAATTAAGGGCTTCCTTAATTCAAACTAATAAATTGGATTATACCTTTCAAACTAACCCTTAATTCAAACTAGTTAGTTCGAATTAAGTCAAAGTGGCCATGTTAGTTCGAACTAACTGCTTAGTTTGAACTAACTGGCACATTCAGTTTAATGCAACTGACTAATTTGAACTAAGCAAGTGCCATGCATGGCACTTGCTTAGTTCAAACTAGCATTCTAGTGGGGCCATGCTAGTTTGAATTAAGTTAATTCAAACTAACTAAAATTAGTTTTAATTAGTTAGTTCAAATTAACTAATTCGAACTAACTTGGGTAAGTGTAGACATAGCCCCTGATATTTAGAAAGTTTTTCCTAATATCTAAACTATATCTCCCTTGCTACAGATTAAGCCCATTGCTTCTTGTTCTGCCATGAGAGGACATGGAAAACAACTGATCGTTGTTCTTTTTATAACTGCCCTTAACATATTTGAAGACTGTTCTCATCTCCCCTCAGTCTTCTTTTCTCAAGACTAAACATGCCCAGGTTTTTTAATTTCCTCATAGGTCAGGTATTCTAAACCTTTTTATCATTTTTGTTGCTCTCCTCTTGACGCTTCCCAGTTTATCCACATTTTTCCTAAATTGTGGCACCCAGAACTGTACACAGTATTCCAGCTGAGACCTCCCCAGTGCCAAGAGCAGGGCAGTTACCTCCCATGACATACATATGATACTTCTGCTAATACACCCCAGAATACTATTAGCCTATTTCATAACTGCATCACATTGTTGATTCATATTCAACTTGTGATCCACTATAGTCCAGGATCCTTTTCAGCAGTACTACCACCTATTTAGTTATTCCTCGTTTTGTAGTTGTATATTTGATTTTATTTCAAGTCTTATTGAATTGACAGGGAAATGCATCATAGTTCCAGCTGACATTTGCTGCTGCTATAGAGGAGATCAGAATTCTGGATTTCTGAGCTTTTTCTTTCCATTTACCCCATAAGAACATTGGTATCCTTTGGATATTCACACTTCAGTCTGAGGCCAGTGCATGGCCACTAGAAATAATCACTTAGAATTCTGGACAACTTGCATTTCGGCAAAGGAGATCCTCTTGTTTTTCACTGCCGTACAATAGAATGGGACATATAGGGCCTTTGAGCCATATCTTCTCACCAATATACAGGCTAAGTAAGTGAGCTGTGAACCAGAGAGATCCTTGAGGGACTGGATCAAGAGTTATCTGTCTTATTAATTGTCGAACCCAGAGTTGCAAAGAGGTTTCAGTTTTCCCCAACCTCCCTTTCTTCCTGGCTCTAAGGGCAGGGGTCTGTGATGAGTTGAACTTACCCCTTGGATACCCCCTTGCCATCTGGTTGCAGTGCTGCTATTCTTTTCAGCAACCAGGGCCTGTGCAGGCTGTCAGTCGGCCTCTGTGGGTCTTTTGTGCCTCAGCCCTGGCTCAAGTATAATTTTTTCAGGCCAAGTGTGAACTTATATCATGGGCCACATGGTAATGGGATTGTAGCCTGGGCTGGGCCTCCCAGGGCCTCTGGGCCCTGGGAAAGAGTACCCTTTCTCTCCCGCCCCCCAGGTGGGGGCCCTGGCCTGTTGCCCAGGTCACATAATCCAAAGCCTTTTCCAATGTATAACCAACTTAAAAACAGAAACAGTTCCTTGCTCTTCTGGGTCAATTATAAACAAAACAATCTCTTCCCCTTTCTGGGTCAACTCCTTCTCTAGGATTGAACCACTGATTATGGCCAGTATTAGACCCTGGCCCATCTTAGTTCCCTTCTGCAGATTAGGAAGCATCTTTCTCACTCCTGTGACTCCAACTAAGAACTAACTTGCTGACAGCAGACAGCTCCTTTTATTTTGGTGTGCTGGGCCTTGACTTGCTGTTGCTGGTCCCCCACCCTTCTGACTGTTGGGGGACCAGAATTTTCTGGTTTCCAAAATGGCTGTTGTTTCTTCACAGATAACTGTTTCCTGGAGCAGGGAGCAGAAGAGCCTGCAGCTGGAGGCCACAAAGGCTGGTCCACCCCATCACAAGGCCATGAAACTTTTTTCTGTTGTAACATGGGGTTAGGATATGGAAAAGGTTGAGAACCACTGATTAATCTATTTTAATCCCATTTTCCCCCTTCTCCATGAATTCTACTGCAGCTTCAGAGTTTTAGCTTCTCCCATTTCTGGGTCCCAGCCTTTGGAGGAAGCTCACCATTGGATGCACACAGTCATAGATTTGGTGATCCTGCTCTAGAAGCTGCCAATGGGAGCTGGCCCTCATGGGGCCCATTCCTGCATGTGCAAAAGGTGCTACATGCTGGGCATTACTGCACCAGTATCACGTCATTTATTGGGTTTGTCAGTTAGCCAGAATCCTGTATCATAAAAATTTGTCTGCTTCAAATAAAGTCCCAGAGCAAGCTGGCAAGGACATGGCACACAAATGTAAGTGGCATCCCTTCACCATACACATTGGCATCAGACCAAGAAATGCAACGTCCAGAAGTGAGCACATCTTCTTGTAATCATGGACTAACATCATCTAAGTGTAACATCTTGGTTTGCTTGAGCAGACTGCCTTTCAGTTCTGAGCTGCTATCATAATGATCTGTGAGTCCTTACACAGTGGATAATCCAAGAGCTTTGCATCCCCAACCATGTTATTTATGAACATGATGAAATATAACAGACTCCTACTGGCAGAAATCCCTTGTTTAGGCCACTCAAGAAAGAAACAGAGAAGCAGCCTGAGTTCCTTCCGTAAAGGGACTCACCCTGTCATGGTGACCTACGATGATCACAGTAAGTGCAGTAGTTAGTCTTTTGGGGTTGTGTGCAGGTATGCTGTGTGAATAAAACAGTTGACAACAGAGGCCCAGATCTTACCAAGAACTCCACACAAAGGTCTGCATGGCCAGAATTTGCCAGAGGATCAGGGCTTTGGATTTTAGAGGGTAAATGTTCAGCACAATGAGAGAGAAAGTGACTTCCATTGACATTATCTAGTGCAGATAACTTCCTTTTACAAATCTGATTATGTCCTCCAGGTGCTACATTATCCCACCGGTGAGTAGAAGTTACGCCTGCGTACTGCATCTTTAAAAGTGCCACGGGACTCTGTTTGTTTGCCTGTGTACTGAGTTACAGAACGTCTATCTCTGATGTATGAACCTGGCTAAAATTTCTTTCATCTCACTGTTCTCTCAGTACCTGGGTCAAGATACCATATGACTGAAACAAGGATCTGGATGAAAGCAAACTGGCTGCTACTGAACCAAGATAAATTGGAAGTGATGACTGTTGGCTCAGGGAAACGTTTAGAGGAGGAGAGGAAACAGGGTCAATCCATCTGGTGAGGGCTCCTGTCCATATCCTGCCTCAATAGATTTATATATTTAGATGGGTAAATATCCATAACGGTAAAGGGAAGCAACAAAATAAGGAAGCTCTGTCATTAAATGCTGCAGGCAAAAGATCCAGGCAGCAAGAATTCAAAAAGTGTTAATGCTACCAAAGGGGTTAAGAAGGTAAAGGGATTTTACAAGTACAGTTTGGAGAAAGTAGCAGTATTGGAAAGATAATCCATTCATGAACGAGGAGGAGCATGGAATTAAGGATGGCTCAGATACAGATAGTAAAACAGATACTTTCCTTTCAAAATGTGTCTTCAGGGAAAATATACAAAGTGAGACTGTGAACAATTAAGATGGAAGGAAGATCTTGTAACAATAACTATTGATAGTGGATAGGTCATGTGCAAATCAACTGGCATGGGTGCTAGACGACCTGAAGTACTGTATTAAAAGAGTAAACTAGCAAAAAACCCAATTCCAGGAAAATCTGAGCATCTCCTGTGAGGTGCTACACATCCTTAATTGACGGCAGTGGGAGCTGATGGCACTCCACCCCCTTGCTTGATGAGTGTTAGGTCTGTAGTCTGGGGTAAAAGCTTATTTTCAGAACTGACCTAGACATTGAGGAGCCTACATTTCATTGAAAGTCAATGGATTTAGGCTCCTGAATCACTTAGGTCCTTTAGAAAAAGTGACTCCATTTATTTTTTAAGATCTTCAATATCAATCCAGATGAAGGAAGTCAATAGTACACTAATGGCATTAACATATAATATTTAACTGGGTTGAATAGCAAAAACAAGTCTGGACAGGGAAATAATACACAGAGACTTAGCAAGATTAGAAACACAGCCAAAAACACTACAAGATTGCATTAGTCTTGGTAAAACACAAGCTAATAAACCCAAAATACACAAGCTCATGGGAGGGACAAATCTGGGAAGCTGTAATGCCAAAAGAATATAAGGGTGACAGTAACAAAAAGACAGCAATCACAGCAAATGGATGGTAATAAATGGACTAGTAAATGGAGCACATTATATATGCTCTTGCAATGTGATATAGCTACAAAGAAAGTCAGTGAAATTCTGAGTTGTAGGCATCCTTATACGGAGCAAGGAAGTTACAGTCTTTCTCCAGAACAGTGGAATCACATGTTCAGTTCTGAGAACCATATCACCAGAAAGATATTGAAGGGATTCAGAGAAGAGCAATACAAATGGTCAAGAGGCTGGAGAGACTGATTGACAAAGAATGAATAAATGAGCTAAACCTGTTTGGATTTGCTAAATATAGGCCAGATGGGGTTGGGGGACTGAGAAAGTCTACCATTGCTTGGTTTTGAACAACCAAGATGGAGAGCAACTATTTAATGTGGTGCATAACAAAGCATAATAGGAATGGAATTGTGTTAAGTAGAATTTTAGGCTGAATATCATAGGAAAATGGGTAGTGAAATTTTGAGACTGTGGAATAATTTCTCTGAAGGAAGAAGGGACAGCCCCATAGCTTGGGACTTTTAAAACCTAGATACTAGAACATCTTTTCAGTGCAAATCACACCAGTAAGAGGTTGTGTCACCTTGGATGCCTGAAATGCTCTGCTGCCTGGCTCACGGCCTGGATGCCAACAACCAGGAGGCAAGAAAGCAGGAACCAGAGGCCATGCTCTGCGCAGCCTTGGTTCAGTGCTTCCAACCTCAGCAGTCTGCCACAACATAACAGACCTCCCCTGGTTTCCAGCAGCTTGGCTTACACCTGACAAGATGTTTGTCCTATCTTTGGCAAATGCACATTGGGACCAAGATCTGCTCATTGCTGAAATGGGCGGAATAACTTCAGTTTTATACTGGTGTATCTGGAAGCAGAATTTGAGCTAATAGAGTTTTCCAGTATCAGCTCCATGTCCCTGGTTATCCTCACACTCCTTATTGTCACACCCCATCAACATATAGTATCAGCTCTGTCTTTGCCTGGAATGTGTCAGGGTAGCTCCATTGAGATCAGTGGAACTGAATCTATTTACACTAACTGAGGGTCTCGTTCTCTGTCTTTAATGAGAAAATCTTCCTGATTTTGAAGATTGACTTTTTAGTTTCAAGCCTGTAGAAAATTCCTCTTTTATTTCCTTTTATGTGTCCTCACCTCTGTACAGCAGATGACATTTCATTCCAGGGACACAGCATTCCTCCAGGGTTGTCCTTACTTCTATAAAGCATTCTCCCCCTTCTCCATGACAGTATCTGCTATACTTCCAGCAGTGAAAAGCCCATCATAGACAGCATCAGAACCAGTTTTAGCTTATCCTCCGATTTCGATCACCTCCCTTGTTTTCATGTACAGTACAAATTGCTGATTGAGCCATTCTCTGTCTGCTTCTGCATTGCTCATAACACCCAGAGCCAGTACGGGACGGGAGCTGCTTGTCACAGCCACACAGACTTCATGGAAGCCATTTTAACTCTACCTCTTGCTTCAGTCCTCTCTCAGTCAGTACCATCAGAGGCTCAGCATCCATCTTCCCTCATCCTGGCCCCACATTGGTGCAATGGTTTATTTCCATTGGGGAATGAAAGGTGGTTTCAAAATAACCCACTTACGGAGAAATGAGGTTAATGGTTTATTGCCTGCTGTTCTAGTATCTGGCCTAACTGCACAAACTGGCCCACATGTTCTTTCTAGTTCCTGTACCGGAGCGAAAGTGAAGGGCAACAGGAAATGTAGCCCACTTCAGATAGATCTGTCTTTGCCTCAGTGTAACTCTGATAGCACACTGGTGTGCCAAAACAGAAATAATGAAGGGAAAAAATGTAGTTTGTTAGCTGTTAATCAGATTCCATTTGCTTTCCTGGCAACCTGCCTGTTTTAATACACCCACTGGCCTCCTTCTCCCCCAGTCTGTGGCAGGTCTGTGCCTTTATGAAACTGGTAAGGTAGGCCCACGGACAGACATATATAGTTAAAAACAACAGACTCCTGTGGCACTTTTAAAGACTAACAGATTTATTTATCGCATGAGATTTATTTATAGCAAGAGATGTGAAGGATAACAGAAAGGGGTTCTATAAGTATATCAGCAACAAGAAAAGGATCAGAGGTGGTGTAGGTCCCTTACTGAATGGGGCAGGCATCCTCGTGGAGGATGATGCGGAAAAGGCTGAAGTACTCAATGCTTTTTTTACTTCAGTCTTCACAGGGCGGGCCAGCTCCCAGGCTACTACACGGGGTAACGTGGACTGGAGAGAAGAGTGGCCCTCGGTGATGGAAAGTCAGGTTAGGGAACACTTAATGAAATTGGATGTGCACAAGTCCATGGGGCCGGATGAACTGCATCCGAGGGTGCTGAGGGAGTTGGGGGAAGTGATTGCAGAGCCGCTGGCCATTATCTTTGAGAACTCGTGGCGAACGGGGGTGGTCCCGGAGGATTGGAAAAAGGCAAATATAGTACCTATCTTTAAGAAAGGGAAAAAGGAGGATCCGGGGAACTACAGACCGGTCAGCCTCACCTCAATCCCTGGGAAAATCATGGAGCAGGTCCTCAAGGAATCCATCCTGAAACACTTGGAGGAAAATAGAGTGATCAGGAACAGTCAACATGGATTCACCAAGGGCAAATCGTGCCTGACCAACCTGATTTCCTTCTATGATGAGATGACTGGATTTGTGGATGCGGGAAGAGCCGTTGACGTGATATACCTTGACTTTAGCAAGGCTTTTGATACGGTTTCCCACAGCATTCTCGTTGGCAAGTTAAGGAAGTATGGGTTGGACGAGTGGACCGTAAGGTGGATCGAAAACTGGTTAGATCAACGGGCTCAGCGGGTAGGAATCAATGGCTCGATGTCTGGTTGGCAACCGGTAACGAGTGGAGTGCCCCAGGGGTCGGTCCTGGGGCCGGTTCTATTCAACATCTTCATTAATGATCTTGATGATGGAATAGAGTGCGTGCTTAGTAAGTTTGCGGATGACACCAAGTTGGGGGGAATGGTAGATACTCTGGAGGGCAGGGACAGGATCCAGAGAGACTTGGACAAATTGGAACACTGGGCCGAAAGAAACCTCATGAGGTTCAACAAAGACAAGTGCAAAGTCCTGCACTTAGGACGGAAAAATCCCATGCACTGCTACAGGCTGGGGACCGATCAGCTAAGTAGCAGCGCTGTAGAAAAGGACCTGGGGGTTATGATGGACGGGAAGATGAATATGAGCCAACAGTGTGCCCTTGTTGCCAAAAAGGCCAATGGCATATTAGGCTGCATCAGTAGGAGTATTGCCAGCAGATCGAGGGATGTGATAATTCCCCTCTATTCAACACTGGTCAGGCCACATCTGGAGTACTGTGTCCAGTTTTGGGCTCCCCACTACAGAAAGGATGTGGACAAATTAGAAAGAGTCCAGCGGAGGGCAACAAAAATGATTAGGGGGCTGGGGCACATGACTTATGAGGAGAGACTGAAGGAACTAGGCTTATTTAGTCTACAGAAGAGAAGACTGAGGGGAGATTTGATAGCAACCTTCAACTACTTGAAGGGGTGCTCCAAAGAGGAGGGAGCTAGGCTGTTCTCGAGGGTAACAGAGGACAGAACAAGGAGCAATGGTTTCAAATTACAGCTGGGGAGGTCAAGGTTGGATATTAGGAAAAACTTTCTCACTAGGAGGGTGGTGAAGCATTGGAATGGGCTATCTAGGGAGGTGGTAGAATCTTCATCTTTGGAGATTTTTAAGGCTCGGTTAGACAAAACCCTGGCTGGGATAATTTAGGGGGAGTGGTCCTGCTTTTTAGCAGGGGGTTGGACTAGATGACCTCGTGAGGTCCCTTCCAACCCTATTATTCTATGATTCTATGAATTCTATGAACTTTCCCACTTTATCAGACACTGTTAAGGTCTCCATTTTCAAAGCGTCTGACGAAGTGGGATTTTCTCCCACGAAAGTTCATGTGATAAATAAATCTGTTAGTCTTTAAAAGTGCCACAGGACTCTTTTTTTTTCTTTCTGCAATAGCCTAACACGGCTACCCCTTTGGAACATATATAGTTAGGAAACAAAGTCTCAATTCAGAAACAACCGAAGAAAGGGATGAGCTCAGAGGTCAGTTAAAAGTTGTGGGTAGGTCTTCACTGCAGTTTGCCTGAGTATGGGAACCTAGGTCCACTAAGGGGGGATGAGGGGGGCATTCTCATTGATAAGCACCGCTTGAGTCACCCATGTAGGCATGTCAACACTAGCACTGCATTAATCTGGGTTAGGCAATGAGATTTCTGGGGCATATCCATGGTTCTTAGTGCTACACTGAGCTGGACAGCTTTATTAATCATTTTCCACTGTTTTGTGAGAGAACTTGTCTGTCCTTCCTGTCTGGCCACCCCAGTATAAAAATACAGAGGCAGGTTTCTGTTCCTCTCTGGAAGCCGACAACTCCAGGCTAATTTATCTGGTGTTGGCACATCAATGGTTGGCCCTGTGTGACTGAGGTTTGCAAGTGTTTCTGCTGTGGTGTACACACAGGTCTTGGAGATTACCATTGTCCCCATAATTCACAGCTGATTTTCAGAGAAGGGGATTCCTGAACTGTGCTGGGGCCATCAATGGCCCATATGTGCCTTTTGTCTGCCCCCACAAGCTACACGTGACTGTGGCAACCAGAAAGGATACTAACTATTGCTCATTATGCAAATCTTGGTTGACCAATGAGTTCATAAAAAACAATCCACAATACATCAGCAGAGCACATGACACCAGGATGCTCCAGAGATTTGGTTTTTAACTATATAACAAGAAGAGCCAAGGTTAACTCTGCTGTGTCAACATTTCCTCAGGGACTAGTTGGAACAATTTCTAAACAAGAAATATCAACCCATTCCACTTTAAAAGTTCGTAGTGGGTGAAATTTACCTCCTGTGCAGGGGGCCAGGACAAATGTAAAGCACAGCTGAAGTGCTGTACTGGCCATTAGCCTGGAACTGCATGAGGATCTCAAAAATGTCCTTAGCATACAAAAAACGATGGAAGTAAAAAGATGCGTGAGAGTTAAAGATACAACAGAGGAGTTAACATAGCCTCCAACCACATATTCACCACCCTCTGAATCAACATTCCCCACCCCTGCTCCAAAATTAATCCACAACTTTAGACTCTGAGAAAGAAACAGAGGGAAAAAATAAGTCACTGGTCTATTCTTCAAAAGCTCAGCGTAAACATTGGGTGACCTATTCCCTTGTTCTTTTCCTAACCTCACTGAACTCTGGAAGCAAGCAATAAACAGCAAGGTTAATTAAATCCATTTCTAAGTATAACATCCCCATTTCCCCACCCCTGGCCAGATTTTTAGAGCTGTGTGTGATGAGTAAATATAACCCTGTTTGAATTTAAGAACATGATCTTGAGTTCCTTTAGATACAAGAGAATCTGGATTTCTTTAGGCTGACATGAGTCATTTGGAACAGGAAAGAAGATTAGGGTTGTGGTGATGTGTAATTTCCCCAGCAAAATGGATTGTATGTACTAAAGAATGAAATATTAGCTCTGGGCAGAAGCAGCAGGAATTCTATCTAATTATGAAGTTACTATCAAAGAAGTGCCACACAAGAACTGGTGTTTCTAATGTGTAGCATTATCCCCATTTTACAGATGAGTACTAAAGGCATAGAGAGAAGTGACTTGCCCAAGATTATGCAGTAAGTCTGTGGCAGAATTGAACTCGGATTTCCAGTGTGTTAGTACATTGCCTTAACCACAGGCTATTTGTGGGTCTAAGAACTTATGGCACCAAATTCCACCAAATGCAGGTTGCACTATATAAGTGCAACTCCTGTGGCTACCTTTGGGATTGTAAATGTTGGTGTGACACTTCAGATGCAAACTGGTCAAAAATGGAAGTAAACTGTAAAACCATGTGACTGGCACAGATTTGGCATTAAGCTAGGGTGAAAAATAAATGCTGAGAAAGCCTAGCGGGGTAGGGATGGAGGAAATTCAGGTGACTTCAGGAGAGTGTAAGATAAAAACAGCCCCATCTTAATTGTCAGGCTCATCTCTCGAGCCAAATTCATTCCTGTTGTAGGTGGATAAAATTCCCATGGGAATTATACAGGTTTACACCAAGGATTGGATTGAAGGCCTGATTGTTCATTTGTTGATTTCAATGGCACAGACCCCGCTGATTGTAATGCATGAAAGACTGGGCCTTCCATCAGCAGAAGACACCAAACTGATATTGCACACCTTTAAGCAACTCACACCTGTTATCTGATCATCTTACACAGACACATAACCTGCACCACTGAGGTACATCGCTGCTAATCAAGACTCCAGGAGAATGAGTAATATTCAGCATGAGTCGTCCTAAAAAACAGGATGTCTTGCAAAGATTTTATCATTCATCTCTTGCTGGGCCCTTTTACTGGCTACACTACTTGAAGTCTCTCCTGGGAATGCTATGTGAATATTCGCCCTTGCAACAGAGCAAACTATCCCAGAGCACACAGTGGGTAGGTTTAGGAACAGGTTAAAAGAGTAATATAGGATACTTACATTAAAATTTCTTATCAACTCCTCAAGAGAGGTAGAAAAATAGAACAAAACTGCAGATTATACTATAGCGGTGGTTATGAACCTGAAGCGTGTACACACACGCATGCACACACACACACACCCTTTAGAATACTCAGAGGTCTTCCGGGAGGAGCATCAACACATCTAGCTATTTGCTTAGTTTTACAACAGGCTACATAAAAAGCACTAGGGAAGTCAGTACAAATTAAAATGTCATGCAGACAGTGATTTTATTATATACTGCTCTATATACTATACAATGAAATGCAAGTACATTATTTATATTCCAGTTGATTTACTTCATAATCATATGGTAAAAAAATGAGAAAGTAAGCAATTTTGCAGTAATAGTGTGCTGTGACTGTTGTATTTTTATGTCTGATTTTGTAAGCAAGTAGATTTTAAGGGAGGTGAAACTTAGAGGTATGCAAGACAAATCAGACTGGTGAATAGTCTGGGAAGGTTGAGAAGACCTGCACTACCAAACTGCTTCTTCTTTTCCTTCTTATTAGCCTTACCTTGAAAAAAATAGACAACTGAGATGCTTTTACTGTAGAGTAAGATATTAATAACATTTTCTTTAAAACTGGGAGAAACCAGTGTTTGCTGTGGTGTGCGAGACTCCATTTTGAACCAGATGGAGAGGGCTGATTGGCCAAAACATTTTAGGGGTGGAGGTAAAGGACTACAAAAGCTATAAAGGACTCTTGGCTTAAACTACTCATTCTCGTTTGAGAGTATAGTTGATGGGAAGTCTAGTGTAGGCTGAAAGACCGTAATCTTACTAGCACATTTAGTCTAGCTCAGCAGCTTGCTCTGGTTTGGAAATATAACATAGCTTAAAGGCTTGCTCTAGTCTAGCTGGAGATCTTGCTTTAGTTCTGAGATTTCCTACCCATTTCAGGAACTTAGTTTGGGTTAGGAGAGTAGCCCATGATAGTGCTGGTAGGTTTCAATTAGAAGCCTTTTTGCCCTAACAAAGTGTTTATTTCTTAGGAAGCTCCTCTTACAATCTTGTAAATCTAAATTAGTGAATATGTTTACTATAGGATTTTAAGCCAAAATTCTCTTATTTAATGTAATCTTACTTCACTTAACATGGGATCCTATAGGGATATGACCTTGTGAATCCTGTGATTTATTACAGAAAAAGCCCCTACTAAGATCAGAGTCTGACTTTTTTTTTTTTTTTTTTTAAGCACAGCACACACTTATAGTAAGAATTAGTCCCTGACCAAAAGAGATTAATACTTAGACAGACCAACTAAAGGGTGGGAGGGTAAATTGAGGCACTTGCTCAGTAAGAGAACTGAGGTCTGCTGACTGCATGCCTAGTATGCTATCTCTCATAAAGATTGTCTCTCATAAATCTTCCTGCTTTTCCTGAATACTTGGCTTGATTCAGTTTCTAGCTATAAGGTGAGACCAGAATCACCTACAGGTGCTAGTAGCCTCCCCCCACTCATTCCTAGGACTTGATGCAGTTTACAACACATGAGATAATTAATTGGGATAGAGCATGTGAATTGGATGGGTTGAGTTGAACCTAATTGTGGTTTCAGTGGGGAAAAAGCACTACCTCCTCTGTCTGTAAATAATAATGATATAGGAGTTGATCCTCAAACAGCTTCTCAACCTGTTTGAATGTAACAACAGCAGTATAAATTCATAACATCAGAAAGGGCCAGCTCACCATCTCCATAGACAACCTACCTCAAGCACCACATCACGTAAGCACCTGATGAGTTTTGCATGATTCCCCAAAGCTTAACAGAGTCTGACTCCATTGCAGTGAAATGACCAGCTAGCCAGTCTCTGGAACATGAGTATAACAAGATCCCCTGCAAGCTGACACCATTAAGCAAATAAGCCATCATTTTCTACATTGGTTTGGAGCGGCCTACAAGTGTTCCTTGAGAGGGAGTACTATGGTGTCCAAACCAGACAGTGTCTGTGGAAAGGGTTACACCTGAGAGAAAAGATCCCTGCAGCTGTGCCCACTGTAGATGAACTAAAATACCTTTCACCACTTGGGGATCCAGGAACTATTGAGTCCCATAAGTACCCCTAGATTGGTAAGAAATGGGGCAATGTCAATAACAGGGCAGATCCAACTTTGCCATGTTGTGTTTGTGTCCCCCAACCAGCCAGCATCAGAACTGTGTTACATGAAATCAGCCATAGCCAGGGATCACTGTCTTGGCTGGGCACTGGGCAAACACTGATACCAGCCTATCCTTCTGAGATAGAAGAGACCAAGAGCTGCTGTAGGCACACGTCAGGGTAGCCCAAAGTTGCCACACCATCTTCCTTGGAGGCCTTACAGGGTGCTACAGAACAGATCCCTGCAGAACCCCCTATAGCAGAGCCCATGGGATGTATGAGTCCAACACTGCTCCCACTTGGGCTATCTGAAAGCAGAGAACTTTTGTACAGGTGAAGGAAGAGGAAGGGGCAAAGGTTCCTTTCCTCCTTCCAGGGATGCGTGCAAACCTTGCTCACTATTTGCTTCCTCATTCTAAGATCATTTTTCTTTTCTCCCTCATGCCCTCCCTTAACCTCACAATTCCAATAAATATCAGGCCCACCTCACTTTAAAATGTGTACCTATTTAATGAAAAGCCCACCTGGATTCCCTGCGTTGAAATCCAGCTGTAATACACACCCAGATACTTTGTTTACCGTGCCATTAGGTTATGCATACAAAGTCCCCAGAAGACTTCCAATTTAAAAAAAAAAAAAATCCCACTAGCTCCTGACAGGACTCCTGTGATATGTGAAGTTATTTAATGCTCAGAGCCCTCTGGTTTATTTGTGACCCCAAACATTAGCCAAAGGCAACATAGCATGGCAAGTATTTACAACCTATCCATTATCTTATCAGAGCTTCAGGTACAGCTGTAAATAGCTTGTTCCAGCTTGATGATTTGCTTATTTAAATCTAATTTTAGAAGCAGGAACTAGAGAGTATGTCCTAGTTAAATTCACTTGCACCCCAGGGATGGAAACTTAACTGTAGAACTTGGTAATTTAAGAGGTAGTAAAGTGCATGAATGTGGCTCCTTCAGTTGGAAGCAATAAGACTGGGTACTGAGAAGATCATGTAGCTAGGATGTTCACTCCTCAGCCAGAAGTCACCAGAGGGGCTAGTTGAGTGTGATCGGGGTTGTCATGTCATCTCCTTCCTTTCCCCTGCACCGCTCCTCTCCCCCGCCATTGGACTATAACTGCAACTGAGTTAAAATCAGAAAGAATTACACTGAAGTTGGGAGGCCAGATTGGAGTTAGGCCCTAAAGAAGGGAGGCCAGATTGGAGTTAGTAACAGGGTAATGTAGGACTGGCAGAGAGACTGGTGGAAAGAGGGGAAGAAGCTAGCCCAGAGTGAGAGAGAGAAGAATCTGAAGAAGAGAGAGCATAAGAGCAGGGAGAAGATGGAACATCTGGAGATTTTGGACTCTCACCCTTTGTTTTAAAAAAAACAAAACCAAAACAGATTAGTTTACATAGGCAGATGTCTATACTTTGTAACCCTGACCCATGTCATGTGACTGGAGCCAGGAAAAAATGGTTGGCCTCTTACCAAAATTCCTGGGTGTCACCTTTATTATAGGTTGTAGGAACAAATAAGGCCTCCTGCATCCCTCAGTCTCAAGGAATTGTGATAGAGGAACGGAGGAAGTGGGTATGATTATTCTGAGTTTTTCTAGGAGCAAATAGTGCCAGAGAAATAACTGTGGAAGATTTATCCATTAATAAGCATGGCAGACCCATGGGAACTGGAGATTTACAATACATTCCAGTAGGAACACAAAGGGGACTACAAACCACTAGATTCAGAAACATCAAGAATTCTACAACCTATATATTTGTTATTCACAAGAAATAAAATGCCCAGTGACATGACTGACCATTAGGTTATAGTCCATGTACTAAAGCTAAGCTGTGTGCATTTGGACAGTTAGCAACTGATTCATTAGAGACTAAATTATTTGTACTGATTATCCTGATCAAAATGAGGTTATTGCTAGAAATAGACTTGACTTTGTAAAGAGTAGTGGATGTTTGCAAGGCTAATGAAAACTGTGCTTCCCAAATTCAAAAGTTAAAAAGCAGTGAAGAATTGAAGAACATCTATTTAAAAAAGCAAGCCAAAGCATAAAGACAGAATGCAAGAGTAAAAAAAGAGCAGAGACCAGTTTTGTTTGCAGTAAGTATGGAAGCATTGAAGCAGAAAGCAATAGGTTCAAGAAAAAAGATGATGTAACACTTGCAATAAAAGTAATCGCTCAGAAACGGTGTTGCTCACAGCAGCACACACTGCAAAAAGAGACAAAAATGAAAATATGTTTATGAACATACAGTTGGGGAACAAAGCCTTTTGTGATGGTAGTGATGCAAAACCAAAGTTCTCTATCGTGCCTCTTAACTAGGTCTAGAATGCAAAGTTCCTACTACAGATTAGTTTGTGATATTGAAACTAGATGAACAGAAAATGAATTCCAAGTTAGATATAGGTACTGGTTTTAAGTGCCAAAAGTTCAAATAAAAAAGAGCAAGTTTGTTTCCTATTACGGACACAAAAACAGTCCACATGGCAAGCCTACATTGGCATGTTAGTACAAGGACCAAGTTCCACTCCAAGAGTTTGAAATAGTGGAACATGAGGTCCTATGTGTGCTTGAGTTGAATTGAAGTCTGTAAATGCAGGTGTATACTTTTGCCCAGTGCTTTCTTTGTGATGGCACGCACTAGTATGGAGTACCGGCACATTTTTTTCTCAGCAGTGCAGCCCCAGGTCCCTGACCAGGGCTGGATCCGATGGCTCCAGGTTCCCAACTGGGGGCGGGGTCAGATCAGGCTGAGTACTGGCACCCTTTTTTTTTTTAAACCAAAAAAGCACTGCTTTTGTCTAATGAATAAGATGCAAAACGTTCTAAAAGCACTTGTTGAGGTTTTTAATGCACTGGGATGGACTAAGAATATAATGGCGCCTCATTGATATGGATCTCAGTATGATATCAAATGTATAAATTTGTGTGTTTAGTGAAATCCCATTAGCACTGTGAGATAAAATAAAAATGGAACTTGACCAGAATGTAAAATTAGAGGCAGCCAGTGCCTAGGTTAACATCAAGCTCATAGTAACAAAATCAACAAGTAAAAGCTCTGCGCAGATCCAAAAGACTTAGATGAGATCATTAAATACTAATGCCTTCCCCCTGAGAAAAGTTGAGTTGGGAGTGTCTAGGCTGCAAAATGCAAGGGGATGTTCAGTTTCAATGCAAGCCAATGGCCTTGTAAGGTCCAGGTTGATATAGAAAAGGCAAATATCTGCACCTTCAGATCTCCTTTTGGAAGAAGTTCAGATGATTTCCTTTTGGGATTGCTCAAGCACCTGAGCCTCAGTAAGCATCATACCCCAATCACTGCAGATTTGGAAGTAATAGATATGACTAATGGGGTGCTGATTTGGGGTGAAAATGATCAACATCACAAGAAGAGAGTAAATGAAGAACTATGGGGAGAATTACTCCATGCAGGACATATGGAATTTATAGAATAAGTTACTGTGAGAAGCAACTGAAGAAAAGAGCTCAAGAAAGATCTATTTCTTTAGGAGAGAAAAAAGAGCTGTCTTTGAAATGCTGGACAATGGGAATATTTTTTTAAAAAAAAGAACCCATTTAGGGCTAGATGGCTTTTTGCTGTTCCTACTATTGATAGAACAACTACCACTCCGCAGGGACAGGAGCCCCTTACACCCAAAGTCAACATCACTCCCACTCCCCACTATAGAATAAGTTTGCCTGGACAAATAGAGGGTAAACTTTGTTAGTTTGAATGGCAGAGGTCTATACTGTGCATCTAATGGTTCCAGACCTGATGATAATGCATGCTAGGGTCAATATATTGGATATTTTACAGGTTTTTTTTTTCAGTTTGACAAAACTTAGGAAATAACATATGAAAAGCTACATTTAAAGAACATTAGATTACAGAGAATTGTTTCTTGGATAACTGGCTGTTGAGACTTGCCCACATGCTCAGGGTTTAACTGATCGCCATATTTGGGGTCGGGAAGGAATTTTCCCCCAGGGCTGATTGGCCTGGGCTCTGGGGGTTTTTCGCCTTCCTCTGTAGCACAGGACATGGTTCACCTACCGGTGAATTCTCTGTATCTTAAGTCCTTAAATCATGATTTAAGGAGGTAAATAACTCAGTCATAGGTTGGTGGCCTATTGCAGGAGTGGGTGGGTGAGGTCTTGAGGCCTGCATTTTGCAGGAGGTCAGACTAGATGATCGTACTGGTTCCTTCTGACCTTAAAGTCTATGAGTCTATAAGTGATAAGAAACGACAGAACTGAGGCTTTCCATACAATGTTAATTCAGCTCCCATGTATGTATACATTATGACACAGGCTTTAGTTACATTATGATAAGGTATATTTTCCACAGGACCCCTGCCACTATGACACTCAGATTCCTTTCTATGGTAGTACTTCCTAGGCAGTCCTTGCCCATTTTGTATGTGTACAACTGATTGTTCTTTCCTAAGTGAAGTACTTTGCATTTGTCTTTATTGAATTTCTTCCTATTTAACCTCAGATCATTTCACCAGTTTGTCCAAATCATTTTGAATTGTGATCCTCTCCTCCAAAGCACTTCCAATCTCTTCCAGCTTGGTATCAACTGCAAACTTCATAAGTGTACTCTATGCGCTCATCTAAATCATTGATGAAAATATTGAACAGAACCGGACCCAGAACCAATCCCTGCAGTACCCTGCTTGTTCTGTCCTTCCAGCATGACTGTGAACCATTGATAACTGTGGTGTCTCAGGTTACTGGGACCATTGGGGGGGCTGCTATAGTGATAAATGGGAGGATTGTTAAGTGCTGGGCAAACCTGTTTGTCTGCTGGCAGTCCTCACCAGACATGCTAAATAAAGCCAACTAAGGTAACTTGGGAGCCTGTTATGTCTATTGATCATTATTTAATCCTAATGCTTGACAATAACTACTCTCTGGGAGTGGTTATCCTACCAGTTATGCACCCATCTTATAGTAGCTCCATCTAGATTGTACTTCCCTAGTTTGTTAACAAAAAAGGTGATGCAAGACCGTATCAAAAGCCTTACTAAAGTCTAGATATACCACATCTACTGCTTCCTCTCTATCCACAAGGCTTGTTACCCTGTCATAGAAATCTATCAGGTTGGTTTGACACAATTTGTTCTTGAAATGTCCATGCTGACTATCAAGACCTTATTCTCTTCTATATGTTTACTAATTGATTCCTTAATTATTTGCTCCATTATTTTTCCTGGTACAGAAATTAAGCTGACTGATCTATAATTCACTGGATTGTCCATTTTTATAGATGGGCACTATATTTGATCTTTTCCAGTCCTCTGGAATCTCTCCAGTCTTCCATAATTTTTCAAAGTTAATAGCCAATGGCTCAGATATCTCCTGAGTCGTCATCTTGTGTGTTCTAGGGTACATATCATCAGGCCCCGATGACTTGAAGGCATCTAACTTGTCTAAGTAATTTTTAATTTGTTCTTTCCCTATTTTAGCTTCTGATCCTATCCCATTTTTACTGCCCTTCCCTACATCAGGTATCCAATTGCCACCAACCTTTTTGGTGAAGACAAAAACAAAGAAATCATTTAATTCCTTTGCCATTTCCACATTTTCTGTTGTTATATTCCCTCCTTGTTGAGTATTGGTCCTACACTGTCCTTGGTCATCCTCTTGTTTCTAATGTATTTGAAAAATATATCAAAATGTCATCTCAAAGACAGCAGAGGAGGTTGAGGTTCTCTCTGTGGACAGTGCATATCCCTGTTAAAGTCACCCAGAATCTGCATCAAGAGCTGGAGAGCAGCTGGGGATGGGGCCATTCCAGGTGTGTTGTGTAATAATTTCCCCAGCAATGCCTTCCAGTGGGAGGTTGGGGAATGGTAGCTCACCACTGCTGGGGAGGCAAGGAACATCTGAGAGGCTGGAGCCGGGGAGGGAGACATTCCCGAAAGGCAAGTACAGCACTTGAGCTGCACCCTCTAAATGCCTTAGTAATTACAAAATCATGTGTATCTACTTTAGAAACTTCTCTTGACAGTGTCCTTTTTTACTCCATAAAAGTAACCAGACTCTCCGTTGTGAATATTAAAGGTGAACATTCCATTCTATACTTAGAAGAGCAGGGATTTTTTGCATCTTCATCAACAGACCATATAGTCTTCACCATCCTTAGAGCAGGTACTCATTTTTCCTGATGATTCCCTTTTATCCTCCAGTTACAATTTTATTACAAAGTAGTAGGTGCTTATGTGCCATGGGTGTGACAGAACAGAACAGAACAGAACAGACCTCTAATTTTATCATTTGGTTCATTTTCCATTTGTTCTGACACATTAGAATTTGAATCTGAACTCTTTGGCTATGTCTACACTGGCAAATTAGTTTGAATTAAGGAGGCTTAATTCGAACTAACTAAAGCCATGGCTACACTAGGCTTTAGTTAGTTCGAATTAAGGGTTTCCTTAATTCGAACTAATAAGTTTAAATAGGGTATTCGAACTAAAGGGTTAATTCGAACTAACTAAAGGGTTAACTTGAATGAACCAATGTGGCCATGTTAATTTGAACTAATTTTAGCAAGTGTAGCTATAGCCTTTGAGTCTCTTTGCCACAGATATTTATGAATCAAAGCAGTAGGTTTTCAGTGTAGTCCATCCCTCCTGTTTTTGCCTTCTTTTCTCCATAAAGAAAGCTAGGCTGCTGAAATAAGAATTTTATTCTCCAGCTGTATTTTCACTCAGTTCCAGTCCCCGTTTATCCCTAATCACGTATTCAAATAGAAAATGATCCTGCACGGTTACTGGCACGATGCCATTGCAGAGCTGATGCTTTTTTTTTTTTTTTGTAGAGTAGAGGGATTCTAAGCACAATTAGAATGAGCAGGAGTGAAATCTTCTGCCTCCTCTCTAAAAATGATTGGATTCATTGGCTCAAAGGGTCCAAACTGACACACACGCTCTATGGATAGTGCTATGTGGCAGAAAATCCCTCTAGAGCCACACAGGAAAGACAGCTGCACAGCCAGCTCATCCCCAGAGTGGGTAGTGTAACAAAAAGGTGGGCATGATTAGAATGCCCAGAGAAGAAACTGTTTCAGTGCTTGCTAAGTGGCCTGTGGGGATCGTATGGAACTTCAATCATTACAAAGATGCCAGATTGCAGCGTTGCAGTTAAGGTTGCATTCCAAAATGGGTTTAAGATAGAAGGCAAAAATTCCTACATCTCTCTAAAATAAGACAGTTAAACCGGTTTAAAACACAATTTGCCATGAAGCCCTTTGAATTGTCTGAATTGTTTTTTTGTTTAGTTTCAATTCACACATTTTTAGTAGAAAATCTTTGCAGTTGGGCTCCTGTTGAAATTTATCCTTGGCACACCTGCTGTGCATCATGTTAAGAATATTGTCTGTGTAAACATAAATTGAAAGAGAGATGGATCGTGAGTAGATGTGGTGCAACAGTTATGTGATTTGGGTTGGACAGGTGTTAATTTGGATTTATGGTCGGTCATTTTTAGCTTGTATTCATCATAACTTACTATTTATCTAGCTACTTTTATAGTCCCTCTCACCATAGTGTCTAAGCACCAGTATTGATTTTGGCAAGGGAGAAGGGAAGAGTTTACCATTCCAAACATTACTATACTTTTATGAGTTATTAATAAAACCTGATTATGGGCTCTCATTTCTCTAGTACTGCTACATTTTTCATAGTCTTGGGAGTAGCAGAATGAAGGGAGTAAAGTTCAATAAAATTCAAGTAGAGTAGTAGCTGTGACTTCACCCTTTCTTTAAATATAATAGGTGTTGCAAATATAGATAGTATGTGAAATATCTGGGACTCACACGCACAAAGCAGATCCATTTTAATATTATCAAATTGCTTGATATAATATGAAACTCAAGTATAACGAAATACAACATATTTTATAAGATAAAATCCCTGCTTAACCTGTAAATTTCACATCTTCAAAGCGTCTGACGAAGTGAGATTTTCTCCCACGAAAGCTCATGAGATAAATAAATCTGTTAGTCTTTAAAAATGCCACAGGACTCCATTTGCTTAACCTTGGTTACTGATACTGCATATTCCAGGAACTCCATGCCGTCTCCAGAGGATATGCAGAGAAGACAGTATCTCAGTCTACTGCAAACTGCAGACTGGAAAAATTATTGGCTATAAGGACTGTTTCTTCAATGCATTCAGACAGAAAGAGTGGGTGAGAATAGAGAAAAATAAAGAGTGACGAGTGAGTCAATCCATGGCCACAAAAAGGAGTTTGACATATACCATACGATACAGAATACAGGATATTTTGATTAAGGACTTTTAGTTGATGGGAGTACGTTCCTTGTGAGATTGAAGTAACACTGAACAACACAAATAGCATTTAAAATATAGAGCCAGTGTTTGTGAAAAATATTCAGTAGGCAGGAAAAGAGATGTTACAGTAAAACATACACAGTATATATGTATTAAATACATACATATATATATATTACATAAAAATACTACTTTGAAAGAACACTAAGACTGCAAAGCCAAGTGCTCAAAAGTTAGGAAATGCCAGAATGAAGGTTGCCTTGCACAATGATCATGTGCTATTTTTCCTTAGAACTTCTGCTTCTTTCAGTGAACAGATAGATATTCGGTATTTCCTTTCATCCTCTTCATTCAATGTGTGAACCCAGGCCTAATTTCCATACACGATTCAAATCCTGCATGAAAACCAGAATGATTACATTTCCTCATGTGCGTTTCTATGCTGCTGTCACAGTGATATTCAAATGTTTCAAAAACAATGATTAATTTATCTCCGCAACACACCTATAAGATTAGGTGGCATTGCTACATCATTTTATAGCTGGAAGATGAAAGTACAGAGAGATTAAGGTAAAAAATGTCCCCTAATTTGGGGTTCCCAAATGTAGATTTTCCAGAGTACTTTTATGGAACTTTATATGTTAAAATACATCCATCATTGACTTCAGTTAGAGCTGAGAATGCTCAAGAGTTCTGCAAACCTGTCCTTAAGAGCTCTTGCAGCAAGAGCCCAGAAAATGAGGAACACAGAGTTATTGGCCACCTGTTAAAAGCTTCGTTCTAGTGACTTGCCCAGCATTGCACATGGACTCTGTGGCAGAGGCAGGGGTAGAATCCAGTTTTCCAGAGTAACATTCAACTGCCTTAACCGGGAGACTCTCCTTTCCCTTCCTGCCAGTCTCTGAGCCTCAGTCAATACACATCTTCCCGCTGAGGGGGCCTCTTTCTGAACTGCTGATGTTCTGTCATAACCACTTCAGGACACCAAAGCTCAGGGCCATCTTTGGGGGGGGGCGAATGGGGCAATTGCCCCGGGCCCCGCGGTTATGTGGGCCCTGCGCTGTCCTGCTCCCGCTGCCTTTGGCGACGAGCCAAAGGCAGCGGGGTGGGAGGCTTCGCCCGGCCTCTGGCTTGGGCCGGCCCTCTCCGCCCCCAGGGTGGAGCAGGCAGGCCCAGGGGTGGGGCAGTTCGCGGGACCCGGTCTCTCTGGGCCGGCCTGGTCTACCCCATGTGGTCGGTCCCGGCCGGGCCCAGGGCCGGCCTCAGCCAGTGGCGTGGCCTCAGCCGGGGCCAGCCCCTGACGGCAGCCTCAGGTCCCACTCCCCGGCCGGGGCACCGGTGGTGGCAGCTTCAGCTGGGGCCTGCTCCTGCTGGTGGCGTACTGGGGGCCGCAGCCGGGAGCCAGCCCTGGCTGGGGACCCAAGGCCGTGCCACCGCCAGGAGCTGAGGCTTGCTGGGCTTCTGGGGGCGGAGCGGGTCAAGCCAGGCCTCCTTTCCCCCCTCCAGGGTGTGGTGGGGTGGGGCCCCCACCAGGCCAATTGGCCCTGGGCCCTGCTCCCCACCAGGGACGGCCCTGCCAAAGCTAGTTTCAGTGACCAAGTCTGTAGCAGCTGCTGAGGTGGTAAACCTCCTAGCAGAACCCTTGCTGCACAATCTCCACCAGTGTATGAGGTGGAGGAGTCCCCCTTACTGTGCCCATGGTTGACCTGGCTGGCACCACCAGAGTTGGAGATTTCCTGAACTATAATCACAAAGTTGGGAGATGTCTTTGGCAACTGCCTTCTGGTGCTAGCCAAGATGGCTCTCCATCACACCAGGAGGAAGAAGCTGGACAGTAGAGCTGCTTAATAACTGTGAGGCCTATTTCTGGTCCCTTGTACAGTCATGCCTCCAAACAGAGTTCCTGTGGGCAATGCCTCCAGGAATGCCTTTAAGGAGTAGTGGGTACTGTCCAGGGCAGAGCCAGTGTTTGGCATAAACAGATTAAACAATTGCTTAGGACCCCGAGAAGCTCAAGATGCACCATGCCCTATTCACTTTTTATTGTGTGCTGAAGGTGCGGGAGACAAAATATTCTTGCTAAGGGCTCCCAGTGGGTTAGCATGACTTCTGGTCTGAGGTTCTCCGCTTTGTGCCCCCTTCTGATTCCATGATTCTTCACCTCTGATCTCACCCCTTCTGATCTCACCCCCTTCACCCCTTCTGATCTCACCCCTTCTTCTCACCCCTGTTTTTTCCTTCCCATTTGTTGTCCCTTGTACTCAAATTGATGCCTGGGTCCAGTAGTTTCTCCCACTTAATTGAGGGGAAGAAGCTTTTAATTTGGAACAGGCTTACACTCAGCCGTCCCTGTTACTTCAAATAGTACTCACCTTCCAACTAAAAAGTCTCCCCCAGACCTCTTCAAGCTTCTGGTCTCCCCCCAGGGCCTGGAAGTTAGTGTCAGAGACCAGGTCCATAGTAGCAGCAGAAGGAGAGGACCTCCTAGTGGAACCCCTGCTAGATAACCCCCATTTAAGTGTACATGTGATGGTGGAAGATGGTCCCAGCTGGTGTCACTAGACCTGGAGACCTCCTGCAGTACAATCAAAGTGCCTTGGTGGACCCTGTTGCACTTGGTCACCTCACTGAACTGCCCACCCTGCATGCCCCCTGTCGTGTGCTCTGGGAGGCAAAGATAGCTTTGCCTCCTGCTTCTCTCACTTTCATCAAGCAGGCACTGTGGAAAGGTGCTCTCTGGCCAACCCTCTCCCCTGATCCTCTGACACTAATCACCATGCCCCTGCTTCATGAACATCACTGGCCATTCCTGACATACCACCTAAATCGGCTGAATGACACCTAGCCAGTCCACCACTGAGCCACACACAGAAACCAATTGTACACACTTGTATTTCACACCATTCGCTTCCTCCCCTTCATGTCCTGCCTTGACACCAAGGGGCGAGGTCTGTTGCCACCTGTGCAGGAGAACGCATCCAATCTGTACTCCATCCAGTTCCATGGCTTTCCTGGGATATTAGTTCATGGCTTCTCCATGGGGCCATTAACATGGGCATTGACAATCCCAACACCTCTCCCTTCTATGGTGAGAGAGAGAGACACCCTGGCACACATCCACAATGGGAGGGTCAAGTTGCAGCTCTTCTTCCAGCTCCTCCAGAACTTCTTCCTTTGGTGCTGTCTGCACATTTCTCCATACCTCTTGATTTATGCACAACCCCTCCACAGCTTCACAAAGTCTCAGGCTCTCCTCCTCAGCCTTGTCTTTGTGATAGCTAAAAAAAACATTAAGATTGCAAAGTGACAGAGGAAATGCTATAAGTGAGGCATTAACAGGACATGCAATATTAATTCAGCTCCAATGTGTGATGGCCATTCATGACTCCAGGAGGAAGAAGCTGAATAAGGGGGGAAGGGTGCTTTGTGACTGTAGGATCTATTTCAATTCTCTTGTTCAATCACATCTCAGGGCAGAGTTCCTCTCAGCACTGTTCACTGATTCTCTAGGCACCTCTGATGGGCAGTGGGCACTGTCTGGGTGTGTCTGATCGATGTTCCCTTCTGGCTGTTTCATTTTCAACCTTTAAGTTCACTCCTACTCTTGTTTTCTCCTTCATTGTCGCCAGCAATCAATTGTGGCCTGGGCTTAGGGGTTCCTCCCACTTAGTTATAGGGGCAGGCCTTTAGTTATGGCTGGGCCGAGATATGCTGGTCCCAGTACTAGACAGAGCACATTCCTTCCAACTTCTGCAACACATAAGGTAAGTTTGCTATAGACAATAGCCTTCTTCACTGCACCACCCTGATTCATTCCTATTTCCTTGCAGTTCAGTTCATGCATAGGAGGGGTTATGGGGGGAAAGCCTTTGGTTCTGCCCATTGTTTTTGTCATAAACTACTGGCTGCTTTGCCAAAACTGGCACCCCCAGTACAGTTCTCATATGCCCTCAGCAAAGCTACAGACCCAGCTCTGACTGCAGAGCAAAGAAGGGACCATCAGAATGAAATATTCATCGTTCTGGAATGTCAGCCATTCACTCCCCTCTTCTTTCTCTTCTGAGTATCTACAGTGACGCAGTGCACAGGGGAGTGACAGAGCTGTAGAACAAGCTGGAACTGGGCTACTGAGGGCAGGTATTGAAAGAATATTTTTCACACAGCTTCATCAAATACACCTCACTCCAAAACCTCCTCCAGCTCTGCACCATGGCTGTACAGCTGTGCTAATACACTACAGTTCTGCTGTCCCATTGCTGTTCCCATTAAGTTCCCAACTGACCTGCCAATTCACCTTTTCTCTGACCAGCAGCAGTGCGTGTTATTCCAGTGCTAGACTCCCCACAGAGCTCACCTAATGCACATCAGTCCTGACCTGCAGCCCTCACAAACTATCCCAGTACTAAACTACTCTCACAGCTCTGTGGAATGGCCCTCTGTTCAGCCCTCGGCTCCCCCATGGCTCTGCCAATTCACTCCTATCCTGGCCCACAGACCTTCCGCTAATTCCAGTTCTGGACCTTGCACTGTTCTACTGACACATCTCAATCTTGCTATTGTAGCCCTGAGCTTTCCTGAAGGGGAGGCTTCCAGTCTCTCTGACGGTACCACACTGAAAGATGGTTGGAGTTGTGGCCCAGTGTTGGGCTGAGGTTTCTGAAAATAGCACTAGCACAGACCTGGCTCCTCTGAAATACAGAGAGAAATAACCAGGAAACCACTCCGAGGCAGGGACAACTCTGACCATTCTGTAAGTTCCCCAACTTCAAGCATCTGACAAAGTGGGATTTTCTCCCATGAAAGCTCATGCGATAAATAAATGTCTTAGGCCAGGAGTTGGCAACCCAAAAGATAAGAAGAGCCATTTTAAAAAATTCCTTCAATAACCCAGTGTTTTGAGAGCTGCAATGGGTCTAGCCTTATGGTGCAGGGCTGGGAGCTGGAACAGAGCACCTGCCACAGGGTCAACTGGCAGAGAGCGGGGAGCCCGGAACCAGGGGGAGGTCCCCCTCAGGATCCTCTGGTGGCTGGGGGGAGTCCAGAACCTGGTACAGGATAATTGATAATGACGCTCTAGGTCAACTTTGTAAGTTCCCCCCAAAGTCGACTTAAAATTTAGGTGTAGACTCACTAAGTCGACCTAAATTTTCAAGTGTAGACATGGCCTTTGTGTGCATTGGTCAAAAGGTGCTTTCACTGCGAGTGTCACATCAGTTAGTATTTTTCTTAAAGGCTGGACCACAGGATGTGAATGATTCTGTGAGTGTCTCAGCTTGCATTTTTTTAAAAACCAAGTTTCTAGCCTTTTTGGTTGCCAAGAAAAGCTTGAAAGTTTGACTCCTAATGGTTCCAACACCAGAAAACAACTAAAAATAACCATAATGTATTATTTTAAATCTCACGATTTTTAAGCCAGTATTATGATTTTTAGCTCATGATTTCTAAATGCTTGAAACTGGCAATACTGTGTACTCAGCACATGGATCAACCAGTGAGAAAATGTCAGAGACAGACAAATTAGACCTTACTGAATTATCTGTGCGTTCTGGAAAATGCTTCAAGCCACCTTGCCACCGGAAAGCGTTATATATAAAGTGCCAGAGTGAGAAAAACCGTCAGTCATTCATGTTACACAGATTGCTGTTATGATAATTGATAAGACACAATAAAAGATGAAATTCTAATGACAACAAAAAATAGTGTGAAGACACGGAGGAAAACGCATCTAATGGAAGCTTTAGATCTGGACTGCCCTAAATATAGCAGGTACTTCAAGACATGAACAGGCAAATCAGACAGATTGGTAAGGTTTTTGGGTCAGGAGGCTGTCTTTTTATTTTGTGCCTGTATAGCACCTACCACAATAGGTTCCTGGCCCATGACCGGAGAGCCGAAGTGCTACTGCAGTATAATGAATATATAAAAATAATGCTGTGAGAAACAAAACTCCAGAGAACTATTCTGCAAAGCAAAAACAATCAGTGGCACCATCAGAAGGGCAGTGGTGCCAGTCAGAGAAATCAGAATGGCAGACTGTACGGGTGTAGGGCATACAACACTCCATAAGACTTGTGGTAAGAGAAGCCACTCTGCCAGCAAAGATTAGCTGCTACACAAAGGGTTAAATAACCCATCTCATACTCGGAAAGCGTACCGGTAACAGTGAAGGAGAAAACAACGATAAAATGTTGTTTGTTGCAGTAGTCAATATGTCCTTGAAATATCAGGGTTAAGAATTTGTAAAATTCCAAATAACAGAAGTGCACAAGGTGTGTCAGTTTAAAACAGGCATGGTAGCTCAAGAAAACTCCACAATGTTAACGGTTCACACAAAGCAAATGGAATAAAATCATGTTGCACAACAGAAAGCTATCTAGAGAGAGCAGCCCTTTCAAACCACCCTGAGATCTGAATTCTTGGTAAATTACAAAGAAGCCATGCCCCATAGACACTTATGTCATGGATGCTGCTACTGCGTGCATGGGTATTAAGTTACCAAACAAGAAAGAAATGAGTATAATTAAAGTAACAAAAGAAAAAAAAAGAGCTTGACAAAAACACCATTGTAAAAGAGAATAAGTAAATTTTCTCAGATCCTGGAGGGATTACTACATATAATTGCAAAAGAATACCCGGGCAGTAATGCAGGAACCTAGAAAAGTTCCATTAACAATACTAGCAGAACAAAGGGCAAAGAAGAGCTCAGGCGGGAACGAGTGGTTATAACACTAATATCACTGGTGAACCATGGAGAAATAAAGTAACAAAGAGCCCAAGTAAATGGAGGCTTTACTTAAACAAGAGGTTTAATGCAGTAATATCCTGGAGTCGCACGCCAGATCCTCAGCTGGCAAATGGTGGTATAGGTCTATTAACGTCATTGGGACTGCTTGTATAACTATCTATAAAGGGATTCACAATCTGAGCCTTAAAATGGTGCTGCCTGCTTGAAAAGTCACATCTCTGCCTAAGATATTGTACATTTCATAGTCAGAAGTAATGTGTATATTGGTATTATTGAAAAAAGTTAGACATATAATTGTTGTTCAATATCACCCCCCTCCCTGTTTATTCATTTCTTGCATTGGAGAGTACTTTGCATATATAGTCAGTGTCACTGTTGCCTTTGTATACTCTGGGCTTGTCTTCGCTGATGGCAGCAAATTCGCTGTCATCAGTTTGAACTTCCTGATTGACTGATCAGGTCTGTGAAGATCTGATCAGCCGATCAGAAGGTTTGATCGCTGAACACCACCCCAACAACTGGGTAGCACTGAGTTGAAAGGAGGTCCCTCCCTTTGACTCAGCACGCTGAACGTGCCGGGAGTAGGGAAGCCAAAAGTGGATATGCACGTTATTTTAGGTAACTTGCGTATCTCCATTCAACTGCCGCCGAAAAGGCCATGCAGTGTAGACCTGTCTTCTTTCTCCTTCATGGAGAAGGCCCTTATAAACATTAATAGCAGATCAGGAAAACCTTCATCAATTTCATTTAAAGGAATTATCAAAAATTGAGGATATGTTCTTAAAGGAGGATCTGTCAAAGAGGAATTTTAAAAAAATTAGGGCCAAAATACAATTCACAGCTGACAGTCTCTGATACTTGTAAAGTGATCTGAGATCCTTAGATGGAAGAAACTGTAGAATACCAATGGTGGCTGTTATAAATCAAAACACTGAATAATTCAGTGGGATAAAGCAGTGGTTTTCAATTTTTTTTTTTCCTCTTTTTTTCATTTTTGGACACCTAAAAATTTTAAATGGAGGTGTGGACCCTTTGGGAAATCTTAGACAATCAGTGGACAGGTCCGTCCTGTGGGGGGAGCGAGGCCCAGGGCCAATCGGCCGAGCTGGGGCCCCCGCCCCCATGCTGGAGGGGACCATGGTGGGCTGGCCCACTCCGCCCCCCAGGAACCCCTGTCGCCCCCCAGGGACTGGGAGCTGGCCCTGGCCGGGATCCCAGGCTGCTGCCGGCACCACAGCCAGGGACCGAAGGCCGCCGCCGGGGCACAGCCACTGCTGGGAGCCAGCCCTGGCCAAGGCCACGCTGCTGGCAGGGGCCGGCCCCACCCAGGCCGTAGCTGGGAACCTTGTGTGGGGCTGGGGCTGGGGTAGGCCAGGCCGGCCCAGAGCAGGTCTGCTGCGTGCTGGCTGCCGCCTGGCCCGGCCAGCATACTCGCTTGCCTCGCCCCTGGGCCGGCCAGCTGCTCCCCCTTGGGGGCGGCCCATGGGCCGAGGAAAGCGCTCTCGCCCTGCCCTGCTGCCATTGGCCCACTGCTGAAGGCAGCTAGGATGTTACATTTGACTGTCAGAAAATAACTCAGTATACACAAGGAAAGCTTATACAGAATTCCCATCCAGAGAAAGACAAACGTAGTTAATGCTGACACTGTTATTGCTAGGCTGTCCTCTCAGATATTTCTGATAAGCACTGTATTTTGCAAGCAACTTGTTAATGAGATATGATGTGCTTATTTAAAAAAAAAATGCCTGAGATTTTATCACTTTCTGATCTGGGACCTCAGCCACGAGAACAGGCCTTTTACTCAGTGTCATCAGCTTCCATGCAGGCTAATGGTGAGTCAGCGCTCTTGTGCCGAGAAAAACCAAGTGAAATTTTCTGGCGGCGCATTAAATGAAAAGATGAAAAACTTCTGTAGTCAGCCAAAAAGCTCTCTACATGTGCCAGCTGACCTGCTCTTTTACTGGCTCTGACGGCAATGTGGAGAACTCGTTAACAGAAAGGTTTAACTGCCCATGTCTGAAATCAGTATTCTCTGATTGTACAAAAAAAAAATGCATATAATGCACAGTTTGAGGAACCTGGGGTCTGTGGTCCAACTTACCAGGGATATCTGAGCCATTACCAGTTTGTCAATAACCCGGGCACTGTTAGGTGCTGTCCACTGCTTATGTTTCTATGTCCTTTACTAGCACTGATGGGTTTATAGAAACTGAAACTCCTGAAGCTCAGTGTGCATCACAACTGGAAACATATATGGATCAAGGATAGTCATTCTGTATGACTGCTCACACACTTGCACCTTTGCAAACAGACCTTGCTCTCTCACCCTTGCTGAATAATGCCCAGTGGTATATATGTGCAATAGCTGTGACATACCAGGGTTTGTGCAAGCTATTCTAGCAAACAAAGCAAGAAAAGTCCGTATTTGGCCATTGAGTAACCATATGTGGGCAAGGGTATAAATAATGGAGTCTTCTATTTTTGACTCCTCTGCAGCCGCTATTGTAATCTCAGGACTGCAAGAACTTTTACCTACCTGTACCGAAAGGAGAATGGGTGGTGGAGCTGTAAAATGCCATGCTTCCAACCCAGATTTCAACCCTGCAGATCATTACTCTGTGATGATCCTCTACAAGCGTCACACCTCCTCCCTTCTACTTATTGGAATTACTTTAGTTTAGCTGCCAATTGCTTGTTTCATGTCTGTGCAGGCAGATCAGGCTACGGCTCTGTAACAGTACAACACACGATACATCAACCACTGAAGCCAAATGCAATTGTTAGAATCTGTGTAATGTAAATTAGGATACAAACTAGTTGAGACATACAATGTTAACGACCAAGGGAGACTGACCAGTGTTTTAACTGCCAGCTGAAATGTGTCTTACTGGACTATATTGAATATCTGATGGTTGGTCATGCATTGCATAGTGAGAGCAGAGGGAACTAACCTAACTGCACAAAATTGCATATAAAAGAGAATTACATTCAACTGTACTAAGAGCTTCAATTGCACTTTGGAAAACAAATAACTTGTTTCTTTGAAGATTCAAGGCCAGATCCAAAGACAGGTCAAAGCAGCAAGCTGTGCACTCAGAGATGGGCTGTGCTACCTCTTAAAGGGGTCAGGTTCCTAGCTGGTACAAAGCATTTAAGTCTTTGGCTCTATTCTGACTTACCCCAGCTGGTGATCTGGGCCATTGATTTTAATGAAGTCAAAATGACAAGAAGTCTGTATTTGGACCATTCAGAAAATGGATGTGGATAGGGATTTAAGGAATGGAATCCTTTCTCTGCAGCAGCCATTACAGGAATCACAGGCAGCAAGCTCTTCTCTCAACTACAGTGGGACTGCCTCGGTTTACACCAGCTGAGAATTTGGCTCTGTAAATGCATCTAATTGTTAGGAAAATGTTCAGCTTTCACTTAAGATGGAGGCCTCTGTCAGCCTATTGGACGGACAAGTAGTTTTCCAGCACCATACATCATCTTATCTGCCCCAACGAATCCATTTTTGGCAGGGAAGGAACTTAAAAGAAGAAAAGAGTAAATTTTTCAATATATACGCCATTTCTGCTACCATCTGTGTTTCTTGTGGCAAACATTCCCTGACAAGTAACATTTTGGACTATAAGGGCAAGGCATAATATAATCTGAATACAATGGAATAGAATGTTCTCGGGAACCTATACACATCAACACTCTCACAATTAAAAAAAACTTGCTACCAACTGAAAATCCAGTTAACAATTCCTTTTTGCGCATTCTTTTGTTTAGAACACTTCTTGTGAACTGGGGCAGGGTGGTGGATTGGCAGCTTGCCTGTCTTCTGGGTGGAGAGCACTGCCTGAAAGGAGAAGAGGAAGAGAACATCAAAACCAGATTGAAAGAGTTTCCTCTCTTGGAGTGAGCGTGCAGAGTGTGGGATTAACGGTAATTTTCAAATGATGATTGTACAGAAGGAGTCCACTGAATAGCCTAGCAGAATGGAATAGAAGCAAGAATCCATATGCTATCATTCACAAAGTCAGTACTGATTGTTGAGACAAAGTAGAAGATAAACGCATATGTGGCTATCTGTAGTCTCTAAACCCACTAGGCACCAATTTAATTTCACTACATCTGCAACAAGCTATGCTTCACTGTGTTTCAACATACAAGTTAAAGCTTGCCAGGCCAATTCTATCATAGATCACATTTCTTTCTCTACTCTTGTTTGTTGACACCTTTGATTGTCCAGCATCACACAAATCCAGTCTGGAATGAGCCCCTGCAGTTCACGTTTCCAAATAGGGAGAAATCTAGTTGCATCTCGGGGAACAGAGAGTAGGCAACGGGAAGCAAAACTTGAGTCATTTGCCATTTCTGGCTTCATATCACTATAGTTAACCAGTGCAGGGAACACTTTTTGGAGTTCAGCTACTGTCTGTACCAATTCACTAGCACATGGTGCTTACTCAGTGACATGGTGGCCCCAAAGATGAGTGTTCTGCCTTCATAACATTACCTCCCAACCCTTGCTGGGTAATGTGTGAGACTAAGGACAGGATTTAAACCTGATTGTCACTTAGTAGTGTAACCCATCTGCTTGCATTTCAGCATATACTAATGTAAATAGGGGAATAAAGCATGGGGTGCAGCAGAGTTTCCATCTTTTGTTTAGGAGTGTTTTGTATGCCACAGACTTGCTGTAGCTAGCCAGGGGGACCCTATGGGAATAGGCTGGAACAAACCGGAAGCCTATGAGCATTGGGTCTGCTCCATTGCTCTCTGGAGCTCCGTGGGAAAACTCCATTCTGTCTGATGAGCCTGGCAAGAGGCTGGGGAAGGAAACTTTGAGTGGTTAGAGTTGGGGCGTGATGGAATCACTCAACAGAAGAGCAGGAAATCCTAAGGACTGATAGAATTGGGCCATGTTACAGAGAGTTTGCTAGGTTTTATAGGAGATGTACTGTGGCTCTCTTTATCTGTTGATAAAGAAGAGGACAGAATATTGGTCATGGGCTGTGTGTGTTGAAGACTGCTATGTAAAGTCCTGAGGGAAAACATTTGAAGAAAAATACTGAGTGTGTTATTCTCTCTTCAGTTCGGGAGAGTTCACATGACATATACATACCTGAAAAACACCAGCCTGTGGACAGGGGGGACAGGGAGGGGGTGGGGGGAGAAATAATGTTTTCCCTGGTATCCTTAGTAGTGCACCTCTGGACTATTGACCCAGTCTCCCATTGTTTAGTGAGGCAGCAACTTCCCATCTCCCTAATATAACATAGAAACATTATTAGCAACCAAATCTATCTTAATGGTCCAGAGAGCTCCTCAGCCAGGTCTTTTAAATTCTTGGGTGCAATTTATTTCCTCCTCACAATATGAATACATCTGTATTTGGAAAAAACAGAACAGAAATATTTATTGAATAATTCTGTCTTTTCTGCATTATTATTGACAATTCCATCATTTCCAGCTAGTAATAGACCATTAACATTGTTAGTATTCTTTGTGTTCTAGTATACTTAAACTCCTTATTGTCCTTACCTCTGTTGAACATAGATTTTGCCTTGTCCTTTTGCTTCTCTTATCAATTTTCTATAATCCTAGTTCTAATTTATATTTTTTGCTATTAAGTTCCCCATTTTCCCATTTGTTCTATATAATTTCTTATAGCTGGTTTTACTTCCCCTATAAGCTAGACTGTTTTTTAAAGCAGCATAAAGTTGGTTCTAGTATCTTCTAGGTAGAATGCTCTTGAACAATTCATAGATCATTAGATCATCTAGTCTGACTTCCTATATAACACAGGCCATAGAATGTCATCCAGTTATCCTTGCACTGAGCCCAAAAACTGATTTGACTGAAGCTTATCTTCCAGAAAGTCACCCAAACTTGATCTGATTACACCAGGAGGTGGAAAATTCATCACTTCTCTTCTTAAATTCTTCCAATTGTTAATTACCCATCTTGTTAAAAAAATTGTGTTTAATTTCTAATTTAAATCTGTCCAGCTTCAGTGCTCTTTATTGGTTCTTGTTACACCTTTCTCCACTAGATTAAAAAGACCGTTAAGTATCTGATTTTCTCCCCATATGAAAGTATTTCACTGAGATCAAGTCATCTATCAAACTTCTTTCTGATAAACTGACTAGATTGAGTTCTTTGTGTTTCTCACCATACAACATTTTTTTTCCAGCCTCTGAGTAATTTCTGTGGCTTTTTTCTACCCCTTCTGTACTTTTTCAACCTTACATCTAATAGGTGGACCCCAGAACTGTACACAATACTCCGTTATTGGTCGCACAAATGCTGCATATAGAGGTAAAATCTCTTCCCTGCTTCTGCTCACTACTCCCCTATTTTCAACATCCAGAGATCACATTCATCTTTTTGCCAAAGCAGTGTGCTTGGAGTTCATGTTGAGTTCTTTGCCTACCATGATCCCAAAATCCCTTTCAGATATACTATTTTTCAGGATACAGACCCCATTCTTGTTCCTAGATGTATGACCTTCCATTTACTTGTAGTAAAATGACTTTAGTTTGAAAGGCCTCAGCTGTCCAAGCAATTCAGACTGCTCTATATAACTGCCCTGTCCTCATCATTATCTACCACTTTGCCAATCTTTGTATTTGTGAAGATTCTGGGAGGGGAATGTGCTGCCACGACCCCCCCCCCCCCACCCGATCGCCACTCCTGAACCCTGATTCACCCCACTTATCTAGGTGACCACTCACTTCTGAGTCAGTCCACACTAGCCTCCTGCATGTAATCAGTCCCAAACAGTGGGTGTGCACTCTCAGGCCACACATGGGACAGTCCCCAGCGAGCACCCCCAGCCCTTAGATATCACACCAATAACTTCCATCCTACAGAGATTGGGACCCATCCCCAATCACCATAGACTCATAGATCCTTCTACGTCCATTTAAAAATGAAATGGATTTGCCCAGCCTCACTCATTCACACCTTCTAAAGTCCACACAGCTTTAGAGAAAATAAATACTAGTTTATTGATTAGAATATGATTTTAAGCATGATTTATAGCAAATCATTGCACAATCATCTAATAAAGGAATCAGGAGTTACCACAAGCAAATAAAAGATATAAGACGTATGCTAACTAACATTACTAACAAGATCTGTCTTGTTCTCCTCGTTCTTACCCACAAGACTGGCTGCTGGAGGTGTTCGGCCAGTCTTAGCCCTCCTGGCCATGTGCATAGGTTCAATCTCTTGGAGTTGTTTTCAAGGTGATGTTTCTCTGGTAAAAAGCCTCTAACAGTTCCAAGTGTCTGTGTTTGTTTCCAAATCCCTCCCATGCTCGTCCTTCTCTGTGCAGCTGTGTGATTTTCTTTGTCCCACCTGAGCTCCCACCTGAGCCAGGAAGCTCAATTTGCATTGCCTTTGTCATGAACCTCTCCAGCCTCTGTGGAGAGAGATAGTCCTGAGGGTCTGAGCCGTGTTACATGCTTCACATCTGTGCACATGCATGATGTTGCAGGAAACATGGCACCATGGTAATTATGTAGAATATGTTATGAACATTTATAAAGGAACCTTGCATGTCATATATGGCATCATACCACACAACTACATTGCAAAAGTGAACAGAAATATTACATAGATCATAACGTAGGGGTGTACAGCTGTGCATCCCGTGACAGTATCATCCACAATCTTTATCAGCAATGATTTTATATCTCTTTCTGCATTATTGATGAAAATGTTGAATATACTGTTGGATCTAGCTTCAGTTCCTGCAGAGCTTCACTAGAAACAAACCCATTTCATGATTACTCATCATTGATAGCTACTTTTTGAGATAGCAGTTAGCCTGGTCTTAATCCCTTTTTCTGGGTGCACTGTTAATATAGGATTTTGCTAATTTTTCAATCAGAATGTTGTTCAGTACTAAGTTGAACACCTTTCAGAATTCTAAGCATATTGCATCTATGAGGTTACTCTCTGTACCCAAACCTGTATTCTAATTAAAGAACTAAATGAAGTCAGATTTGTCTGACAAGATCTATTTTCTCTAAAATTATGCTGGCTGGCATTAATTGTATTACTACCTGTCAATTTTTTTATCCATTGGTTCCTATATCAGTTTTTCCATTATTTTGTCCAGTATTGATGTTAGATTAACCTGCTTGTATTTAACTGGGGCATCCTCCTTGCCCATAGCCCCCAGGGTATTTTGGCACATTACCAATCTTCCAGTCTTCTGGGATTTCACCAGTACACCAAGATATATTAAAAATTATTATTGGATCAGAGATCTGTTTAACCAACTCTTTTAGGAGTGTGCAAGTGCAAGTTATTTGGGCCTGCTGACTTAAAAATGTTTATCCCTATTAGATAATGACTAACATTCTCTTTGATTACTAAGGGACTGGATAGTATTTCATCATCCTTATGGAATACAAGTATATCATCCTGCTTCGTTCCCAATACAAAACAGAAATATGTCTTGAAACACTTCTGCCTCTTCTGCATCATTGACACTTACCACAATGGTATAGTGGGCAAATACCATTGCTAGAATTTTTTTTGTTCCCAATATAGTTTTTAAAACCTCTATTTCTTATCCGTAACCCTTCCAGCCATGACTTTTCCCTGTTATTTTAAGCTTCTCTTATTTTGTAACTTCTAATTCATATAAATTTGCTTTTTCTTTCCACTTTTTTCCCATTTGTTACATGTTGCTCATTTATTTCTAACTGCTGCCTTCTCTTCACCACTGAAAGTTGCCCTCTTCTTGATTTTTGAACCACAGCTTTTTGGCCATTTAATAAACTCTTTTTTGAAGAACTCCCAATTTGCATCCATGTTTTTCTGCCTAAATGTTCCTCCCAACCACTTTTGATGATAATTTTCTTCATCTCTGGGAAATTATTCCTTTTTAAAAACCAAGTATATGTAGCCAGTTAGTTCATTTTAATCATTCAGTTTTCTTATAGTAATGCTTAACCCAGGTTATTTCATATATAAGCAGTGTGTGATGAATAGATATAAGTAGGAGAAAACTAGAGAAGAATAAGATTGACAAGTATTTAGGAGTGTGTATCAGGTATATAAATAAAGTAAGACTGTAATGCAAGGCCTAGAGCCTAAGGCCTGGAAGACATCATCTTAGCCAAACTAGATCTCAGGCTTAAGGTGACTTGACCTAAGTGCATGACCCTAGAACGACCCTGCACCCGTTAGGTTACCAAATTACTGTAAAGGATGTGCCGATACATGATGTTTTGGAAAAACAGATCACAATGTATCTGTCTAGACTGCAAGGTGCCAGATTGTAACACTATGGAAAGTTCTGCTTTAACCACAGATCACAAAGGAATCATGTTTATGTAAATGCTAATGAGAATGAGGGTGATTAAAAGAACAGCCTATGAAAAGTGGGGCACCCCAGAATTTATGGGGTGTGGAAATACAGATAAGGAAAAGGAGGCAGCAACACTCATGTATATGCACAAGGTATGAAGTGTGGTCAGAAAAAGAGAAAAGGCACTTCTCAGGGATGGAAAGACTGAGCAGACCCCAGGACAAACCACCGTCTATTAATGACTGCTTGTTGAGAGATCTACCAGTGTCTACAATACCTTTGTGTATGCAAGTATGCTAACAGCATTAGTTAGCATGTGGACTCTCTTAGTTGGATATATGTTTGTTTATGATTGTTACATTCATCATCTGCTTAGTAAAATTATAATACATACAAGATTTCTTACTCGGGACTGTGTGTGTGGTCACGGTCTTCATCCTGTGTGTGTTCCCAGAACCTCCAAATCTAAGCATGATTTCCATTCTATTTATCTTAAAACTGTAGCAATTCGGGTGCTGGACTCACTGTAATTTACCCCAGAACTATCAGTCAATTCAAGATAAAAGAAAGACTACATCTGTATACATTACTGGTTCTTTGCCCATATTGAATGTAAATGGATCATGATCCCTAAGCAACCACCGACTTTCAGTCGGTGATTAATTCATCTTTATCCATCCTAATGAAGTCCAAAATAGTTACTTCACATTCGGTGCAATTCCTTTTGGGTTAGAAAATTATTTAGAAACTCTGATATATTACTACTGGTTGCATGAGACCTTTCACTTCTGGTTCCCAAATTGAAATCCCCCATAACAGCATTTCCTCTCCCATACTGCATGCCACAAACATTACAGACATTGCTAAGAAGTAACTCATTCTGTTTTCTGCTTGGATTTGGTGGTGAGTACTGGACCCCCACCAGGATTTCCCTCCTGGGCTCTGTTAGCTAATATATTGATCCTCATGCATTCAAGACCTTGTGGCTCTGTGTGCACCCGTATATGTTTATACAGGCAACAGTGTCTTGAATGCCGAGTGCCACATACTTCCTAAACAGGTTATAACCAGTGACTTTAACATTCCAGTTGAGCAAATCATCCCATAAAGTTGACAGTAATGTTTTGTAATCAGTGAGAACTTCCAATTTCTCTGGCTTGTTACCCAGACTCCTAATATCAGTTTATAAGCAACTGAAAAATGTATTCAGTTCACTTTTCTCATAACATGCCAAGTCTGAATTTGTACTGTGTTTGCCTCCTTAACACTCTCCTCTTGCATTTATTACTTTAACTCCTTCTGGCTGCTTCAGATTAGCACCCCACCCCCCATTTGTGTGATGCAGGATGCTCCATTCGTAGAGACCCTCGCCTGCTGGAATGTGGTCCAGTGTTCCACAAACCCAAACCTTCAGTGTCACTCCAATCATACAGCCATTCATCTCCAGTATTTTCCACTTAGGAGACCAGAAGATTCTCAGAGACTATCACCTGGACTTTTCTCTTCTTCCACTCCTTTCCAAGAGTCCAGAAGAAATCTTCTCTAACGGGTGTAGCTCCACCTGATGCCAAGCCACTGGTTGCAATTTGTATCATCATCAGTGGGGACTTCCCAGATGATTTCATTCACACTAGTGCCACAAATGCCATCCACACTAGTGGTATGGACTGGGGCACTGATTTCCCAGCCCATGAAATAAATATATCAGGCAGCCTTCAGTTAGCTGTTGTCCCTGGGATGAAGGGGCACGTTAAAAGAACTAGAGAGTCCAAACAGCAGTTTCCACAGATAGGCCTCTGGGCAGGGCTCCAGGTCACACTCAGCTTTTTCCCCCCGACTACCTCCTAGACAGTTCTTTATATTTCCCCTGCTCCTGGTAATAGGTCAGGACTAACAGGTTGCAACATTAACCCCGGTGGGTAGAGGCTAGCATTGCCCTTGTACCCCATCTCAGAGTATGGCCATGGACACACTTTGAATCTACACTTGCCCTTTTCTGCATTTCTACGTACTGCCTCCAGGCCTAGGACACACTGGAAAAGAGAATGGCTGCAGAGTGAGAATCTGAAGGCCAAAATGAATGGCACAGGCTGTCTTGTCTTCGGACTCTGGAGCCAAAGGGATTTAATAGTAGCCGTTAGTAAGGTCGAGTGTGGCTGTGAACTAGGCCCGACCCAGCCTCATGAGAGGCTGCTGCTGAAGGTAGCAACCCTGCTGTGGGCCTACTCAGGGTGCCCAAACTGCACTGAGGAGCAGGGCCCTTTCTTGCCTACTTCACCAATTGTCATTCAAGATCCGTAGGACACCTAGGGGTCTGAGTGACCACAGGCAATAGTGTCTGGGAATCTGATCCCTGCTGGGTCCAAGCCACATTGGGTGGCAGTGGATTTATGGGCCCATCTTCCCAGGCAATGGCCTGTCAGTAGAGACTACTCCAGCCAAGGCAACACTCCTTATGAGGGTTGTTTTTTTGTTTGGTTGGTTTTTTTTGGTCAGGATAGAAGGACCAAAGAACTTAAGGATGAGCAAGATTTTCCCAAGTGGTACATTAAGCCCCTCCCATGGGCTAGGATCCTGGCATGATTGATTTGCCTCTTACTGCAGGCTGGTTACCAGGTCCTGGCCTCACCCGGCATCAGTGGTGTATGACGATTCTTTTGCTATGGCCATCACCAACTCGGTAGCCCTCCCATACACACACAGTTTATGTCTAGTAGCGGGGTAGAGTTGGAACTCTCCATGGATAGACCCTACAAGCAACATGCCTCCAGCCTTCAGGTAGATGCAGCTCAGTAGCTGCTCAGGTACAAAAGTCTGGCCAGAACCTGAGTCAGAGTCAACCACCCCCTGGACCTCCATCGCATTGACTAGAATGGGAATGGGCAGACCTAGAGCACTAGGCTCCCCAAGGAATGATGATGTCTTGGAGGAGCAGGCTACAGCATTATCATATTCCAGACTGAGGTAGAAATGGGGGCTATGGCCCTCTTTACCACAGGTGAAGCAGATCAGTCCCCTTCCTACCCCTAGGATTGTACCAGCCCCCACCTAGTCAATGCTGATTTTCAGCAGGGAAGCAGCTTCTGCAGCTTCTATCCAACCCTCTTCTCTTCTGGACCCCCTTGGTCACTGCCCAATTGAAGCCCTTGGTGATTGTTGCCCCCAAAGGGGATTTCTTAACTGAGGAGCTGCCCCAGTCCACAAAACAGCCTTCCCGCATCCCTCTTAAATCCCTGGGTTGCCCCTTTTTCCAAGAGTACAACAGTTTGCAGGTGGAAGTCAAAGAGATCCACTTCTCCTGTTTCAGGCTGGGGGAGGACACACAGTTTAGTTCAGCCTCCAAAAAGTTCTTGACCAGACACACTGTGGTCTCCAGGTTGGCTGCTGTAGTTCAAGAACACTAGCTTGATGATTTCCTCCAGGGATCAGGACTCTGCCTTCACTTCCGTCACTGGAAGCCAGGGCTGGATTTAGGGACAAGTGACCCCAACAACTGCCTTCAATTCTGGGCTCGGGTGGTGGTGCTGAGCTCAGAGTGTCAGGATCTTGGTGCTGAATCCAGGAACTTTTTTTGTGCCTTGTGGCTGCCTTTCCCTCAATCCAGTTGTGTCAGATGCAAGGCCATATTTAGATTCAGTATCTTTCTTCAGAAGAGATACATTCTGTTTTTAGCATCCATGTACCTGTTGGAAAAGCCTCACAGACAATGTTAAACAAATCTGACTGTGAAGCCGCTAAATGGTACTTGCTGGGGGAAGCACATTGATGGTGTAAGGCCAGTGAGGTGCCAAGTGAGTGAGGTTTATGACACCCTGATGGAACAGGCTCAGTCGAGTAAAGCTAAGGATAGAATTCACCATGAGGTGCGAAGCCTGGCAAACCAGATCATTGACTTAAAATTTCTGGTCACAGTAATCCTTGTCTGTATGGCCCAGACAGTCCAAAAAAGTGGCTTTAAGGACTTCAGTTTTTGGGTGGCCATCTTGAGCCACCTTAAAGGGGTATAATTTTCAGAGAGTGGGTAATCCACTAAGGAGCTGGTAGCTGTTGCTGTTGAAATCTCTGAGGCAGAGGGAAACCTGAATTGCACATGCGGTGCCAGAAAGAATAGGGCCTGAAATCTTCACCTACTGAGAAGATTTGCTGCCCACTGAGGAATGGTGCCAGCAAAACACACATAACAAGTCAGCATGTTCTGGCAGGCAGGATATAAACAACCCAGCCAATTTGAAGACCAAACCATTGCCCGGTTAAGAATAGGACTTGAAAAGAGTCCAGGAGAGACCTTGGGACAGAGTCTCAGCAGAGGTAGATAAAACTCCAGTGAGGGGCAGGTTGCTAGGTTCAGTTACACCAGCTGAGGATCTGCCCCCTTGGACCGTGGCTGCAAGGTGAACTTTCTTTGGCTCAGTGCGAGTCCTGCTCACCTCATCAACCAGCAACTTGTTAACTGAGGGAGTCCTTCCCAAAGTGCTGCTTCAACTGTCCCAATGGAAGTATTGAGCGGGGGGAGGGAAGATTTTCACTTTGGTTCTGTGGATTCCATGTGGGAGCTGGATCTCAGACAATTGCTGCCCAGTTTTGGAGCCATTTCAATTCAGGCTGACACATGGAATGCGCCATGGGAGGCCATTTTTAAACTTGAAGCATAACCCAGGTTTGTTTATTTTTTTCCCTGCTATCCAAGGTCTGTAACATGTGCATAATGAACCTAGAAGGATATGGTTCTTGATAAATGGTGTTTTTAAATTTATTTTCTGCCTGTTGCCACACTGGTTGGGGAAACCTGCCCCACCAGTCTTTCAATTTCGATTTTCCATTCATTTTTTACTTCCAGCTGCACTATAAAATCAACAGTAGTCAATGAAACAATAATAGGAGAGGGGGACTGGGATTAGAGACAGAGCCCATCTCTCACCAGTAGACACGTGACTCTAAAGCTGAGTGTTGGCTGATAATTATTATTAACAAAAGCAACATGAAGGGTGGAGGGAAATGCGATCTTCCTTTTGTGTGGTGTGCAAGCACTACTTTTGAATACACTTATATAGAAAAATAACTCTCTTTAGGGTGGAGAAGGGATGGGTCCACCTTTCTGAAAATGCGGTTTTTGTTTTGCTGTTTCAAGGGATTAAAATCTGTTGTGGAAAGTTTTGCAGTTTTCATGAGCATTTATGAGGATCAGAAAAATAAGCTGGGTCAAGAAATACAAATCAACATCGTTGCTATTAACCCATCTATCGCCACACCGTTTGTTCTAACAAGGATGTGCTTAATGGCAAATTTCCTGGCTTTACTGCAGAGACAATCAGATGGAAGATTATATATCTATTTCCTTCAGCATAGCCTAAAAGGGTACAGCTGGAAGATGATTTAATTGAAATCCAATGGTATGTTGCCAAAGTTGGACTGGACTGAAAAGATGCACAGTGATTTTGTTCCCTTCCATGCCACCTACTACATATTGATGTACAATATTGATCAAAAAAGAATTGCTGCCTATTTCTCTGATGGGATCCCTTGACTTACACCATTAGGTGCTGCGTTCAGAAGACTGATAGAAGATGCAATAGGTCAGATGTGAGATTATTCACCTCTAGGAGCCGGGCAGTTATTTTTTAATGCTCTGAGTCTATACGATCAAAGTCCATGTTACAGAACCTAAGAAGCCACTTCTTTCTCCATGTTCCATCACAACAGCTGAGATCAGTTAATATGTTCTGCACTATCTCAACACTGGAGTGGCTTGGGAAGGGAGTTTTCAGTGAAAGGTCTTTGTCTGTTGAATTTGCCTCTGTTACTGGTTCACCCATGCCTAACTGTGAACCTTCATGGTGCAATGTAAAGTCTTCCTCTTCATTCAGAGTTCTGTCTTGAGAGAGGTGAAAAAGAGGAATACAAGGCAGGGATTCCCTCCTCTGTGTTTGAGCAGCACCCAGCCTAGCAGGGCCTCTGGGTGCTATAAATGTTTATACATTATAAATATTTACTACCATAGCTAATTGTAAAGCTGCATCTCTTTATATGTAGTTGGACAGTCCATTAATTTTGCATTATTTTCAATAATTCATTCAATGGCCATACATCCAGAGAGATTGTGATGATCTTCACTTATTTAATGCATTATTTTTATTATTTGCATGTCAACAGTACTGGGCCACATCCCCCGCTCGTGAATATTTTCATAGTTGGGGCTATGCTGACTTGCACTGGTCAAGAATCTGGCCCATCGACTTCAATGGAGCTATATAGATTTACACTGACAGAATGTTCTGTGCTTCACGAACCTAGAAGACATGGCCCCTGTTACCAAGAGCTTCCAGATGAAAGCTGTGATTCTGCAAACCCTTACACATGAGTAACTTTCATTCTCTGAAAATACTAGATTTTCATTAATCAGTATTCCTTTTGACCATTACTCCTGTGTGTTTGTGGGACCAGGGCCTAAATTTGGCACAGTAAATACAGACAAAAGGTAGATAATACACAGGTAGAAAGTCAGTATTCTGAGAGGTGCAGATTTTAAGCAATGGCTGGATATGTTTGGTAGGGTGTCAGTTGAAGGATTGCAGGAGAGAAACCTGTTTTGAACAGAAACCTGACTGAAGAGCTGGAAGATGAAGGCGTTCCAAGCACAGAAGTGGGCATGGAAGGAAGTGCAATGATAAAAGTGGGAAAAGGCAGCCAATGTGCAGGTTGTCTGGCTTTGTTACCGATTAAAAGTTTTGGAAATGAGAACAAAAAGTTTTCTGCCTTCCTCTTAACTTACCACCCTCATGTGCTATATTTGTCATCTGGGACTAGAGCAGCAAGGAAAAAAATGCATTTGTATAAAAATAAACCAACTTTTTTATCTACTATTTTTATGAGAAGTTTAAAATGAAGCATCACATAAAAAATTAAAACCAAATCTACTCGTTTGCCAAATTTTATACAAATAGAGATGGGCTATTTTAACAAAAATAAATACACCTCTTACTGAGGTCTTTCCCTGTGTATCATACCAGGAGCTTTTGTCTTCGCTGGTCTGGGTATTTGATCCAAAAACATACAGAGATCTGCCAAACCACTAACTGCAACCAAGACAAAGTTGAGTGAAAAAGGAGCCAAAAAAGTGGTGGGTTGTTTTTTTGGGGGGGGGGAGGGGAGGTGGACGACTTTTTTAATGTTAAATCGCACTTAGATTTCTTTTGTTTTAAAACCCCTTTCAATATGTTTTCAAGCATTATTTTAATGCTACTTACCAATGAAAGGAATGGAACTGTTTACAAAGGAGACTAATAAGTAGGAACGTGATAAAGGTTTATAAAATGAAAGATGACTCATAGACTCTAAGGTCAGAAGGGACCAATATGATCATCTAGTCTGGCTTCCTGCACAATGCAGGCCACAAAACCTCACCGACCCACTCCGGTAGTAAACCTCTAACCTAGGACTGAGTTATTAAAGTCCTCAAATCATGATTAAAAGACTTTAAAGCACAGAGAATCCACTAGCAAGTAAGCCATGCTACAGAGGAAGGTGACTGATGGTGGTATAGAGATGGGAGATCAGGCACTTCTATTTTAGAAATGGCAAAAGGCAATATTTCTTAACTCGGTGTGCAGTTACCTTGAGGAACTCATTGACACAAGATACCAAAACCCAGTATGTGCTTGCCTGCATCTTTGGCTACCTAAAGGCTTTTAAATATCTGGGCCTCAAGTCAATTAATAATGTGGCAAGCCTGAAGGGTATAGAAGAATAGCTTTTAACATATCTAAATCTTGAGATGCTTATTTTTGTGTCATATTCCTTCCTAATAATCTAACATCGTGCAAGATTTAAAGAGCTCTGTCTGGCTACCTTATCAAAAAGAAGATTAAAAGATGACAGTGTATACGGACCCTCACCATGGGGAAAATACTTGATGTTCTTTAGCTTCCAACCATTCATTCTTTTTGTGCCTTTCTCCACTAGATTAAAGACAAATTCAAATTAGAAATGACACCATTTTTTAATAGTGAGGGTGACTAACCATTGGAACAAAATACTAAAGGAAATGGTAGATCTCCATCTTTTGATGTCTTCAAATCAAGATGGGATACATTTTTGGAAGATAGCCTTTAGCCAAACACAAGTTATTGGGCTCAATATAGAGATAACTGGGTCAAATTCTATGGCCTGTGCTTTACAGAAGGTCAGACTAAGATAGTCTAGCAGTTCCTTCCGGCCTTAAACCCTGTGATTCATTGTGTTACCAAAGGTCTGTGGGGATGGGGGCCAGTCCAATGTAAGCACTTTTAGAGATATAAATCAAGATACAGCCAACCAGCACCTCATCACTTTATTTAAATATTATAACCTCTGGCTATTTTACCAGTGCTTTTAGACTGCAAGTTCTTCGGGGCAAGAATCATGCCTTTTATATGTGGAAAGTACCTAGTATATTGTGGGATTTAGTAGAAACCCACATGAATTACGACAACAGTTCATTAGGCTGGCCATCACCTTTGACCGATGAGGCCACTACCTACACAGTTCTACAAATACATCTGTCTCCACTGTTACCTTGCCTTTCCACCTCTCTCTGTCTCGCTCTCTCTCTCATTTGTCTGTTTACTCACCTGTAGGATATTGGCTAAATCCTAGATTGTGAATTCTCTAGGGCAGGGACTGTTTGTGTTGTGTGTTTGTACAGTGCCAAGTACAATGGGGCCCTAATCCTTCTTTGGGGTACCCAAGCACTAACGCAATAATAATAATCTCCTTCCACTACCAAGCACAATGGCTGGCACCGTGACAACAGGGCAGTCAAAGTATCAAGTGTTGTAACAAAAGTAAATAATGGAGGTGGGGTCAATGAGGACATGGTAGGTGGTGGTCTGAGTGAGAAGCACAAGTATGAAGCGGGGATAGGCCCCTAATAGAGAGAACTGGCCAGCTCTGCCTCTCCCATGGTTTCCTGCTGCTTAGATTTCTCAAGTGACACACCACAATGGGGAAGAAAAAGTGGATTCCAGGCAGGAAAGCAATACATGAGTCTTTTTGCTCTGGACTCTCTTCCTTGCTTCTCCATGAAACCTGAAAAGCATCCTGCAGAGAACCAAGGGCTAATTGGTTAGAATTCAGTTCTTGGTGTATGATGCTCCACACCAGCAGCAGCTCTGAAAACGCTTGTCAAATCCCAGAGTGACAGACATGAGGAGATGCATGCGGAATGTGGGATTTATGACTGTCATTGACCTTTTGTTCCTCTTAATCCCTTTCCCTCATGGTTCCTTCCCTGAGCTGGCGCTCAGTTTGGCCTGGACTTCTGTATGCAGGCAGCAGCCCATGTTTGAGATGTGTCATGATCAGATCCCAGCTGGGTTGTATACCTGCCTTTACGCTTGCCTATGTTCAAGTGATTCCCCACACAACAGCCAGGGATGTACATGTGTATTTGGGAAGGGGGCCCAGCTGATAGCAAGAAGAGGGCACTACCCCTTCACCTATATCAGCCAAGAGAGTGAATGGGGAAGACCAGGCACCAGGAGAAGGGAGGATGCTGTGCCAATTAGAACACCAGCCAGAATTTTTTGCATCAATTTTGAATTTTCTTGGTGGTGTCCAACAACTCCCTTTTAATGATTCCATCTAGAGTGCAAGGTCCCCAGGTAGAGATGGCATCTTTATTTTCTTTGCAAAGTATTATACATGCAAAAAGATAAATTACAGCCACAAAACTTCTATGGTGAATAATGTTGAGTTGATGTGTCCATAGGCAATGGGATAAAAGCTCACAAGTAAATGAGGCTGCCATCTGTATAGTGCCGTTCATACAAAAGGTTCCCAAATTGCTTTTCAGACCATAAACTCTTTGGGGCAGGCACTGTGTTCTTGTCCTGTGTTAGTATACATCTAGCACAATGGAAACATGGTACATGACGGGCTTCTCAGCATAATTACATTGCAAGTAAATAATCTATGGGTATCACTTCACCAAACACAGATGAGCAATGTGGCAATTGTCTGGCTTATAAAAACCAGGGATGACTGTCTTCTTCTAGTGACTGACCCCAGCCAGAATAAGACTCTGCTATTTGGTAGCAGTTGATGGGATTACTTCTTTAGCTCAGGTGGGGGGGGGGGGGGAGCTTGTGCTTTTCTAGTTGAGATGTTTGGCCCATTTTAGTGAGTCAGAATGTAGTTTCCTAGAACAGAATTTGATTCGGATGCTGGAGTCAACAACCGCTTTTGCAATGTGAATAAGATGGGATGAGGGGGAAAAAAGGGTAAGAAAAGTCTTTGATTTGACTATTTTAACATATTCTGCATTTTTTAACTAGGTGAAAGGACTAGAGGAAAGGGCTGAGTATCACGGTACAGAAATACATTGAGCTGAGATGAGAAAGACTGCCATTTTCATTGTTAGGCACCTAAACCTATATTTGAGCATGTTGATAAGTTCTCTCATTTCTAGAGGTACAGAACAATTACTTCTTCTGTTAAAGTCAATGGCAGCAGTGGGAACTCAGGCCTCTGAAAACTAAGCCACTGACTTACAGCTGGGTTTTCCCAAGGAGCCTGAAGGAGTTGGGAACCCCTTTCACTAGGATTTGGGTCTCTATCCCAGTAGATTCTTTTGAAAATCCCAGTCCATGTGCTTAGCTTTGCGTAAGCCAAATTTGAAAAATTTTGGTTAACTTTGCCAATTGCAGAATAGGACAAAAAGCTCGCCCTCAGTTTCTGCTTTTAAATCCATTCCACTGAGGTGGAGGCTGCCCAGAAATTTAAATTTGCACCCATGCTGTATATGGGTGCTGTAATTATGTGCTCGAATGCTCTGCCTCCCTTATATTCTCAGCCTCAAAATGGCAATGATTTCCAAGCGGGCGCAAAGAGGCACCAGGAAGGACATCATTGCAGGATTGTAGCCGCACTCAGTTGCCAGGTAGAATCTCTGGTTCAGTAACAATGACAAAACCTTTGCTGAATTGTGACCATGCTGCTTTCTTGTCTAAACACTTTTGTTTTCTCCCTCTGCCTATGCTCAGTTTAGCTGGAGTTATAGCGTGCCTCGATTGGAATGCGATAGGTTCCTCTTAATGCAGAAGCAGAGCATCCCATTCCTTAGAACTGCTCTGACAGAGAAAAGGAGGAGGAAAGACGATATTATATGACCAAAAGAAAGAAATCAGACCAAATAATTTAACACTAACAGTATATGCAGCTGGAGGGGGATCCTGGTTTATGCAGAAGCAGCAGCTATGACTTATGTTTGTTAAAAATAGGAGGAAGGCCAGTCAGCGCTGGTCTCCATTTTGCCCGAAACAACTGTACTTAAATCACTGACAGCAATTCATTCCCAGCTCTCTGGAGCCTGCAGATGCTACGTCATTTCTCACTGTCATAACTGAACTGCAAAAGGAGACTATTTCTTCTCATTTCACTTCAGGAAAGAGTCATGCCTAATGGCCAACATGCATTGGACAAGCGGCTGTTGACCTAACCCAAAATCTTCTAGCTCTCCAAGTGCCTCTCTACCTGGCCTGGAGTCAGATCCTCCAGTACCAAGCATAAACTTTTGCCATCTCCCCATGTTCCCAAATTATTATTATCGATAGCACCTGGAACCCCAGCTGAAATCAGGGGTCCAGTATGCTAGGCACTGTACAAAACACAAAATAAGAGAGAGTCCCTGCTTCAAAGAACTTCCAATCTAGAGAGATAAGACACACAAGTAGTGCTGTCCCCATATTAAGACAGAGGACTGAAGAACAGAAAGAGGAAGTGACTTGGGCACGGTCACACAGCAATTCTGTGGCAGAACAAGGTGTTTGAACCCATATGTCCAGTGAACCAGTCCAGTATGGCACCCATCTCAAGTACTTTTTCGGCAGTATACATTCAGTGCTGCTCCCAAGAAAAGTCTAATGTTTGCGTGCAGGGAGAGGCCATCTCAGAGATCCGCCTTTGGAGCAAATTCAGGATAAAGCTATTAAAAAGAGATGACCAAGCAAATCATGCAGTCATGGGGACACGTGCCAGGTGCCTTCACTGAGCATGTTTGCTGTTTGCAGTTTTCTTTTCATTTGAGGCCAGTGCGCTTCTGGCTAGGAAGCAAGTCTTGTCTTCATCTCTCTCTTAACAACCTTCCTGAAGTATATATTGGTTATTTATACATAAACCTGCCCACAAATCCTGGTAAGTCAGCCTGCCACGCATAGCAACGTAATCTGTTGCCTGGTGGGTATCTGCAAGGTGTGTAGTTGCACTCAGAGAGTGTGCGGGGGGGTGACAGATGGGCCGAGTACTATCCTTGGCAGATTTAGGAATAGAAGTCAGAGCTGACGGGCGTTGCCTCTCAGGAGCTGGAAAAGGATCAGCTTGGAGCAAAGGCTGGCGCCACATGTAGGGGTCTGGCGGCGAGTGGCAGAAGTCTGTGGGCACTGGATGCCTCTTAACATATTCACTGCCCTCAAGACAAGGTAAATTGGTGGTTGAGGCAGACATCAGTTGTGGGTAGTTAGCCCGCTTTCCCAAATTCTTGGTAAACCAAATCTTTTGTTTGTTTAAATTGTTTTTCTTTTTCCTTTTCTCTTTAAAATGCAGTTAGTGCTGGTGAAAGGTGCCAGCTCAGCAGCACTTGATAACCAGGAGCTAAATTCATCTGCCCTCCCCGCCCCCAGTCAGGTATGGCAGAGCTATTCCCTCCCATTTGTCCTTTACTCCCCTCCCCATAACCTGTCAATGGCTTCAACCCTACACTGATGGAGCCAGCCTAGGGTAGGCACAAAAAAGTGTTTGTCTGTGTCCATTCATCCCTTAGCATCTCCACCAACAACAAGCAAAGCTAATTGGTATGGAGAGATCTCTTTGACATGGACAGCTGTCTATCAGGAGTCAAAATGAGGCAAAGGGAACATAGGAAGTGCTATAGCGGGTCAGCCTGGTGATGGGTCCAGATCAGGATCTTAGCTCTGACAGTGGTGGGTACCAGATGCTTCAGAGAAAGTTGTAAGAACCCTACAGTGGGCAGAAAAGAGATCATCTGCCCCCAGAAAAAGTTTCTTTTACCTGCCATTAGAGATGAGCTTGAGCTTGGAGGTGGGACAGTTTACCTCCCATCTTGGCCAAAAAATTTTGTTCCTTTTTGTTTGCTTTTTAATCCTCACCAATGCATCTTTTGATATTGAATAATGTCCAGGCTTTTAGGGGTCTTCTGCTCAGTTCTTGGCCTCAATGCTATTTTGCAGCAGTGAGTTCCATAGGTTAATTGGTCATTCTGTGTAAAAGTGTTCCTTTTCTTTTAAAATTTGCTGCCTTTCGATTTCATTGAATGTTCCCTTGTTCTTGTGCAGTGAGACAGTGTGAATAGCAGTGCCTACTCTATCTTCTTTATACTAATTATTTTGACTCTCAGTCACTTCTGATCTCAGATCATAGAATCATAGAATAATAGGGATGGAAGGGACCTCACAAGGTCATCTAGTCCACCCCCCTGCTAAAAAGCAGGACCACTCCCACTAAATAACCCCAGCCAGGGTTTTGTCTAACCGGGCCTTAAAAATCTCCAAAGATGGAGATTCTACCACCTCTCTAGGTAGCCCATTCCAATGCTTCACCACCCTCCTAGTGAGAAAGTTTTTCCTAATATTCGACCTCGACCTCCCCAGCTGTAATTTGAAACCCTTGCTCCTTGTTCTGTCCTCTGTTACCATCGAGAACAGCCTAGCTGTTTGGAGCACCCCTTCAAGTAGCTGAAGGTTGCTATCAAATCTCCCCTCAGTCTTCTCTTCTGTAGACTAAATAAGCCTAGTTCCTTCACTCTCTCCTCATAAGATGGTAGTTTGCGTTTCACACTGTGAGTTTCCTTAATAGCTTCTTGTGAGGACTTTGTCAAAAACTGTTTGAAAGTCCAAATATATAATTTCAGCCAGTTCTACTTCACCCACTATTTTAACAAGTCCAAAGAATTCTAGTTATTCATGAGACACAGTCTACCTCTGTAGAAGTCATGTTGATTGGTCCCTATCATATCATGCTTACTTAAGAGTTTTATAGTTTATCATTCCAGTCAATTTGCCTGATACTGGAGTAAAGCATACTACTCTGTAATTCCCAACATGGCCCCTTTGCCTCCCACCCTCCCCAAATAGCTACAATCATTTGTTAGCCTCCTCTCCTCCAGTATAGTAGCTGACTGACAGAGTGGAGACCCAGAGTTCCCAGGTCTATATAATAGTGATCTATTTCGAAATCACTCAGCATGCAACAGCTCCTACTTAGAGATGGACCCCCCAGAAAAAATTGCCCAAAAACAAATCCCCTTTTCTGGTGGTAGTGGTGTGGGGGGAGGAGGAAGATACAGATATAACAGCACCAAAACCCTTTACAAATTCAAGTCAATTTTACCAAACTGGCATGGTCTCTCACTAAAATAATAATCTGAAAAAATTGCAATGTTTTATTTTTTTTAAAACATTTTACATTTTTAATTATTTTTTAACGTTTTGGTTCCAAATGACATTTTATTAAACAATCATAAGCATTTAAAAATGGTTGAAATTAAAATAAAATGTTTTTATTTGACAAACTGAAACATTTTGTTCAATCTGAAATTAATTTTTATTTGATTTACCCAAAACTTTTAAAAAATATTATTTTTTTTTACCAGAAATTATTCTTTCCAGAATGGCCAACAAACCAAAAAAATTCATTATTTACCCATCTCTATTCCCAAGGAGAAATGAGCCTTTTGAAAATCTGGGCCAATATGAATAGAGAGGCTACCTTTCACAGTTACATCAATTAGGAGAAGAAAAAGCAGTTCCCAGGACACACTGACAATCAGTAGCTGCCTGGAGTTAGGAGGAAATTTCCCCCATAGGCATGTTAATGAATAATTGAGATGATGCATGATTTTACACCTTCCTCCTAACAAAGTGTCACTAGCTACTATGGGTGACAGAACACAGAGTAGATGGGCCACTGTTCTATTTCCCTGTTTCCATGTTTCAGTGTGGTTCTTTGGGAAATATTAACAGATTTTCTGAGAGTTTTTGTTGGATTTGACTGCATTTACCTCATTTGACTAGATTTATCTCATTTAAGCTCTTCACTCAAAATTGTTTTTCTATTGGAACTCAAAACATGCCCAACAGCTTAAGCATCAACTTTGCCTTTCTCATTTCATTCTGCCAGGCAGATCTTTCCTTCCATCAAGCTCACTGTACTAAACTGGCTCGACACAGACTCTTCCCCACCCCGTTAGGGATTATCCGAGTCCACTTATTTGAATCAGACAAAAGACATTCCTTGAGCTTTGTACTCTTACAAATCAAAAAGCATCTGATGAAGTGGGAATTTCTCCTACGAAAGCTCATGCGATAAATTCATTTGTTAGTCTTTAAAAGTGCCACAGAACTCCTTGTTTGTTTTTCAAAAACTTCTAGTAACTTGAATTTCTTTTTGCTCCTTTACACTTTCAAAGTTAAATGTTCATGTCTGTCCTACTCACAACTATGCCTGAATCATTTTCTTCAACTCCCCATATGATATGTACTGAAGCTTCTTAGGATGCGGCTGCTGAAGGATATTCGTTAGTGCTTTAGCAATATCATTTTATCTATGTTGCAATTCCTGTCTGACACTGCAAAGGGCTCAGCAACATAGTAATTACTGTTGGAATTTATCCAGTCATGAGAACAAGCAAGCTTTCAATCTGGATTATCCCCAATAAACCATCTCCCTGGGACAAATGAATGGCTGAAGATGATGAAGAGATATAATCTGCCATTGTTTTGGGTGACAAGGTGGAGGAGGCAATATCCTGAGAAGAGATCTGTGTAAGCTAGAAGTAGGTCATATAAAAGGCATCACCTCACTCACCTTACCTCTCTGATATCCTGAGGCTGACACTGCTGCAACACCACTGCATCCTATATTGTTTTGGATGCTTATTTTCCATCCAGTTTGAATAGCATTCCCTAGGAAAAGCCCTTCTGAGCCAAGGCTTATGACAAAGATCACATTTAACTCTTGAGACAGAGACATGAAAATTAAGCTAAATGCCAATAAACTATAGACAGTACCTGCATCAGGGAAACCGAGAGAGACGGACAGAATGGACAATCAATTGTCAGAGAAAACCTGTAGTGTGTGTGCCCTAATCCGTACGCAGTTAACAAGCAGGCTCATTCCAGCGGACACTATGTGGCAGGATGTGCAACAAAACTGAATTCCATGAGCTCTCGGGGTCATTAAAGATTCCGTTGCACTTCTTGCAAAAGTGGTTGTTGACTCCAGCATCTGGGTCAAATTTTGTTCTAAGAAATTTGCCTCCCTCTTGCTCTCTCAGAGAAGCTGGCACGCTGCCTTCCCAAAGGGAGGTGATGCCAATCTTGGCTATCTGTGGACCCAGTACTTCCCCTGGCATTGATCTGCAACAAAAGAATGGGTTTTGAGGCTGAGGGAATTTAAATACCTGCAAGGCCATGGAAGTCAGTGGCCTAAACTACATTGGAGAGAATTTAGCATTTGTGCCTTCCAAACTCCCACTTGTTCCTCAGGCAGTAGAAGGCTTAGCACCATCCACTTGGCTTTTATCAGCAAAATAAGCAGGTCCTTAGAGATAACAAACCACATGCTTCAGGGTTTACACCAATCATTATTAGAGTTCAGCATGGGACTTAATGGGGGGAGCTGATCATCCCATGTCTGTCTACTAGAGGGTTTTTTACACCGTCATCTGATGCTAGCCACTGATGGAGACAGGCTATGGGACAAGATAAACCTTAGACTGAGTTGATCTGGCAATCCCCTTGGTTCCTCACTCAAAATAAATCAGCCTTGAACAGAGACATGGATCAATCCCCAGCAAAAGTCACTCCAGCTAGCCATCGGCTGATTTGAGATTTTGCTGCTGGGTCTAGAGGGGGCCAAGAACTGACCCAGCCACTCTCATTCAGCCTAGACTTTGTCGCTGGAAACCCTTGCCCTCTTCCCTGCGCCCTTTGTCTCTCAGAGAGAAATACAATCTATGCAAGGAGCAGGGGGGATTGAGGAGGAGGAGGAAGGGGGCAAAGGAAGAGCAGGCTTGTTAAGGGAAGGATTATGGTGTAGGGATGCAGATGGCTGCCTGTGCTTCCTGCTCCTCAGACAAGCGATGACGCCAGAAACATGAACCTTCATTTAAAAAATAAATGTTTCTAGCCCTCATGGTTGTAGGAAAATCTTGAAAACATAACGTGAGTAAAACCAGTGCCATGATGTTCTCTTCAGACACAGGCAGACTGGGAACAACTGTTCTGAGAGAAGGAAACAGCCTCCCTCAGGTCCACCAGGTTAGGGTTCCCTATCGTTAGCAAAAGAGGCCGGGGTAAAGTCAGTTCCACACTGGACAAGTCTGAAGAGTGCTTCTAGTCCCAGCATGCTTAGTCACATTCCCCCGACAAGGTGCGGGGTAACCCAGTAAGTCTGTCAGTCAGCCCTCAGTGAGTACCTTCTGTTGCTTTCTCAGCTGAAGTTGTAGGTCTGGTGGAAAATACCAGCTGTCTACCAAGCTGGTGTCAAGGTTTTTCCTCCAGCAGATTCTCCCTTGGGGTGAAGAACTGCCTCTTAGTTTTAGGGGAAATTCCCTCCTTTTGCTGCAACAAGCCTCCAGGCTGCTACAACACACACTCACACTCTGTAGCAGAGACTGGGTTTTAAGGGTTTGGAGTAGGCTTTAACTGGGTTCAGGTGTTACTAATTACCCTGTAGTAACTTCTCCCTGGCCTACAGCAGGGAACAGGGCCTTCAGCATTCTGGGGCTGACATTCCTGTCCCCGAATACTCTTTTGAAGCCCTCTGGCCTAACCTTATCACAGGCCCTATTCATGTTAACAGGTGGCTGAGTCTAAAACCAGCTGTTTGGTGGGAAGGCTGCCATTTGCACTGTCTCAGTAGAGGACTCTACGTGTGTGGATCCTCACTTCTGGCAGCCCATTCCAAGTCAGTTAGGGTGGTGATGGCCGTATCCCCTCACCCCAAACAATCCTCTGCTTGCATGGATGAGGGCTGAGTCTTCCTCAAAAATGGACCTCCACCCACCTGAAGACAAGGAGCCGTAGTCTGAGAGGGGGTAATCTATAACCTGTCTAAAGAGGAGCAGAGACAGGTCTCTAATGGCAGGTCTTTGCTATTTCAACTGGTGGCTCATGGGGTGCATCTACACTGGCAACGTAGGTCGACTTAAGGACGCTTAAGTCGACCTAAACTATTCCCCATCCACACTGGGCTTTTATTAAGTCGACTTAAGCGCTTCCTTAAGTTGACTTAATAACAGCTTACATCAACTTAATAACACCACCTCTGAAGGTCGACAAGCCTTAAGTCGACTTCTTAAGTCGACTTCAAGCCAGTGTGGATGGCTATGTTTACTGTTAAGTCGACTTAACAAGGTTGACTTAAAGTGTAGTCACTCTGTTAAGTCGACTTAACAGAGTCGACTTAACTTTACAAGTGTAGACATAGCCTTAGATTCATGGATTCCAAGGCCAGAAGGGTCCACAGTGATCTTCTAGTCTGACTTCCCGTATAAACTGCCCCCAAATCATTCCCAGAGCTGATCTTTTAGGGAAAAAAATCCAATATTGATTTAAAAATTTCCAGTGGTGGAGAATCCACCAAAACACTGGATAAATTGTTCCAATGGTTAATTGCTCTCACTGTCAAAAATATACACATCATTTCCGGTCTGAATTTGTCTAGCTTAAGCTTCCAGCCATTGGACTGCGTTATACCTTTCTCTGCTAGACTGAAGATTTTTTTCCACATAGATACTTATAGACTGTGATTGAGCCACCCCTAACCCTTTTCTTTGTTAAGCTAAATAGATTAAGTTCCTTGAGTCTATCACTATAAAGTATGTTTTTTACTCCTTAATTCATTTTCCTGGCTCTTCTCTGAGCCCTCTCCAATTTATCAACATCCCTCTTGAATAGAGGGCACCAGAACTGGACACAGTGTTCCAGCAGCACTCACACCAGAGCCAAATATAGCAGTCAAATAACCTCTCTATTCCTACTGAAGAGTCCTCTGTTTTTGCATCCCGGGATCACATTAGTTCTCTTGGCCAACATACAGCACAGGGAATTCTGCTGATTATCCACCATGACTCTCAGATCTTTTTCTGGGTCACTGTTTTCCACTATCCTCCATCCTGTAAGCATGGTCTGTCTTTGTTCCCAGATGTACACATTTGCATTTAGCCATATTAAAATGCATATTGTTTGCTTGTGCCCAGATTACCAAGTGATGCAGATGGCTCTGTATCAGAGGGACATCCTCTTCACTCTCTACCACTCTTCCCCATTTTTTGTGTCATCTGCAAATCAGTAATGATTTGATGTTTTCTTCCTAGTCACCGATAAAAATGTTAAATAGTGTAGGGCCAAGAACTTGCAGGACTCCTCCACCTGTCCAATGATGATTCCCTATTGACAATTACATTTTAAGATCTCTCAGTTGGATGGGCCCTTCTCTACCACAGTAAGCAAGGCTGGGACCTACCGTCCCCAAAATGACTTAGCCAAACCCTAGACCTATGCACACAATTCTTAGGGAATCAGCATCTTGAGAACACAAAAGAACTTCTCACAATCTTGCTTTTCACGACCAAATGAGTCACCCAGTGCCCTTTTCAAGGAGGGGCTTGGTGTTGGGGCCAGTGGCCCAGCACCCTCAGTTCATGTGAAATCATCCCAGCATTTTCATAAAAAAATAATTCTGCACCTTGGTCACCAGACATTGCTAATGGCAGGTTCCAAGAACACAACCTAAATACCTGGTAGTTGAGTTGCAATAAAGGCTACTATACTTAGTGCCATACTTGCATTTCCAGTTATAAACCCCTATTTTCAGACCTTCAGAACTGTCCCAATTGAAAGTTGTGCCTTGCAAACAACGTTTCAACCTTTGGGATATATATATATTTTTACCATATTTAAAAAAAAAACACATTGTTTTGGCTATTTTTGAGCAACACATTTAAAATATAAACAGAGGTTTGCTGGCTTCAGAGCTATTTTTTGTGTTTGTACAAGTTAAAAATAGATGTGATTTATAAAATTAAACTTCACAGGGGGCCCAAAGTTTGTCTCTTCATTTGGCATCTTCCAAGAATGCTTCTCCAAAGCATGTTCATGTGTAGGCTCTGTGGCCTGAAGGCTCATTTACAAAATGGTCCAGAATGGCTCCTTTGAACTAAAAGTGCTGCTTGATGCAAGCTATTCATTTAGGGGAAAATTCCATCCCCCCGCAGACATCCATCACAAGACCTGTGCATCACTGAAATCCTAAATAGTCCCTCTTTGGCCCCTCCCTGGTTTGATTTGCTAGTGCTGGGACAAATGAGTCATCTGTTCAGCTGGTTGGGATCCTTCCATGTCTCACTGGGAACCGGAACTGAAGTGGGACATAGGACTCTTATTGGCCCTCTGTATGGGGTGAATGTCACCCTTACCCTAATAGCATGGACATATGATCTATAAACACTGAGCTGATCAACTTCACATTTCTTCTAAGGTAGGTCATTGTATAAATAAGCCCCCGGGCATTTTGTAAATAAATCTGCCTTTTTAAAAAAATAAAGAGGTATTAAAGAATAGAAGCCTGACTGGTAAACGGCTGGGAAATGTGCAGCACAGGCTATCTTCATCTCCTAGGCTTGCACTGCTGAGTCTATTTTGTAAGCAGCCGTGTAGATTAAAGATAAATGTTAAAATTCCTCTTTAAGTTTCTTGACTCTAGTCATGTCCTTCCCAACTGTGGTGTAATGAAGAATGCTGTGTTTGGGCTGGGCGTGAAAGTTAGAGACATTAGATTGAATTCAGACAGCAGGATGTGTCTTACTCGGGCTAGACTCCTACCCCCTGTGTTCACAAGATTGAAACAGCAGTGTGGGTTCTCCGGTGTGAGTGATGCAACAGGAGTCAATGGGCCAGGCCACATACAATGAAATTCTTTTGTTTGTGGGTGCCAGCCGAAGTAGGGCACATTTGTGGGTAGGGCTCAGCAGATCCACGGTGATACAGGCAGCTCAGCTGAACATGCCTGTTGGTGTTTTGGTGATGGAGGGGAGTTGAAGCAGCTTCAGAGACAATAGCAGCAGATTATTATTATTTGTGCCGCTCCCCAGCGTGTGCTGGGCTTCTATCCCTATGGATAAATCACCCAAGGTTCAAACTGCCTGTCACCAGATTTCACACAACATGCAGTCAAGGGAGTGAGGGTGGAAAGGATGGATGGACAGACAGGCCCATGCTAATGAAATCACTCTGTTAACTCACCAGAATTGTGTGCCCAGAAGGAATAAACCAAACAAAATTGAAAAACATATACTAGCCGTCTTAGAAATACATCTCGATTCTGACACTTCTTTGGAAGTCATGAGGGGAATGGGTCTTAAGGAGGGATTTGAATGAGAGGAGGATTATGGTCTGGTCAACCAACTCAGGAGAGAGCATCTTCTGCCTCAAGAGCCATGTGGAAAAAATGCCAAGATAGTTGTGGGAAAGATGGGCAAAAGAGACACTGAGGCTGGTATCATTAGCAGATTAGAGTGGGTAGGGGGCACTGTGATAAGAGGCTAGAAGGGAAGGTCGATTAGGCCTTGAAGGAGTGCCCACAAAGGTTGTGATGGGGTAGCAAAAGAGGGGAAGCCAATGGAGGGGTTCAAACAGAGTGATGACATGCTCAGGTTAGCAGGCTATGAAGGTGACACCAGTGATGTTGTAGAATGGATGTGGAGGCATGTGGCTCATATACTGGCACCAAAGTAAATCTAGGGAAGAATTCAGTCCCCTTAGCCACTGACTCTCCTGGCACAGACCCCTTTTTCTTTGGCTAGAGTCACTGCTTACAATTTACAACCAGCAAGGAGAATTTGCCCTTACAGCTGGGAGCTCTCAGGCTGCCTGAGATGCAGGCCTGTTTGCTTTATTTGTAATCATGTAGGTATTCTCTGTGGAGCACCAAAATGGAGGGGAACAAGAGTAAAAGTGGAACAGTGGCTGATAACAGATTAAGCCAACCTGGTGCCTTTGTACACCTCTTGGAGTATCAAAGCAGCTAAATGAGGGGTAGAAAAGCAGCACCAGAGTAGGCCTCAGGATCCACTCACACTGTACATATCAGTGGAGACATGCTGAGAGACCCCCGTGCATGTCAGGTGCACCAAACCGAGACAGACAGCAGATGTGAGCTTCTCACCCAGGGATGCTAAAATCAGGTCTTTTCATACAGATGTGAGGAAAAGGGCCACAGTGGAAGCGCAAGCTGTTAGCTGGAGCTTTGGTGATTGTGTGAAAGGGCAAAATTACTCATTTTGGGCTTTGCAGGTTTCTGACACTTTTTGGTCGCTGAAACCCCCTCCCTCCCCATCTTTGCACCATATAATATAAATGACTCCATCTCTTGTCTGGTGAAATTGGGAGAAAGGACACACTAATTTTTCTCAGGGCTTAAATTTCATTTTTGTCACCACGGTGCAACAGGATGCAGAGCTGTGCAGTTCCACTGATTTGGCTTTTTCCAGCTGCTCTTCTGAATATTTTTCTCAGACAGTAGACACCGAAGCCTTTGGCATTCTATAAAGAATTTTCTGAGGGAGACCCATGGATGCAGTGGACTGGACTGGCTTTAGACAGCAACGCTGGGCTCTGTCTCAGAGAAAGCTGGTTCAGAAGCATGTAACCTTCCCATGTGTCTGTGCTGACTAGAGTTCTGTTAAACACTGACAGGAGGAGGAGAGGCAGGAGGAATGCAGACAGATAACGCTGTGATCCAGCCCTGCTCACTGGGGCGAAGACCTTGTTGGATTTATGCTTGTCTGACCTGTTATCTGTGAGCAGAAAGTGGCATCACTGGAAGCTTATCCCTTCCTATGGGATTCTGAGGAGGGAAACTGTGTGTGCAGGGCGGTCTGGCTGGACTGAAAACAGGACAGCAGAGGGTGACCTAGATAGAATACTCCAAGTGTCAAGGCAGTGAAAAACAGTAGGGCAACTGGATGTGTGTGTGCAGAGTATGGATTACTCCCACCTGACTGTCAGGCATGAACCTTTGCAACTGAACGTGTTTATGACATGTGTTTATTTGTATGCGAGGGGAGGGAAGACAGAGGTATACCAGAAGGCAAAGATTCCTACGTTCATACAGAACAGTAGGTTTACTAGATTTCCTCTTTAAAAAGCCAGAAATAACCCAAGATATGGCCTCTGTTAGCTAAAAAGCACCCTCTTTCTATCATTAGAATGAAAAATGGCTGTGCTTAGTGAGTTTCAGGAAAATATGGGCTCCACCAAAGCTCTTTTTTGTCCTTATTAACTTAGAAAAAGGCTGAGAAAGTGTTTGTAGTTTAGTCTGAAATATCCTAAATTCTGCATGGGATTTAGCTGTCTGATTCCCACTGTGGCTGAGGTTCCTTCAGTTAATTCCCCAAGGAGTTACATTTTGAAAATCCAGGACTTGGAAAGAAAGGCTGTGAAGTTCATATCAGAGTGCTGTACACAAAGAACTGGGATCAGTGGTTAATTTGTGACAGGGCTTGGCAGTTCATAGCCCTGGCACCGAACTTGCTATATCAATTATGAATGGAAAAAAATCGCTTGAGCACCGGCACCTCTTTCATTACAAATTAAGCCACAAGTGGGCTATGGTGTGTCAATCCATACTGCCTATCAGCAGCAAGGCATCCCTGGCACTCAGAGACATTATTTCCTAAACTCCTGAATGGGAACTCCTAAAAGCAAAAACATCTTCATTTTTTTTAGTATAATTGGTTGGGCAGTCTATGATAAATACTGAGATGAAAAAGCCGCTTACGTCATAATTTGGCCAATAGGATAATAAATAATATTCAAAGCTAGCACTAGCAGAAATGGGGGCCATGAACTGAAGCACTGACAGCCGTACAAAAATATTACAGAGGAAAACGATCCTGAGGATCAGATCGTCAGCCAGCGTACATCAGAGGAGCTCCATGTTGACTTACACCACCTAAGAATCTGGCTCAAATGTGGAGCTTCACCAATTTACACCTGCTATGGACCTGGCTCTAAGATTACACAGGGCCTTATCTAAAGTCCATTAAAGTCAATGGAAAGAGTCCCCCCATTTATTTCAGTGAGCTTGAGATCAGGTCCATCAAACTAAGCCAAAGCAGTTTTCTTTCAAACGAAACTTGGTAAGACCATGGAAACATTATTTCCTAACTCTTAAAAATCACTCAGGCTGATGATGAAAGGTCATAGTGAAATTACAGCTGTTTCTGAAACGTTCTTTTCATCATGTCACGCATACTCTCTAACGTAACTTACCCATTCATTTCCTTTCTCCTATTTTGAGTGTCTAACAATGGTGCAATGAGTTGTTCTTTCTGAAGTGGAAGTGGAAGCACACCAGAATTATCCATCAATAACCACCTGCTGAGTTCTGGCCCCAGGAAGAACTGCTGGAGTGGGCTACTCCCAAACCAGACACAGTACAAAAACCAATGGTCAGGATGCTGACATGCAACAGCATTTGTACAACAGCACTAACTAGTAATCTTGCAAGAAGGGGATTTATTTTTTGATAGATACACAAAGCATATGAGGACACTGGCAAAAAGTCTGCTGGAAAATGGCATTTGACTAGAAAGCGCTCCTTAAAAATAGACAGGGTGGGGATGGATTGTCAGGCACTCAAAATAGGAAAAAGGAAATGAACAGGTAAGGAATCTAAATTTTTCTCTTTCCTGGGTTTAGTACCTGACAGCTCTCTGGTGGGGTGGAGGTATATAAACAGAGAGGTAGGCTACTCTGATACGAATAGAGCAGAGGAGTACTAAAGCTGAAGGTTCAAAAGGAGGATGTGACGGCATCCTTAGAACTAGGTTGAGGTGTCAAGTCATGAATCTGTTCTAGAAGAGAAAAAAGGATTTCTGTAGCCTTCAGAAAACTAGCTATGGGGGTGGGTTGCTCAAGAACTCACTTTGCCTGACTTGACAATGTTTGAAATGGCTGAAAATGGTGCTCAGACCATCTGTTAGGATTCCAGAAGCTCTTTAACCTCAAGGAGATTCCGTATTCCTCTGAAACTGCTGATACCAAGATCTCTAATGACCTCCTTCTAGAGAAATATCAGGGCCTCCGTCCTCATACATATTTCATAATGGATCGGTTACCTGGAACACCATTAATCATGCTCCTTTCCTTGCAATTCCATTCTGTGTTGGCTTTCATGGCTTCACAGTCCTAGTTCTCTTTTTACCTCTCTAATTTTTCCCTCAGTGTATTATTTGGTGGGTTCTTCTCATGCTCCCATTCCATCTTTTGAGTGGGATGCATAGGGCTATGTCCTGGTTCCCCTCTTGTCTTCCTTTATGTCCTCTCACTATGTGGTGTTACCTGCAAGTGCAACTTTTACTACTACCTTAACACTGATGACTGACCAACCTACCTCTCCACTCCAGACCTGTCTCCATCCATCCAAACTGTAATCTTAGCTTGTCTCTCTGACTCCTCTTTGTAGCTATTCAGCTGTCACATTATAACCATTATGGCCAAAACTGAATTCTTGGCTCTTCCCTTCTCCATTTTTCTCAGTCCCTGAGGACATGCCTCTGTCAGTCAGCCCATAATCTGGATGTCAGCTTTGCTTCTGCCCACTTTCTAGATTCAGGCATCCAAGGTTTTTCTAATTCATGTATCTTCCTCCATAATAATATTAAGATATCACCTTTCCTCTTTCCAGATAGCTAAAACTCTCATCCAGGACTTTGTCATACTGAATCATGACTATTACGACTGCCTCTTTTCTGGCTTTGACTACTGCAACCTTGTTCTGCTCAAATTCCTTCAAAATGCTGTTACTAGGATCAACTTCCTGGCTTGCTGGATGCCGCTTTCCCTCAATGCATCAAACACAAGCTATGTGTCTTTGTCTTGAAGGCCTATCCCAATTCATCACTGCCTACACATGTGCTCTGTTAATTCATTGCTATGTTGACTTCTGTCTTTACCCTGCCAACTCTGACCACCAGTTTCTCCCTAAAAACACCTCCACACCTTCTCCTGTCCCATTCTATGTGCACAGGAAAACTCCTGCAAAAAAAAATCAGGCTGGCCACTACCTTATCCACCCCAAATCCCCCCTTAAAACTGACCTTGGCCATGATACCCTATCAGCTGAAAAATTAGGTACATGGTGAGCTAATATTACGCATAGACTCTAAGTCAGAAGGAACCAATGTGATCATCTAGTCTGACCTCCTGCACAATGCAGGCCACAGAACCTCATGCATCCGCTCCTGTAATAAACCTCTAACCAATGACTGAGCTATTAAAGTCCTCAAATCATGATTTAAAGACTTTAAGGTACAGAGAATCTACCAGCAGGTGAGCCGTGCCCCATGCTACAGAGCAATGTTTCTCAACCTCTAGTGGACTGGGGAACAACTAAAAGTATTAATTACTTTAAGTGGAACACCTGATGATAACTATCTCGAAAAAGTCAGTAACAGTGGCAGGAGATTTAAAATGCCCCAGCCACAGCAAAGCTTCCAGGTGTGCGTCAATGTCCACAGCCACGCGCCTGGGAGCTTTACTGCAGCTGGGGTATTTTTAAATTGCTCCTTCTCCCCTTCCCACTCAGCCCCTGTGACTGGGAAGGGTTGGAGTGGGTCATGGAACACCTACACTATGTCTGAGAAACACCACTAAAGAGGGAGGCGAAAAACACCCAGAGCCTTTGCCAATCTACCCCGGGGGGAAATTCCAACCCCAAATATGATGATCAGTTAAACTCTGAGCATGTGGGCATGACTCACTAGCCAGACACCCAAGAAAGAATTCTCTGTAATAACTCAGAACCCACCCACCAAACGACACCAGTTGTATCTCCTGAGGGTCTTACTGTACCTACAGATTGTGCTTACTGTCATTCTTTGTAAAAACATGCTCTTATTCCCATTGCATCAGATTCCTTCCCTTTTCCAGTCTATTGGTTTGCTTGCTTGTTTCACCCACCTGTTGTTGTGGCACACATAACCCTGTCTAGCGGTTGGTCCACAGAGGATCTGAGTCTACTTTAGCAACTAGCTAGAGGTATCACACTTTGGTTACAGTACACATTTTTATAGACATAAGTTATATTGGCATAAAGCTACCACAGTTACTATATCCCTTGTGTGCATGAATGGTTGGCTTCTTGCATTATGCCTGCCCACACTCACCCGGATTGCTCATGTTGATCCGGTGTGTTGTGCACCATGCATAGGTATCCCAGTGTGCAGCTTGCCACTGGTCAGTTTTGGGGGCAATGCATGGTGGTACAGAAAGGTGTCATGCAGGGTTGAGTGATAGCAAGGGATCATCCTCCCAGCATGCAACTTTCTCCATCCCATCATGTCATCTATTGCCCATATTTTTTCTTAGCCTTTTTTAAAGATTGCATGAACCTGTACAACCCTCCTCACCTCCTGTCGTTTCTGATAGAAGCATAGAGCTTGAACAGCTCTGCACTATTGTCATCATGCCTGCTGGGGTGGAAGGCAGTTGCCCAGAGGACTGGCAATTTAACATGGCTCAGGCCCCTTCTGCCCATAGCCCCACCCACATTCCCCCACCCCACCCCAGGCCTCACCCAGCTGCTCTCTACATTGTTCCTCCCTCATTCAGTGCCAGTGTCCCTCCTCTCCCCCACTTTCCCCTTCCCCCTATGCCTCTGCTCGACGTGTTCCTCCCTGCCTGCTCAAGGGCTGTCGCTTGCCAGCTGGGGAAAGGAGGAGTATAGAAGAGAGGAGGGAGACCAAGTGGAAGGTGGGAAGGGTCCTGGGATGGAGTGGGGGTGAACGGTGGGCAGGGCCATGAGAGAAAGAGGCAGGATGGGACTGTTCTGCCCTGAGGCCCAGAATTGCTGTGTCAGAGGGCCTAATGGTCAAAAATGTTACAAGCACAAAATGCATGATCCTCTGGGATTTGCAGAGCCACAGTAAGAGCCACATCAGTGGGGAATGTGACAATTTCATGGAGGACAGATTGCAGCGAGAACCCAACTGCAGGTTGTCGGCGGCGACCACTGAGCTGCTGCATCGGGCGGGCCCAAGAGATGAGCATTGACTGGTGCAGGCATGCGCTAATGAGCAGTGGCTGTGGAACTTTCAGATGCCCCAGGTCACATTCCAGGATGTGTGTGTTACTCGTGACCCAGCCCACCAGTTCAGGGACACCGGAATGAGAGCTGCGGTGATGGTGGAGAAGGAACTTGTGATTGCACTGTGGAAACTAGCAGTGCCAGATTGCTACTGGCCAGAGGGAAATCATTTTGGAGTTGGAAAATGTGCTATGGGGGTCGTTGTCATGCAAGCGCACAAGGCCGTTAATCATCTCCTGCTACGCAGGATTGTGACTCTCAGCAATGCGTTGGATTTAGTGCATGGATGGGTAGCAATGGGTTCCCAAATTCTGGTAGAAGGAAGGACTGCGTGCATATCCCCTTTTTGGCACCAGACCGCCTTGCCACAGAGTACCTTGGCAGAAACAACTATTTTTCTATGGTTATATAAGGGTTGGTGGATCCCCAGAGATGCTTCAGTGACATCAACATTGGCTGGTCAAGGAAGATACCTGACGCTTGAATCCTTAAGAATGAGAGACTGTTTAGAAAGCTACAAGTAGAGACTTCACCAGTTCCTGCAACACTAACGGTAAAGTTGAAATGCCAATAGTGATCCTGGAGGACCCAGCCTGCCACTGACTGCCCTGGCTCATGAAGTTGTACACCAGCCACCTTGACAACACCAATGAAGAATCCAGCTATTGGCTCAACAGATGCAGAACAACAGTTGAATGTGCTTTTGGTAGATTGAAGGGATGCTGGTGTTGTTTACTTACCAGATTGGATCTCAGTGAGAAAAATATACCCATGGTTATACAATCTCTGAAGCAAAGGAGAGAAAGCTGCTGCTGGGGTGGAGGTAGAATTTTACTGAATAACTAAAGCAATGCAAAAAAAAAGTCTGTGCAAGTTAAAAGCAAACATATTAAAAACTTAATAAATGTATGGAACAGAGCTTAAGAAGGGGAAAGAATATCCCTGTCCATTTTATCTCCACATACAGCAACTTTGGTTCTCACAGGTCAACGTATCTGAAGCTGGGGTTGTCCTTAATGTCCCCAGTGTGGTGTGATGAGGGTAGGGATGTGATCCATGATGCTACATGGAATGTTGAGGGGGGTAGGAAGGTGCTGCAAAGAGAGGCCAGCCTGTGACTGTTGAATCTATAGGTCCACAGGAGTCTGCGGGATCTGTCTGCTGCTGGAGGAGCCCCAGGACAACTTCCTCTCCTTTTCCTGCAGGAACTTTGGGGCCATTCTCCTATCTGCTCTTTCTTTCTCCATGCAGTCTGCAATATACACCCTCCAGGCCCTTTGCTCAAGGTCAGATGCAGCACTGGGCTTGTAGGATGTCGTTGAATGTGTCATCCCGAGTCCTCTTCTTTCTCCTTCTTATCCGACTTAGGCAGTCCACAGAGGTGCCATTGTCAGGACAGCTGTGGTGGAAAGTGAAAGTTACGATTTGGCACACCTCCCCTTTGCTCCTCTAAAGCTTTTCACAAGATGTGCTTACTGACACGCCTGCTTTGGAATGCTAGTGCACACCACCACGCACAGCACCAGACACAGTGAGCACGGCCTATCGGAGGGAGGAAAGTGCGGAGGGAATTGAATGAAGCTATTAGTACAGGGCAAGTGAAGGGCATCCATACTCTTCCTTTCTGGGAGCTCTGTAGCTGGCCAGCACATTCTCAAAAGCAGGCTGCATTGACTAAATGGGAGGCCTACCTGAAGAAGATCTATTCACTGCATCCTTTGGGAAGCCTTCAGCAGTGGGACTCTTATGGAACCTAAACACAACCTAAAGCTGCCAGCTCACAGTGGACCCCCCAAAGAAGAGCAATGATGCAAAGGTTACCCTTTGCCAGCGGAGCTGGCTCAAGCCCTTTTCCCCTGAATCCAGTGTTTACCATGTGTGACTCAGTTGATGGGCCACTGGACTGGGACAGCACCTTGCTGTGTGACCTTGGACAAGTCATGTCACCACTCTGTACCTCTGTTTCCCCTCCCACCCTCTACCTATTTAGATGACAAATGGTTTGGGCCAAGGATTGTCTCTTACTGTGTTTGCACACCATATGGCACAATGAGGGCCTTGATCTCCATGGCAGCCTTTAGGAACTACCATAATGCAAGTAATAAATAACAGGTCCCTCTTCTCAGGTCAGCATTCAATTGTGCATTAAGCTTTGGGTGGCTTCAGGGTTTATTAATTTCCCATGTTTATTCCTTTTTTCAGGGGCTTCCTGGTGTTTGTCTGGCTTTGCTCTGCTGCACAGGAATTCGTCTAAGTAGACTCTGTTTTGTTTGTGCTCATCCAGGTGGATGTAGGTGCAAACATCTGACAGTTCTTCACACATCCCTGTGTTGTCTCGTTGATTGATTAATCGCTTTCCCCCTTATCAGCCTTTGTTTCTCATAACTGAGGGTCAGCTGGCAGGGTCTAACACCTTCTGTATTGCTATTTCCTACACATCGGCTTCACTGACTTCTCATTATCTCAACCCTATCTGAACCTTTGTTCAATTCAAGAGGTAATTAAACAAAAGCCAAAGCAAATGTCAGTGTGATAATGAGCAAGATAAGGGGTTGGTTTTTTTTTTGTTTTTTTTTTTCTAAAGGGACCTGACACATACCTGAAGTGCTTGTTGGGCAGCTGCCAATGGAAAGTTACCTTTAAAGTATGGTTAGAGTTGGAACAGTGACCACATAAAAATGCCACCAATGTTCACAATGTGTGTGCTGCTCCCAAAAGTGCCCAACTGTCAAAGCACAAAGCATTGGAGTAGTTGCTCTTAAAGGTAGCATGTGTTCCCATTGCTTTGCTAAGCAAGGTCCTAAATCCAATGTTTGCTTAAGCGTGTGCAATTTGAGGAGTGCCAGTCCATTGATTTCAGCTATGCCAACAGTAAATTTGGCCCAGTGTGGCTTCAAACCATCAATGCTGCTTTTATTTATTTATTGTGTGTGACTAGCACCCAAGCCCTTGGTCTGCATCAGGAGATCATTCTGCAAATACACCATAAAAGCCAGTCCCTGACCTAAATAATTTGCCAAAGAATGGCTAGCTCATAATACCCTAAACAGAATATTGTCACTGCTTCCCTTTAAGAAGAGAAATTCCCCATGAGTGGGCATGCTGGCTAAGCCCCACTTTGCTTTCTGCCCGGGGGTGAATTTCACCAGCAGTGTAGCTATGGTGGGACCTGGGTGGGCCATGGCCCACCCACTTTGATAGCAGGCCCACCCAATCAGATTTTAAGCAATTCATCCTGTGTTTTTATCAGCCTCTGTTTCACTTATGACACAAGGCTTGTGCCCACCTATATCAACCACAGGCCCAGTCAAAAAATCAGTTCTGACTACGCCACTAATATTTCACTCTAAGGAGCACTGTGCACATTGCTAATACTGCAGGGTAGCTCCTATGGTGGAGATTAGATATCCCTGGATTGTGGACTGTCTATTTGCCTTTTCTTTCACTGGTAGAACAATGTTTATCATCAGGTCTGTTTGGTAATTGTCAGGAAAAAAGCCACGAATCATAAAAAGGCTGAAGCTTTCCCAGTGAGCTGCAAAGTCCAGAACCCTGAGCAGTCACACAGCCTGTGAAGGATACACATGTTGCTGGCTAGGCAGCCCTTGCTGGTTAATGTTTCACTTAGGCCCATGTATTTTTCCACTGGTTACTTTTATCCTCAGAAATCTACTGTACTTGGCTGTGTACAGTAAACACATCTCCATAGCTCTCACACATGTGTTTACTTTGCTGGCTCTGTTTGGGAAGTATAGCTAGCCATATTGGTTGCTGTTGCCATGTGTTGATGTAGAGAAACATAAGAGTGGTAGAATTCTACCCAAGTCCAATCCACCACACCCTGTCCTTGGTTGACCCCTGCCCCTCTTTAGAGCCTGGGGCTACAAGGAGGAATTAACATTAGGAAAATAAATGTTTTGATTAGAAAAAACAAAACAAGGAGAACTTCCCCCACCAACCCCCCGGCCCCCAGGAACAGCTGGTGCTGCACAAACAAATAACTAACAATAAGAACCTGTGTCCCAGAGAAGGAGTCAGTGCCCAGCTGCCTGGGACATTTAGAACGAAGTACATGTAAACCTTTATCTTTGCAATCATCTCACACTTCCCTTGTGTGTGCAGGTTTTGCGACGGGCATGAGCCTTTGGCCTCCAATGAACTGCCATTCTGTGTGCCTGGTTCTCACCCAGGCTCACTTCCACATTTTGGGGAATGAGAGTGCAGTAAGAAATGCTACAGTTGCAGAGGCTTCTCCGTCCATACCCAAAGAACAACATAACCCCTCTCTAGAAACAAAGATTTTATAGGGAGCTGATAGTTTTACACTAATAAAGTCTGAATGTAGGCACCACCATAAAGAAGAAAGTGAGAGCCCCCCTTAATGCATGAGTTCGGATCATTATAATTATTAATCCCACAGTTTAACTTGTAAGTTGTTCAGGACAAAGGCTTTCCATTATGATTAATGCCTCTTGATTGAGGCCTTTTGGCCCGAGTGGAATACACAATAATACCTTTTATATTAACCAAAGTCCAATAAAATCAACCCCACACAAATGAAGCTTTCACAGAATCACTTTCTCCTCGTACAATACTGGGAAAGCAAAATAAAACCTGACCTAAAGACAAAAAAAAAAAAAAAAGCAAATGTCATTATAAATTGTCTCTAAATTTCCAGTGGTGCTGACTGCATTTAGATGACTTGACTCAAAAAATTTACTGCATATTGCTGATATGCTTAATGTCATAAATAGTCCCATTGCCTATTCACTGTATTTACTTAACAATAACATGCATGTTCCCTCTTTCACCAAGTATATTCCATAGCGCCCTCACTCTGAATTACTGCCTCTGGAAGAACTTCCACTGCACTCTGGAAAAGATGAGCAAATCTTTTATTACTATCCTGTACCACTAGCCATGTTTTGCTTTCATCATTTCCAATAGTCTCATTAGAAAGCAGACCTTGACGGACTATATTAAGGTCCAGGGTTATCAGCACAAGTCACAACCCTCCCTTAGTTGGTGACTCATCACAAGAAATTACACAGCGGGAGGATCATTTAGACTGGCAGATAGGAAAAACAAATGCACGGTGCATCGATAGAGAACACAACGTGGAAAAAGAACAGCGCTGGTGATCAGTGACAGAGAATGAATGGTCAATCATCCATCTGTTAGCCTTCCTGTACTATGGAATTAGGCAGCTGGAGTTCAGTGGGACCTGGCAATTGCATTCTTCTGCATCAACTGGTGAGGGAAACCCAGGAATAAAAGTGTCTAGATAGGTAGAAGAGCTAAACAAAGAAGAGGTTCAAAATGCTTTGGAAGCCCATGGAAGTAGGTCAGTGATATTCTCATGGCCCATAGAGATCTGCAGAACTGGCCACTTGAGCTTTAGTAGTGACCTTTTCCAAATAACATGAACTGGACAGAAAGGTTTCAGTCACTGCAGCCTTTGTTAAAAGAGTGCTTCAAGGGCCATGGTGTCCACTAGACCCTACCTAGTCCATTAGTGCTCTCTGGGGAGGTTCCAAACATCTGGATTGTAGTGTGAGACTGAAGAGGAAAGAAAAACTGTAATACCCCCTCAATTTCTTTCTTCATAGTCTTCAGTTCTAGCCTTGACCCCATTCTTTCAAAATTCAGAAGGTCAGTCTGAAAAGAGGAAGAGTAAGACAGTAATATAACTGTATGATGTTGTGCCATTCTGGTTTGCTCGGTGATGTCAACACATTATATTTCACAGTTCCTGTGTTCACTGCTGCGATTGTGTCAGCTGAGAATTCTGAAAGGGTGTTGATGTCAGGTACAACAGCAGACCGTAACGCAGAAGGCCAAAGGATTTGCCTCCGTCTGCAGGCTGGGAGGAATTAAGCCTGAATATTTGAACTGCTGTAGGGAAAAACTGGAAGGGAAAAATATGAACAGGTGCTACACAAAGGAGTGCAAGTTATAGGGTGTTGTCTCTGGTCCTTATTTCTTGGGCTAAAGAGGAATACTCCGAGGTGGAGGTCTATCATGTAAAATGAAAGCAACATTGGTGAGAATGGAGCACATACTGGTCCTAATTCATTTCTGGTGGAACTCCCTTGTAATGAATGGAATATTGTGTGCAGTTCTGACCCCCCATATTTAAGGAAGATGAATTCAAACTCTAACAGGTACAGAGAAGGGCTACTAAGGTGATCCATGGAATGAAAAACCTGCCTTCGGAGAGGAGACTTAAAGAGATTGGCTTGTTTAGCCTAACCAAAAGAAGGCTGAGGGGAAATGTGATTGCTCTCTATAAATACATCAGAGGGATAAATAACAGGAAGGAAGAAGAATTACGAGTTCAGCGCCAATGTGGACACAAGATCAAATGGATATAAACTGGCCATCAGGAAGTTTAGACTTGAAGATTGACACAGGTTTTTAATCACTAGAGCAAGGGTTCTCAACCCCTGATGGACCTCAGGGCTTTAGGCAGTGGCCTGCGCCCCTGCTGGTTGGGAGTCAGGCCGCAGCCACCGGCTCGTGAGTAGCTTGGAGCTGGACTGTGGCCACTGGCCTCCCTCCCCCAGCACTAGGGTCAACAGAGACAGGGATTGCTAGTGGGGAAGGAGGGAGGCACCAGCTGGCCAGGAGGATCCAAAAGCGAAGCTGGGAGAGAGTTGGGCCGGGGCCATGGCCGAGCAGGTGCTGCCCAGGTGAGGGCCAGCGGGGCACCCCGTCCAGATCCTGAGCAGGGCTGGACACCCTGGGGGGAGGGACCCGGAACAGAGCCGGCCTGCAGGGAATGCTGTGCTGGGGCCAGTTCGGGCTGAGCGGAGCCCAGTGCTGCTCCCATACACCTGGAGGAGGGGGCTGCTCAGGTCCAGGCTTGAGTCCAACCTGCAGCATCAGCTCTGGGAGAGAGAGCCCAGCCTGGTTTCTCAGGGGCCCATCTGGGCCGGCCAGAAGGCGGGGAGGTTCCAGGTGTTTATGGGCATCCAGCACTTTAAAAAAAAACCTTTAAAAAAAAATTTAAAAAAATTTTAACAAATTTTTTTGGCTCAAGGGCCAAAAATATAATTTTTTACAAACCTGAAAGGCCATCAGACTATCTAATAAAAATAATTTAAATGTATTATATTAATTATAATTAAAACTTAATGTGAATTTAATTAAATAAATTTTAATTAATTAGACAGGTGGCCCTTCAGGGTTGTAAAATTATATTTGTGACCCTTGAGCCAAAAAGGTTGGGAACCACTGCACTAGAAAAATAAAGTTCTAAAAGAGCCTTCCAAGGGAGCTCTGGGAGCAAAAAACCGAGCTGCCTTCAAAACTGAGCTTGACAAATTTATGGAGGGGATGGTATGATGGGACAGACGGTTTTAGTAATTGACTGATCTTTGACTCCCGATGGTGGACATGTCAATGGCCTGAGATGAGACGTTAACTGCGATGGGTTCTGAGTTATTACAGAGAATTTCTTGGGTGACTAGCTTGTGAGTCCTGCCCACATACTCCAGGTTTAACTGATTGCCATATTTGGGGTTGGGAGGGAATTTTCCCCCCGGGGCAGATTGGCAAAGGCTCTGGGTTTTTTTCACCCTCCTCTGTAGCATGGGGCACAGCTCACTTGCTGGTGGATTCTCTGTACCTTAAAGTCTTTAAATTATGATTTGAAGATTTTAATAACTCAGTCATAAGTTAGAGGTCTATTACAGCAGTGGGATTCTATGGCCTGCATTGTGCAGGAGTCAGACTAGATGATCATATTGGTCCCTTCTGGCTTTAAAGTCTATGAGTCATACAAGGGCTTCATGATTTGGCTCACTGAAAGCCAGAGTTAGAGACCACAAGAGACACTGCGAACCTGAGTGAGTTTAGGAAGATAATGAGGGTTGATTAGGAAGTGCTGATTAAAAAGAAAAGCAGGGAAACAGGCACGATACATTGTGACTCCACCTTCCTTTTCATGGCTGCCTATGTTATAAAAGCCCTGCTGAGTATATTTAAAAACCCAGCCTTGATAGTTACTCACTTACATCATGTTGCTTAATATAAAATTTTAGTGGAGAACAGGATCTGGATTATACTACTGTCTGTGGAACATAAGAATGGCTATACTGGGTCAGACCAATGGTTCATCTAGCCCAGTATCCTGTCTTGTGACAGTGACAAGTGCCAGATGCTTCAGAGGGAAGGAACAGAGCAGGGCAATTATCAAGTGATCTATCTGCTGTCGTCCAGTCCCAGCTTTTGGCAAACAGAAGTTTAGGAACACCCAGAGCATGGAGTTACATCTCTGACCATCCTTACTAACAGCCATTGATGAATCTATCCTCCATGAATTTATCTAATTCTGTTTTGAATCCTGTTATACCCTTTGCCTTCGTAACAACCCCTGGCAATAGGATCTACAGGGTTTGACTATGTGTTGTTTGAAGTTCTTCCTTTATTTGTTTTGAGTCTGCTACCTATTCATTTCATTAGGTGACCCTTGCTTCTTGTGTTATGTGAAGGGGTAAATAACACTTCCTTGGTCACTTTCTTCACACAATTCATGATTTTATAGACTTTCATCATATTCCCCATGTAGTTATCTCATTTCTAAGATCGACAGTCCCAGTCTTTTTAATTTCTCCTCCTATGGAAGCTGGTCCATAACCCTAATCATCTTCATTGCCCTTCTCTGCAACTTTTCCAATTCTAATATATCCTTTCTGAGCTGAGGAGACCAGAATTACACACAGTATTCAAGGCGGGGACATACAATGGATTTATCTAGTAGAATTATGATATTTACTGTCTTCTTATCTATCCTTCTCCTTATTGGTTCCTAACACTGTTAGCTTTTTTGACTGCAGCTGGACATCAAATTGATATTTTCAGAGAACTATCCACAGTGACTCCAAGATCTCGTTCCTTGAGTGGTAGCACCTAATTTAGACTCCATCACCGTGTATGTATAGTTGAGATTATGCTTTCCAATTAACATTATTTTGCACCTGTCAGTTTTGAATTTTTTTGCCCAATCACCCAGTTTTTGTGAGCTCTGTAACTCTTTGTAGTCAGCTTTGGATTTAACTGTCTTGAGTAATTTTGTACCATCTGCAAACTTTGCTACCTCACTGTTTTCCCCCTTTCCCAGATCATTTATGAATATTTTGAACAGCATTGATCTCAGTATACATCTCAGGGGGAGCCCCACTATTTACCTCTCTCTAGTCTGAAAACTGACCATTTATTCCTATTCTTTTAACCAGCTACTACTGATCCATGAGAGGATTGTCCCTCTTATCCCAGGTCAGCTTACTTTGCTTATGAGCCTTTGCTGTGGAACCTTATCACAGGCTTTCTGAAAGTCCAAGTGCGCACTGCACACTGGATCACCCTTCTCCACAGCCTTTGTGACATCCTCAGAGAATTCTAGTGATTGTTGAGGCATGATTCTTTGTTAGAAAAGCTGCCTTGGCTTTTCCCCAACGGTTTGTGTCCATCCTTATGTCTGAATTCTATTCTTTACTATAGTTTCAATCAGTTTGCCTGGTACTAAAGTTAGGCTAACTAGCCTATAGTTTCCAGGATTGTCTCTGGAACCTTTTTTAATAAAGGATATTATATTAGCTATCCTCAAGTCCTCCAGTAGAGAAGCTAATTTAAGCAATAGGTTACATACTTTGAGTTCCATCAGAACTCTTGCATGAATACCGTCTGATTCTGTTGACTTACCACTGTTTAACGTATCAGTTTGCTCCAAAAGTTCCTCTGTTGATACTCAGTTGGGGACAGCTCCTCAGATCTGTCACCTCAGAAGAGTTGCACAACTGTAGAAATCACCCTCACATTCTCTGTGGTGAAGAATAATTAATTTAGCATCTCCGCAACAACCTGGTCTCCCTAGAGTGCTCCTTTAGCACCTTGATCATCCAGCGGCCCCACCGACTGTTTGGAAGGCTTTCTGCTTCTGATGTAGCTAAAAAAATTGTTGCTGTTAGTTTATGTGTCTTTTGCCAGTTGCTCTTCAAGTTCTTTTTTGGCCTGCCAGAGTTTATGCTCCTTTCCATTTACCTCAGTAGCATTTGACTTCCACTTTTTAAAGGATGCCTTTTTGTCCCTCACCACCTCTTCTGTTCTGTTCTTTAGCCATGGTGACAGTTTATTTTATTTTATAGGTCCTTTTTATGTTTATTTATTGGTATAGCTAAACCCAGGGGAAGAGGAAACAGTTGCTACATTAGTGAAAGTCCATCTCAGAGTGTATTATTGCAGAGGAAAGTTCTGTTTTCTTTAGCACGGTCAAAACACAAACACAAATGAATAGTGATTTACACCAAGGGGTTTGCTCAGAGCCTAATAAGAGAACTGAAGAAGTAGTAGTTAATGATTTACCTAGCCAAGAAATCAGGAGACGAGAAAAGACAATAAGCTGTTCACACCTGGTATTGTAAAAACTAAGGTAATGTAATCATATTGGGTTTTACTGTATGTTTCACATTCATGCACATCAAGCATTTAAAAATGGGCCATTGTGTGTTATGATATGGTGGGATTTATAGGTCTAGGTTGCAAAAGGATGTTTTGGGGTTTTCTTTGAGGGAGTCTGAATTTTGTGTGTATCCATCTATAAGTAAATCAGCAAAAGTAAATCAGGTAGCCAAGCAACTGGTAATATATGCAAGCCTAAATAATACAGGGGCTAAATCGTGCCACCAAAAAGAGACCCCAGGTAAAAAGTCTACCTGGGCATCTCCCAGACTTGTCTGGGTCCCCTTGACGTGCTTATTTACCACCTCAGGGTCACCACAATGCAGACACTGCTTCTTACTTCTTGCAGTGGCCCCTGCCCTTGAGGGCCACCTTACTTTGTTTACAGATTGGGCGGGGGGCGGGGGAGCAAAAATTCATACTCAGCAGCACAACATGAGTCCCTCTCGGTGTCAGCAAAACGTAGAAGGGTTAGTGGCACCACCTTACTGCAGGATGGTCTGGGCAGCAGCTTTACTGGAGTCTTTCCAGGTAAGTAGCTGAGTCAGTCTCTCTCTGTGTAGCTTGTCTCTGGACTCCCCGTGGAACTGCGGGATTCCTGGCATACAGGTTGCTCCAGCTGTCCAAGAGCTATGCCAGCCACTGCCTTCTCAGGGCTTCCCCAAGCAGTCTGCAACTTCCTCCTTTTATTTAAAAGCCCTCCTCCCTACCACGCATGATTGTGAGGGCCAGCGGGTGAGGCTACCTTAGCACATAGATCCTTCCTAGCCTCTTCCTGGGCAAAGCAGGGTTTATACACCCCATCACACCCTGCTGAAAATCTGGGCCACAGTGTGCACCCGAGAGAGCTGAGACACTGAACAAATACAGAATGAGTCACTGTGCACAGTCCGGCATTCAGTGATGTGTTGAGAAGCATGGTATAAGAAATAGAAAAGAATACGGAACTGGGAAACAGATCTTCTAGAATGCTAGCAAAAATAAAACAAGCACTAGTTCAGGATTTTCAAACCTGTCAGAGGACTTGGTTTTGAAAGCATTTTTAATGTGGTAGCTTTCAGTAGGAGGTGGCATGTCAATGGGACAGATACAACGAATCTTGGAAAGGATGCCAGAATCCCATAAACATAGCATCATGGTACCTAGCAGTTGTAGCTCTGACTCTTCCGTCTCTTCTCCCTTCTGGAATTGGGTAATAGGAAGAGTCTAGGTTCCAATTAATCTTTCAAGGCTTTTTTAAAGGATTCCCAGCAAACCTCCTGCCACTGAAAGAGGCTTCAGCGAGAATGAGTCTGAGTCTGGGGCCCTAAGCCATATCTTCCTTAAGGGCACAGGGCTTCCCATTAGTTATCCAGAAACCAAACAGGATATATCACAAAAAGCATCACATATGAAGCAGACCACAGGGCTGACTTTAGGACCTTAAGACACACTTTGGATTTTCTTTCCAGCTCTAAGGTGGAACATTGGTTTGTCTAATTCAAGGGTGCTGAGAAGGGGGATCCATACCTCCTTGCTGCTCCCATCTCAACCTGGTGGCTTCAAAGCCACTATTTAAGAATATTTTGATTTCCTAGTTGACTGTTCTTTCAGTGACTCAGTCCCAGACATTAAATATGGTTGGATTTATGGCAGTCCTCTCTACAAACCAAAAAGTCAAAAATCTCTTAGAAACTGGGGGGAACCTATTATCTTCCTTATTGCTCTGAAGATAGTTTGAAGGATGCCCTATTGACAAATCTCTTCTTCTCTAGGTCTAGCCATTTCAAATCATACCAACTACTTTAAGGATTATGAAACGGTCCCATTACCTTATCTTTCTTCTTGCACATGCTCCAGGATCCTATTTTCTTTAGTGAGGTAATGTCTAAGTCCTGATCTCAGGAGCTGAATTAATAAGATTAGTTAAATTATTCACTTTATTCCTCTCAAAAAGCCACACAGAGACATGAGATGGACCCTTGAAAAATGGAGATCTTGTCCTCTTCCTGGGTGGAAGAAAGGGCTTACAGAAACAGACTGAAGCAATCTGGTGAAGCAGCAGTTATCCCTGGGTTCTTTTGAGTCCGCCCACTTCTTTTCTCTTTCCAGAGGGATTGTCTAAGTATCCGCTAACCTCCAATTTGTTGCAAAGAGAAGAACTCTGCAATCTTTCTTCTGGAGGGTGGACAGTGAGTGGAGCATTCCCCTGGAGGGGGCTTGAGAGCCTAACGCAGAGAGAGTGATAATGAAGTGTTCCCCTTGCTACAAATGGTGCATGGGGCTGCTGCGGTGTTCCATATGGATCCCAGGCGGTGTCCTTTGGTGAAGACACTGGGCTTCTCCCTTTCTAGGTGTGTAAACATGTTACCACCTCGCCGCAGTGCTCCAGGGGGCTGCCTAAGGCACTGCTGTTGCCACTCTGCTGTCTCAAGCCTTTCTGCCCCTTGCTCCTTTGCTGCTCTCTCTCTTTTATATTAGGCTTTGCTTCCTCTTTGAGGCCCAGCTCTGAGTACCTGCCCCCATGATTGACAACTCTGCTGCATGTGGGTATGGCCAGTCTGCTTGCTTGCAGGTAGGAGAGGCTCCCCTCCTGCTCCTGCCTTAGTTCTGAATGGGTTTATAGACCCCATTACACTTGCACTGCTCACACCCTGAGCCTAGACTTCGGGATTGGTCTGGGCTGTCACCCTGGATGAGTCCATGTAAAGATTATCCAACTATCCGTTAACCTTTGGAGAAGCACTAATGCTCTGTATGCAGCTAAGAGATATAAGCTATACTGCCCAGTCACTACCATCTGGGATCCCTTTAATCATTTGTCTGTTCCGCCATCTCTCTTGATCCTATACCTATTCATCTATTTCTGCGTTAACAAGGAATTTTCTGGTTAATATAAATCACCCGCAGGAGAAGTTGGTAATCAATCTGTTCTTGAACTTTAGGGATGGATCAGGGCTGTTAAAACAGCCCCAAAATCTACCTGGATCAGTGTGCAATTATGTCATCACCAGCAGATGTCTACTTGTATATTAATGAAGCCAGAGTGAAAAAAGGGAGACTCAGAAAAACTATTTCCCACGTGCCCATTTTTAACTCATGCCCTTTCTGTCCTATGACTGAACATTTTGGGGGAGGGATTGCTTTATTTTCCAGTTATCTGGAATGCAGCTGAGTGGCTGGTCCAGCATAATTGAAATGAAAACCCCTGAATGAGTTTGATAAAACTTTGTGCATGTGAACTAAATGTAGTCAAGGATAAGGTTAACAGACCAGACTCATTCATGCCTAGCTCCCAGAAAGTAATTTTGGAATGGCCCCACTGAATCAGGCCATCTGGCCTAGTTTTCTGCTCCAAAAAAGGGCAATACCAGCTGCTTCAGCAGAATATGCAAAAATAAATAAATTTTAAAAAATTAAAAAACAAACAAACAAGAACCCCAACACCCTGTAGATGGCTAGGGCATTACCTGCCAACTGGGAAAGTTTCTCCTTAACCTTCATCAGTTAGAGGTTGGCTTAAAACCTGAACCATGAAGTTTTATATCCTTTCCATACTTCTTTGCTACCTAGATTATTTTTGTCTACAGAGTAGAAAAGTGAATGGTTGGGAAAGGTAAACCTAGGCTGTAAAAGTTTCTGGAGCTTGTGGATTCATTGTCATGTGGTATTTGACAGACACTAGACAAAGCTGTGTTGTCCTGGGCACATGCAAACCTTGTTGTTCTGTGCTAAGTTCATCCTGCCTATTTGTAGTCCATGCACTTACCCAGGATCAAGCCCCAAGTTTATACAGCTGTTTCAAAGACCACCCCAGGTAACAGAGAAAACATCAACCTTTGAAGGATCTTCTGGGAATTGGAAGATGTCATGTTATTTACCCAGTTGGATTTATGTGTGCATATGTGTGTTTAACAAGGAGCAGGGTGCCTGTTGGACTTCTGAGGCTGGAATTTATACAGTCCCGCATTTGGCTGCTGCAGTTTATCTTGAATGAAAGAATAATAAACTCAGTTGACAGGATGATGTATTCAAAGCATCTTCTCCTCCCACAGCGTGTGGTAGGAGTGTCTGGTTTTCATGAAGTTGTATTACTATGTATTAAACCTAAAATATTATCAATAGCAAATTGCTTAGAGGCTTCAAGGGATCAGTTGTGTGGTGGGACTAAACGTCCACCCATAATGGATGACAGCCTATCGCAGCTGGTCTTCTGAGAACTGATCACCTGTGCAGGTGAATCATACTGGTGGGTTAACCTTGGAGTCTTAAGTATTTCTACAGGAAGGAAAATGATGAAGCTGTAGTTATCTTTCATTCATTTCATAGATACTTCCTGCAGAATTGTTGAACAGCATCCTCTGCCTCTTCTCTAGTTGTCCTGTTGCTGGATGTCTCTCTCTGAATGTATAAACAAAAAGCCAAGATTTATTGACGATTATGCTATGATCCTTTCCTGGCATACAGCGTGCAAATGGCATTTCATGTGCTTTTGGATTAACCAACAACTAGACATCATTAGCTGACATCATTAGCTGCCAGCCACTGTTCTACCAATTATCTAACATTAATTGCCAGCCACAGTTCTGGCAATTTTCTAACTTCATTCTGCTCTTTCTGCTTCTGTCAGCACAGGCTGAAAGATGAGGACATCTCTGATATTAAGAATTTTTCCTCATAACTCTAATGGTAGATTAAGGAATAACAACATCCAACGCTCATGTGTATATCTAGCTTTTCTTCCTAAAGGGACACTAAGTGCTTTACAGACTGCATCCTCACCTACCTCAAGAAACAAATAAAACTCACCCATCTTCTGTGAAGTATTAAGGTGCAAAAGGCTACGTATACAGTTGGTATGTATTCTGTCTTGGTCTATTTGTTTTCCCAGGTCCACTAAACTAAAATCCTTTGGAGTAAGGTCTATCGGCATATAGGTTTAAATACTGTGCAAATGAATTATTATAATGACAAATTTACACATATGGGAGTCATGCTCCATTAAAATGCAGCCAGCTCTTAGGTGCAGGGTAAAACACAGAGGGAAAAGCCTTTGGCCAAGGAAGACCTAGACCAGGACAAACATATTCTTAGGAAAAATGCCATGTGATCTAAGTGGAATGAATAGACCTTCAGTTTGTAAGGCCTCACCCAATTTCCTACCTCTATAGTAAACAGCATGAAATTCCATTTATCTATTGTATTTCAAGAGAATCAAGGGCTGGGATTGAAGACACAGTTTCAATGAGTCTGTTCCGACTCTGGTGCCCAAACAATTAATCAGTCACCCTGCAAGATCCTTCAACTAGAAGACTGAAGCAGAGACAACTGGTCACACAGAATTTGGCTCCACCAGACAAAATTTTCTTGTCTTCAGCCTGCCATTCTGAGCACCAGATGGAAGCTAAAAGCTCATCTTTGGTGCATAGCTCAGTATTTTAAGTGCTTAAGGTTGGGGCTCAAGGTAGGGGTGATGACAGTCTCATAAATGTTTCCATGGTAGGGAGGCCCTGCAGAAGATCTCTCATCTTCATGAGACCAGCTCCATCATGCTACTCCTTTCAGTGGAGGCTGATAGACAGATTTACTCTTTCCATTGTAATATAAATTACTCTAATGGTAAAGTCAGTGAATAATTTTATTATTGCAGGACTTCACTAGCAGCAGATCTTGTTAGACAGAGAAAACTTTGCCATGCCTATTAGAAGACACTACGGGTTAATGTAGATTGTATTAATTTGCCTATTGCAAGGCATAATAATTTATCAGAAATCTATTACTCTCCCATTTCATTTTTTTCTGTTCCTCCAGGTAGATGAACATTGCTGCTGTTCTACAACTAACCACATCCATCCTTTATGCCATTAACATTGAGAAAACTAAGGGGGCTGATCCAAAGCCCATTAAGGTCAATGGAAAGACTTCCCTTTATTTCAACAGATTCTGGATCAGGTCCAGAGAGGGCAACTTAAGCCTGTAACATTATCAGATGTTATTTGCGCTTTGTCATGTCTTCGAGTTCCTGTTCTCTTCTCCCCGCCACCTTCAGAACATGCTATTGTTATAAAGGCAACGGATAGACCTTATTCTGCTCTTGTTGTGATTTATTTTTTAAATTTCTTCACACTTCAACTGTTTTACACAGAAGCCTCCTTTGCTTTTCTTTGGTGAGCTTTCCCCAAAGACACCCAAGTTTTGAAACATCCCACTCAATCAGTGAGCCACTGTGTTGTTTTTCCATAGTAAAGGCAAAAGGACAAAGCTTGGTAGAAGAGGTGAGACCAATATCATTTCCCTGTTTGTCTGGGTTCTGTGCATCATGTATCATGTTCTGCCAGCCTGGGGTGATGCAACACACACATGGGAGACTGGGAAACTGTGTAAGAACTCCCTGCAGCTAAGCTTCCCTGAACTTTCCAACCGTAACTGCAATGTGGGCAGCTCTGAGCAGCTTGGACTCTCCTAGGTCTGCTAGTAAGTCCAAATTGACCTAGCTACCATTGTAAGGATAAGAAATGAACTGGGGCCAGGAGGAGAGAAATGGTCTATTTTAAGTCCATATTAAGCCTCTTAGGGTGCGTCTACACTGGCAACTTAGGTCGACTTAAGGACGCTTAAGTCGACCTACACAAAGCCACGTCCACACTGGGCTTTTATTAAGTCAACTTAAGCGCTTCCTTAAATCAACTTAATAACAGCTTAAGTCAACTTAATAACACTACCTCTGAAAGGTTGACTTAAGCCTTAAGTCTACTTCTTAAGTCGACTTCAAGCCAGTGTGGACAGCTATGTCTACTGTTAACAAGGCCAACTTAAGTTAACTTAAAATATAGCCACTCTGTTAAGTCAACTTAACAAGGTCGAGTTTAAGTCGACTTAAAGTCGACCTTGTTAAGTCGACTTAACCGAGTCGACTTAACTTTACAAGTGAAGACATAGCCTTAGAGCATATTTGAAACAGCCAGCACAGGCATCATCTTTACTTGAATCTGTCCTCTTGACTTTTCCTGGCTCAGGTACCCACCGCTGTGACACTGAGCCAGATTAGCAGACAATGTAAATTGGCATAAATCCACTGCCTTCCAACGAGCTGTGCCCATTTGCACCAGCTGGGGACCCAGCTCATAGATTTCAATGGAGATGTGCTACTTTACACCAGCTGGAGAGCTGGCCCAGTTCTGTGCTGATTCACTATAGTAAGTGGGGACATTTCAGCCAAAGAGATACTGGGAAGGCTCATTCGTCTTCTCCAGGCTGAGGAGTGATGCACAGCAGCCTGCAAAGAAGAGTGCAGGCGGCTGTCAAGTAATGTCAAGATGTTTGGGGTGTGACAGTTCCACGAACTCTCACTATAGCAGATTCAAGACAAATGGAAATGAATTCTTGCTTCTTGCACATACGGTGCAATGAGCTGTGTGCATACATAGCATATGTTGCAAGAGGAGTTAAACACAACGGTTTTGGTTCCCAAAACACAGGGGGACATCCAGCAAACTAAAGAAGCTCCATCCTCCATTAGGAGGATCCTGTCCTGCCTACTGCACAAACAGGTCCGATGTACCCCATTAGGAGGCAGGAGCATGTGTTTGAGTCAATTGGTTTATGGGTGTAGGGTTATTGTTGGGGTTATATACCTCCCTTCCAGAAAGAGAAGGGGTGTGAGGAGTTCCTGTTATGATTGAAGGACTGTGCTGTTCCTTGATTTGCCCTTTGCTTCATCAGACATGGGTGTCTCATATTCAAAAAACAAACACCCCCCCCCCCCCCCAAATTAAAAAAACGTATTCCATCTCTGCCATGGTTCTGTTGTTCATCACCATTAGAAAGCATCTGACAATTAATTGTTTGATGTTTCAGGTATGTCCAGGTAGGACATATCTGCTGCACAGCTGAATGACCAAGCAGGCTGGGACATTCACCTACTTTCACTAGAACGTTAACAGACTACAAATAGCAGGGCAGGAGTGAGTGGGGACCCACCAAGAGTAAAGTAAAGTGAGATAGCCAAGCTGGAGTAACTGCTGCTTTACACTTTATATATAAAATGGTGGGCCTTAATTCTGCCCTGGCTATTCCTCATGCCATCCCATTAACTTCAGATGGACTGTATGGGGCAAGTCAGAGCAGAATTTAGCCCATTTTGTTTCGGTTGCCATATCTTGGAGCAGGGATGTGGCTTCTTGGCTATGTCTACACTTGAAAAGTTAAGTCAATGCTGTTAAGTCGACTTAACAAGGTCGACATAAAGTTGACCTTTTGTTATGTTGACTTAATAAGTCGACTTAACTTTTCAAGTGTAGGTGCAGCAGAAGTGGCTCCTCACTGAGAAGGGACCTGCAGGTCCCTTCCCCAGAAAGCCAGAGTCCCTCCAAGAAGGGAGAGGAGGCTTCCTTCTTGCTGGGACCTCCACGAGAGAAAGGAACTGTGGGTCGGAACCGGGGCTCCCTTCTTGCTGGGACCCCCACGCAGGTCCCAGAGAGAAGGGAGCACAGGATCCCTTCTCCCCGGACCCCTGTAGGTCCAGGCAAGAAGGAAGCCGCTGGTGCTCCAGCCAAGAGGGGATACCCAGTGGTTCCCCCGTCAGCTGGAGCGCCGGGGCCAGCAATTGCCAGTGCTCCAGCTGACCAGCGATCCAGCTGACAGGGGACCCTCCAGGGATCCCCTGTCCAGGGAGCGCTGCTCCCTTTTTGCCCAGATCCCCGTGGGTCCCCGAGAGAAGGGAGCCCCGCAGCTCCTTTCTCCCCGGGACCCATGCGCAGGTCCTAGGGAGAAAGGAGCTGCAGGTCCCTTCTTGCCGGAACCCGCAGGTTCCTGGGGCGCCCTAGGTCGACTTATAGAATAAGTCGACCCAGGGCGGCCACACCATCTTTAGGTCGACTTAACAAATCGACTTAATTGTTGAGTCGACCTAAAGACCGGTAGTTATTAAGTCGACTTAAGGAGCTGCTTAAGTTGACTTAATGAAAGCCAGGTGTGGACATGACTTTCTTTAAGTTGAATTAAGCCTCCTTAAGTCGACTTAATTTGCAAGTGTAGATGTTGCCCTTCTGTGCTATATACAGGACTGAGCTCATTGTTCATACCTGATAAATAAAAATTCTAATAGATGTTATACTGGCTGCCAAACAGTTCGCTGGAAAGGTCAGATAGATTATTTTACTTTCCCCACATATGCCTTTGCGTTTTGGGGTCACAGGAAGGCAAGTAGCCCTGACTAACCTAGGTCAGACATGGATTCAGAGAACTGGCTATATAGAGATGTTTTCTTCTCTAAGGCCATTTATATTTGCTTTTCTTCCATTCACTAAAACTTACCATCTCTTCATTAGCTCAGCTGACTTTCAATGGTGTTCCAAATAAGTAATTTTAAACTACTATGATTCACATGATCCCTGACTAATGACGTTCACAATGGAAAATGCTGGGAGTTTCATGCTGAAAAACATGTTCAGTGTTAATAGAATCCATATATAGTGCAAGCTGACGGGAATGAAATAATGAAAAATGTTAGTCTGGTGAAGAAAGGAAATAAGGCCTCCTCAATATGAGACTTATTTTTTTTTTGACCTTTAAAGGATGGATAGAAAATGTTTGAATGGAGGATTAAGTATCACTGTTCTCTGCATTCACGATTAATGTTTTGATCCTTCTCCTTGTTGAAGTGCTAGGGAAAAGACAAGAAAAGCCTTCTGTTATTTATTTGTATCCATTATTTGCATTAAAACTCCTCCTTTCCCCACTCAAATCCATCCTCTCCTAAACTCCACATCTTTGCTACACTATTAATCAGTTGTGATACCCAGATGATCTCAGATTTCAGATTTCTTTGGTCCTTCAGTTCCACTGGGTGAACTATTTCTAATTGGCTAATCGGCTTATCCGGTTTGGTCCTTGATGTAAACCAGGTCTAGACATGATCTATTCCTGCAAGGCCCCCAGGTTCAGGGGGCCAATCTCACACTTTGTCCATCATGATTCTCAGCACGATACCATATCTCAAAGACATGCCAATGAACATTAGCAGGAGATTAAAATGACAACCTTGGTTTTCTTACATGCCTTTTAATCATTTAAACATGCCATCTAATGTTTCACTCTGTCATCTCTCCCCTGCAAGAACGGATGCTCAAGGAAGAAAAGTGACAACAGGGAGGGACGTGGGGGGTCACGGAGCACTGCAGGATGAATAGCAAATGGAATATAATTAAAATAGAGGGGAGATGAGACAAAAACAAAGTCAAAATACAGCAGCCAGAGGAAGAGCAACCAGTTTAAAATTTCAACTCTTGGATGTGGCTAAAGAGTGCAAAGATCTGACAGGTACCAGCTCCCAGGAACTTCAACTTCCAGGACAACATTTTCAAATCCTGGTGCCTAAATCAAGTCTCCCTATATCACAATTTACAGAAGTGCTGATCCATTCTATCAAGTCCACAAGAACTGAAGGGGTTCAACAACCTTAAAAATGAAGCCACTTTCCATGAGGTGGTTAAACAGAGCCTAACCTTAGATCCCAGGGTTTGAATGCTTTAACCTCATCTTTTAGTTGAGATTTAATTCATGGCTAGACATATTTAAGAAAATTAAAGTTAGGGGACACCAGCCAATGAGGTCAATTCTAAATTCCTATTAGTCTCTGTGATAGTGGGTTGCTGGCATCCTTTCTTAAATATACACCCTGCCTTTTGAAAACCCACAAGCTGTCAGAGTTACAAACACTCCCTTATGAACTGATTAAGAAGAATATTGAACCATTTCCTAAGAAGATCCTATGCACATATCATGGATGCTCCCATCAAGAAAGCTTCATCTACTTTGTTCAGCTAAGCTGTCTGAAAGTTCTCAGGGTTAGAAGTTTGTCTCAAAAGGTGAAATTCACTCCTTCATATGAGGCCTGTGCTATGAAGCCCTGTGTAAAGAAGGGAGATCACAGGTGGAATAGCCACAGGGAAGGTGCGTTGGTATAAATTGGGCAAATGACACCAAGATGTGGGCTGAGGGTGGGAATAGACAGGGACAGATTTCCTTATGACCTTTCATTCACGTGCACAGTTCCTTTAAAATGGGTTACAATCAACACCTCTGCTCCACTGCATTGGTAATGGGCGACATGCACCTGAGACAGCTGGCAGTGACTTGGATTGAGGAAAGTAGAACTGACCACCGTGTGCATATCTTTCCCTCTTGCACCCACGTATCTCCAAGTTTTGGCCAATGGAAGAGCTGCTCTTTAGCTTGTAAACGCAATGGTCCAAAACTTTTTAGCTTGTGGGGTTGGTGAATTCCTTTACCCAGTTGGGTGAACATGCAAGTACCACCATATGCACATGAAGTTTCCAGGTGGAAAGGGAAATTAGTGAAAAAGTTAGAAGTGACTGGATGAAATTCAGGCAATGCACAGCTGCTCTCTCTCTCTTTCACCCACTGCACTTCTAATTCTGCCTGTATCCTGGGCTCTGTAGCCCAGATCCTCAAAGGAGTTTAACCAGTTATGCAACAAAATACCTCTGAGGATCTAGGCCCACGTTCTTGCACTGTGTTTATGATGAGAAGTGCACTTCTAAGAACTTAACAAAATGATTTAAAGGGCACATGTGGTCCCACCTTTTCCCATGTTTCACATTTGATGTTTTTAAGATTTACAAAGCATTACAGTTTAACTTTACCTGGTGCAGAGGGGCAAGCGCAAGGGCTGTCCACCCATTGTGTGCCACATATGCCTCATGGCCCTATTACATTTCACATTTATGATAGTCATGGTCTAGAGACAAACATTTTGCTGAAAAGTGGCATGACTCATGATCCTTCAAGATTCCATTGTATGTAATATGTTAATATGTATCTCAGGAAATGTGCTAAAAAGCAGCAGCACAAAACTAATCAGGGTTCCATATTTGGCAGTCTCTTCTCAGTCTTCTGTAAGTGTGAACATTTTAGGCGTGTAAGAATGGGCTCCAATGGAACTGAAATGGTGGCTCTCTCTCATTTATTTCACCTTGCTGGAAACTCCTGTAGTCTTATTTACACGGCAAGTTGAAGTTTCAAAGTTCTGACATTTCTGAATTTTCCGAATGGGGGAAGATGAGAAATGGAACGTATTGCCTAAGCAGAACTTACCCATATGCTCAGTTTGTAACACCTCCTGACACATAATTTATATTAAGAAGTAACAGTTAAAATCCTTATAAACACAGAATGCTCCCTTCCCCAGGGCAGCCCAACCATATAGGTGAACTAGGCTGTCACCTAGGGCACCAAGCTTTAAGAGGAACCAAAATAGATGGAAGAGAACTTTTTACATATGTTATTTCTTATAACATGTGGGGGAGGAGGTGCCAAAATCATAGTTCACCTAAGACACCAAAAACCCTTGGGCTGGCCCTGCCTTTCCCTTTACACCCACTAAAAAACAATTCTCTCTTTTAAGTCAGTATTGCACCCTGAGGAAAAAGAGTGAGAGAAAGTAGTATCTACCAAGTGCTCCCTTTTTATAAATTATCCAATTCAATAAAGTTTTATTCCATGAGTAAATCAGCAACGAATCCAAAGTCGGATCCTTTGCCTTTCACTGATAACTCCAAATAAGAAACTTTATACAGAAGGACAAGGATCCATCCCAACGCCACAGAAGTCCTTGGGAGTCTTTGCATCAGACTTCTGTTACTCAGCTATCAAAAGTATGCACTCATTTCTTGAGGATAAAAGCCTGAAGGAAAAAATATATTCCTTCCTCTTGAATTTTAGCACTCTGAAGAGGGCCACACATAAAGAAGTTCAGGAAAAGAATGCCAAAGGCTGACTCCTGAACATTTCTGGCCTGCTACAAATTTACTTAAATAAATCTTTACTCTATTAAATAAAACAGAATGTCACAGTTTCACAAACGCTATTTTTCAGCAAGATGGCTGCCTCCATAGCACTATGCTGGTGAATGCCAAATGTGATACTTCTCACTGTTTATTCACAGAATTTTTGCTTACTCACTGGCTGGGCTGAGAAAAATAGTTAAATTTCTCTTTAGAATAGAAAAACCATTAGAGCATTCCAGCAGCCTTCTCACATAAGTTAGAAACCTCTGGGACTGCAGCATGATTAGTTTATTTTGTTTTTTATTATTGCTGATTGGCGCACACTGGTGGAGAAACTCCAGTTTCCCCCCAAATGTACTGTAGCAATGTGGCAAAACATATAAGCACTTCAGACTTACAGGGTGGCTGCTAACGAGAGGCTTGAGACATATGGTAGCCGTTTGCATGTTACTGGGAACCTCACCCTTTCCTGACAGGATGCCCTTTGGATTAAGAAATTCAACAGCACTGTTTCAGAGATGAATGGATAGCTTCTTGGCAGTAGACCAGGTCATTTGAGTTGTCTGGGAAGATGATATAAACTTGAGAAGATTTTTTGATGAAGTTTAATTGAATTATAATCTCTGCTCTTTAAAGAAACCTCAGTTTATTGAGAAACACGTAACCCTCCTTGAATGTCAGAACAAGGAGTTAAAGAAGTGACTGACAGAGTGTCCCACAAAAGTACAGAATCCTCTTCCTTCTTTAGTTGGGTCTCTTCTACGAATGAGTGAATGTTAAATGAAATGTATTACTAAGTATTTAATCAAAGCAAACATTTAATCCAAGTGAAAGGAATAGATCCCAGTACTTCTCTGGAATGGAGTAGAGATTGCCAAGATGTGTTTTAATTGCATACGAAAACAAACTGTGTCAAACGCTGGTTTTAAACAAGCAGATGCTCATTTATCATTTGTTGTGTCTGTGCATATGCTTGTGATCCTGCCTAATGCAGGTTTTCTGCAATGGTAATGAACACATGACTGAGAGCTCAGAAATGAATTCAATGTATATTGCAAACATGTTGCAAAAAAACATGTGTGCTCTTAAGTTATTTACAGTGTTGAACAACTGCAACAGGATCAACTAGTTTTATAGCCTGAACAGACTCAGGCTTTGAGCGGTGCTTTATATTTTAGTCCCTTCATTTTCAGTTTTTATTTTGTTTAAAATATTTCCTGGGAATTGATCCGTGCTCACTACAAAATTTGTAAAAAGGTAAAAGTCAATGTAACTTTGCAATTTGCTGGGTAAATAGTGGGGTTGTAATAGGACCAGCCACTCCCTTGCTCCCCCGTGTGGCCTAGGGTTCATGTTATAAGCAGCATGCCTCAGCTTCCCTTCTTGGACTGTTCAAATGAAACTTCCCTTCAGGCTTTTTCTTGGTCACAAATACCACAAATATCCCTTTTATTAATATAAAAGAAAACACAGTGAAACAAAACAAAAGTCCATTGCTAAATCCACACAGCATAAGGTTTCTCTTCCTTTTTCCAGGCCTTCCTGAACAGGGACTTTGTGGTCTCCCCCAGGTCTCCCTGCCTGCCTGGAGAGTTTTTCTCACCTCTACAATGGTTCCCAACCTTTTGGAGTGAAAGCCTCACTAGTTAACACTAAGTAAAACACGCAGCCCCCCTACTCCTCCATCTCACTGGCCATAAACTCACATAAACCCTATAATTATAATAAGAATAAGAAAAAGAGCACTAAATTACATAAATAATAATAATAATGATTATTATTATTATTATTAATAATAATAACAAAAAATTACTTTTACTTTAACAAGACAGTATTTTTTCCTTACCAGCACTAGTCCTTTTTCAGACTTTCATATTTAAAAAAGCCATTGTTTTAACTGTTACTTATATTACAATAGCCCAATGAGACCTAAATGGGATTGAGGCCCCTTAGTGCAAAATGCTGTACAAACACGCATTAAGAGCCCTCCTGCCCCACTGTATTTGCCATCCAAATAATGCAAAATATGTTTATCTGCTGTAATAAATGTGCTTTGTTCCTCCGCTGCATATTCATGATGGTCACATCCTTTAGACCTTATTCAGTTCTTACTCAGGCAATGCTTCCATTGACAACACAGCTCAACAGTGGAGCCTTTGAATCTTCTCAGTACCTTATCTCTTAACAGTCTCACACATGTCACATGATTTGCTTATTCTGTGATGTTTAATCTGTGCGATACTAGGAGAGGAAGAGAAACAGCATTTTCCTGCTAAGGCCAAATGTTCCTGATTAAATTGTATGTACAATTGCTACCGTTGTTGACCTCCCATAGGAGACAAGACCATTTAGATTTCTAACTGGGTGTTTGTGAGTTAAATTAATGTCAATACAATTACAAAAAATGTGAGCCCTGACATTTAAAAGGGACATCCAGCTGTGGCTGAGATTTTAGTTTGTGCCAACATCATGTGGCATGTGAGCTTTAGAAATGAAACCTGCATCATCCTGCAACTCTTCGGTAAGTCAGTCCAAAGTTAGCGATCTATTACAGAAGTGGATGGGTGAGGTTCTCTGGCCTGCATTGTGCAGGAAGTCAGACTAGATGATCATAAAGGACCTTCTGACTTTAAAGTCTATGGCTATGTCTACACTGGCAAGTTAGTTCGAATTAAGGAAGCTTAATTCGAACTAACTAAAGCCAGGGCTACACTAGGCTTTAATTAGTTCGAATTAAGGGCTTCCTTAATTCGAACTAATACATTCGAACAGGGTATTCGAACTAAGGGTTAATTCAAAGTTCGAATTAACCAATGTGGCCACGTTAGTTCGAACTAATTGCTTAGTTCGAACTAACCGGCCCATTGAATTCAATGCAATTCGCTAATTCGAACTAAGCAAGTGCTATGAACGGCACTTGCTTAGTTCGAACTAATTTTTTCTAGTTCAAACTAACTAATGTGAACTAATTTTAGTAAGTGTAGACATAGCCTAGGAGTCTAACTCTCATTCAGGGAGACCTTTGATAGACACTTACCTAGGTATTATCCAGTGTCATTCTGCTTGGCAGTACTGGACCCAAGTCAGGCAGGAATAAGTGATTTTCCATAAAATAAAACAACCTTATATAAAATGACTTCCCATTTCCACAGTTTTCTGAAATTTAAAGCAACCCCTCCCCCCCATACATACACACTCCTTTTTTTTTTTTTTTTCACGTTCACTTTTAACTAAGTGCAAAATACTTTCCCGCAGTAAAGTACAGCCCTTGGGTAAACGGAGCACTATGGAAAAGTGGCTTCCAGTCTCAAAGGAGACAGGGCCTTGGTGCCACGCTGATGGAGGTGTTCAAGCCGGTGGGTGACTCAGCAGAAGCAAGTCCCAGGCAGGAAGGTCTGTTGAGCAGCACAGAACCCTTACAAGCATAAAACTAAACAAGAACCAAAACGTAGTGAAACGTAACTGTCTCCAGCCTGAGGAATCAACATCGTCCTCAAGAACTGAGCAGGGAGTCTTGCCATCCTCTAGGCCAGCAGTAGCAATATGTTTTTGTCAAGGTCCAAATTTCTTGGTCAAGATCCAAACTAAAGAAATGAATAATAATACGAAAATAGTAATGACAATAAACAGATTGCGGGGACCAGCAAAGAGGCCATCCTCAGAAAAATGATGTTTCTCTTCACTGACCTCCTGTGTCAGAAAGCTGTCCACCTTGTGTAATGGACAGTGAGCTTTCCATCTGCTGGTAACTTCTGTATCGCATTCTATGGCTGTTCCTTCCTTTGCACACAGCAAGAACTGGTTCTCAGGCCCCAATTGATTGCAGATATAACAAGCTGAGATGGCAGCCCCAGGAGCTCTATGTGCAAGTAACAGCTGCAACTCATCCGAACACTAGATACTAGCTCCATAGCACACTCTGACGGGCAGCCTTAGCACCTAGTAAAGCTGAACATGAAACTGAAGCATCTCATAACTGTAGCATCCCATCAGGCAGGAGTGGCTGCCGCATTCTGTAAAGCTGAAGGCCCTCTACCCACACCTAGCACCCACATGTGATGCTACAACTCACTTCCTAGAGTTGGCTGAAGCTGATGGCAGAAAGTACAGCAGCCGTGCAAAGAGATTATGGAAACTCTTGCAAGACTCCACCACCTCCTCCTGGCTAATTCTCAGAGGAACAGACCTCAATTTTTGCAAATCCAAAGTGTCTGAAATATTAAGATGAATTGTCGAAATGGGCCCAGAGAGTCAGGGAACCAACCCGTCACTTCCCCTCGCTTTGCTTTGCAGGGGCAATGTTGCCTCCAAAAGTGTAAAAAAAAAAAAACTCGTCTGCCACCAGACAGCTGTTCCATATTTCTCTAACTGAATTCATCAGAGTTATTGGTCGATGTCCTCCGCATATAAATTTATATTGTGACTGAAGGATTTTTTAATCCGAGTTTGAAATTTGATTACCATTGTAATTTTGGAATGTAATTCACTTAGGTATTGCAGCATGTCAGGTCTTGTGAAAGATCTTTTGAACTTCTATCCCCTTTAAAGAAACATGTCCGTACTTTGCTGAATTATCTGCAAATCACTTTCAGATGCCTGCTCTTTCATTTCTGGTGATTTCACGTTGCTATCAGAGCCTGGGAAGGTTCGATGACTTGCAGGAATGGAAAGAGAAGTGTTTTGTCAAAACCACAGACTGTGTTTAGTGCGGACAACTGGCGTGAAAACTTTCCTAATGACTTCAGCATTGCCTGGGGACCCTCCCACCCCTGTTCCATAATTGTCCTTTATCCATTAGGTCACTCAGCTTCCTGGTCAGAACCTCCTGCATGATTCTGCATGGCTCAACCACGCACAGGAGGAGAAAAGCCCATTATGATTATGGCAGTGTCAGTAACAGTTCCACAAGGAAGATAAAGTGTATAAGGCTCTGAAGTAGGAATGGGCAACCTCAGAATGTTTTGAACTTATTACATGGCTCTAGTTGGTAGGAGGCCGCTTAACTTTGCCTGAATAAGATAATAATATTAAAATAATAATAATCCTTGGATTAAACGGAGTGGATTGTGGTGTAGTAATAACACTTAGCCCTTGCATTGAAATTCACCTTGTGCAGAGAGCCAGCACAAAGCCTGCCCATCTCTTACGTCCAACTTCAGCCCTGTTTTGAGAACTCCCAAGGCCCTCAGCACAGAGGTTAATGTTACCCTTCCATACTGCAGCATTCTCCAGCTGTAGCTTTCAAAGCACTTCGCAAAAGTGGGTGAGTCTCAGTATTGTCTTTTTAGAGATGCAGACCTGGCATACAGAGAAGTACCTTACCTAAGATGTTACTGAGGCAAAAGTTACGCTGGGAATAGGACCCAGGTCTCCTAATTTCCATTTTTACACTCTACACACAACAGCATGGCCTTCCCTAATTCACTTTGAACTCTTGGCAGTGTGCATCTTTGTAATGAAGATTATGCTTATTTGTTGTGTGTATTATCATAGCATCTTGGAGTTCTAATCATGGGTCAGGATCCCATTGTGTTAAGTGCTATACAAATATACAACAAAAAGATGGTCCCTGCCTCCAGGGTTTTATAAGCTATCTATCAGATGGCTACAGATAGACTGAAGGAAGTACGAGGAAACAATGAGACAATACTGATCAGTATGAAGGCCGGTGGTCTCATTGCACCATTGTTCAGCTGTTGTTACAGTTTTTGTAAGTAAAGGAGAGTTTTAAGGAGGGTTTGGAAGGAGGATAATGAGTTGGCTTTGCAGATGTTTATGGGAATCTGCTCCCAAGTTTGAGGGGCAACATGGGAGAAAGTATGATGGTGCCTGTTTGAAAATGTGACACGTGCGCAATGGAGCTGGCAGCATGATCGACGATGAGAAGCGACCTCTGGATAGTGAATTAGAGATGACAGGTATGGTGTGAAGATGGAGGTGACTGCAAATGAGATGAGACCCTTGGGCACTGAGATACCTACATGATAGGCATGGTATAGTGACTCAAAAGGAATAGAACAGCTATATATTTGGGCTTTTGATGCAGTCCATGGCTTGTCAAGGGTTGGCCATCCTTTGATTTAATGCAACAGAAATTTCCTTGGCGACATGTTTCCTCCTCCTGTTATGATTTTTTTTTTTTTTTTGCCTGGTCGGTTGGTTTGTTTTTAGACTCCAGTTACTTTCAGTATGGTTGAGTCTTATGACTTGTGGCTAATGGAAAGCTGCTTTGCAACCAATAATGTAGGATGACCACAAATTGGAACAATGTGTTTCCATCACTGTGAATGTGCCTTCCACTCCACCCCCAACTCCAGCAGCATTTGCCATAGAGTGTGGTGCTGCATGGCAGTTGTCCAGAGCCCTGCTTTCATCAGCCAGAAGGGCCTTTCTAATGTCACAGCCATCAGCTGACTCCCAGCGCAGCCCCGCTGCAGCCTCCTTAGTGAAAAGGAGATTTTTCCCTTTGCCCCTTAAATGGGAAAGAAGTAAATGAATTACAGGGCAGATATAATTACTCCATTTTCACTATCCCATCGGTGTGCAGATGGTAATCCCACTCTGCTCCAAATAAAGTTTGCATATATGATGTAAGGACAAATGTATCCCCTTCCTGGGATCTGGCTTTCCTGGTTACTCAAATAATAACAGAACATACTCATCAGCCTAAGCTTTCGCCCCAATGCTGTTGGTTTCTAGGCTTTTCTGCAGGAACTGCCCATCTCTGCTTCTCACTACCTCTAATGGTTAACCTGAGGTTCAGCCTTATGGCCTGGGGGATGTAGCAAACTATGTCTTCCACCATGAGACATTAGGACTTACTCAGCAGCCCTGAGCAGGGAGCTGATTACTGCTAATTAGCTGGGGTGACACAAGAGCCCTGCAGCCTGCCATTTTTTAATGCCACCTCATTTACATTCCCTTTCCACACCTATTTTACCCAATGGGTCTGAGGGTTTCCTCTTCAAAAGTGTTGAAGGTGGCAGCCAAAAGCTAGAGTCTCCCCCTCCTCTTTTGGCAGCCCCCTTTCAAACTGCTTGTATCCTTATCTGTCTCCTCTCTTCCAAAATCCTTAAGAAACTGAATCAGGTACATTAAACCAGTTCTCAACTCCGGTGTCTAAAATCAGCTCAAAAGCTGCTCAGAAGCCTATGGAAAACAGTGTCCGGACCAGAAGTGAAACAGTTTCTTCACACTGGAGTCCTATAGCCAGGGCTGCTCTTGCCATGGGGCTTCAGAGGGAAATCACTGCATCCCCAACTCTATCATAGGGCCTGAGCAGCACCAACCTGAGTTTAGAGACCAGAATCGGCTTTGTTTTAAGGTTCCGAATTCCACTTCTAAAGGGTCTAGAGAGTGGGTTGAGAGCACTGGGATATTAGGGAAAGTGGAAACCGCCTCTTCCTTCTTCCCCCATGAGCTCAGCTGGCCTTTCAGAAGTTTCTGTCCCCGTATCCACTTTTGGCTCATTTTCCATTTCTAAAAATATGAAGAGCCCTGTTGCTTCTGATAGAACTGACATGTTTCACAGCACACCCCTGGCTTCCATCTAAAGCCTGGTGTGGCTTGTTCCCGTTGTATAAGGAAGCCGCTGTGCATCCATAGACTAACTTCAAGCCTTCTGGTAGTAGACTTGGTTAGCGGTTGACTTTTTGTTGATTATTGGAAGGAGGTTCCACCCCACAGGATATTAATATCCTGAAAAATCAACTGTGGTAAAAAATGCATCTTGTACACTTTGGCTGAGATTTTACAAGACCACAGACATTTTGCTTAGCTTGGAGACAGATGATGAGTTTCATGCTAACAAAGAGCAGCTGAAACTCACTGAAGCACAGAAATCAGAAGTCGGGGGGGGAGGGGAAATGATTAGGACATCTATTGTCTCCACCAGCCAAGGTCGGTTCGTACAAGGTGGAAGTCTGAGCATTAGAGCAGAGGATTTGTAGCCAGGACGTATGGTTTATACTCCTGGCTCTCCCACTGTGACATCAAGCAGGTCACTTAATCTCTCTCTGACTCAGTTTCCCTATGTGTCAAATGGGAATAATAAAGATTACCCTACAGTACACGGCCATGGGATGGTTTGCTTAATTTAGTGATCTTTGTATGTCACTTGGAAAGCCTGAGTTGAAAGCACTAGGTATGAAAAAAATATTATTATTACATTTTCCAGTGCTTTCATCAGCCTCCTTTTACAATTAAATATTTGTCTTTAATTACACCTTTTTGTTGATATGCATTCCCTAGCATAGGAGAGTCCAGTCTGGTCTTGGGGGGAGCATACAATAGGCTTTTAATGAACTGGCATTGTTTTCCTTTGCTGCACCACCCCCAGTCCACTTTGTTAGCAAGTGTTGATCTTGCTGGGAAAGGGTTAAGTGGGTTTGACTGACTCTCTAAAGCAGGATGTCAAACTCATTTGCTATGGCAGGTCAGATTTGATTTTAATGTACTTCAGGAGGACCACACATCGAAATACTAGGGCCTACACACTCGCAGCATTGCAGAGCGCTGGGTATGCGAGACTATGCTCTGTGATACTGCAAGACCACACTCTCTCTCTGTTAGGTAGAGAGTGTGGTCCTGTGGAGTGTGGTTATGGGCCAAATGGAAGAGGTTCACAGGCCGAATCTGGCCCACAGAGCGTATGTGTGACACCCCTGCTCTAACACTACCCATCCTGGATACAAGAGAGGTAGGAGTGTGATTGTCTAGAGAAAGGAGTTCATAAATGTGAAGGCCTGAAAGTACCACAATGTCGTCCTGCTCCTTGACATGGGCTGTAAAATTTCACCCAATAATCCCTGCATCAAGCCTGATAAGCCATGGTTCAACTGATTGAAGGGGTTCAACTGAGGGAAATTGACCAATCTCTTGGTAATCTATTCCACTGATCTATTATCCTTATTGTTAAAACCTTGTATCTCATTCCAAGTTTTAATTTTTTTGAACTTCAACTCCCAGCCATTGGCTTTTGTCATCTAGATTAAAGAGTCTTCTGGTATCAGATACTTTTCATGGAGCTACTTATAAACCATGATCTCTCTTAACCTTCTCCTCGATAGGCCAAATATATGGAATTCCTTAAAGATCTCATCATGAGAGGTGGTTTTTCAGACCATGAATCATTCTGATAAGATGTGAGCTGAACAGACCTGAAGAAGCATCTCTAGGAATAGCCCCTATCTTGGGGAAAGTCTCGAGAGTTGTTACCTCATTGTTAATAAATATAATAAATAATAATAGCTGCAAATTCTGTACTTTTATTGTGTTGCAATAATAAAACCACAAAGATGCATACAGCACTTTTTTATCTGCTATTTCTTTCTGTGAAAAGATTACAGCAGACGTGATCGTTTAATATTACACCAATAACGGTATCACTCCCTTGTTCCAATTTCCGGAGGTTTCACAAACCCACACTCTTTCGAGAAACACTGTGATAACTTTTCAGAACAGAAACTTCCCTTTTGTGGTCAGAATTTGCAGTGTGTGTGTGTGTGTGTGTGTGTGTGTGTGTGTGTGTGTGTGAGAGAGAGAGAGAGAGAGATCCCCTGCCAGTGGGTTGTACTCACAGATCCGAGTATCTGAGACAGCAGAATTATGTGATTTATGGTATCATGTGCCAGAAATGTCCCCCTCCACCCCTACCTCGGCCTTATATATTGGACAAACAGGACAGTCTCTGTGCAAAAGAATAAATGGACACAAATCTGACATCAGAAATAGCAGCATTCAAAAATCAACAGGGAAACGCTTCAATCTTCCTGATCACTCCATTAATAATCTGTTAATAGCCATAGTTAGGAAAATGGATAAAAAAACAAAGCTTCAAAGAGAAACTGCAGAATTGGAATTCATATGCTGATTTGACACCATTAATTTAGGGTTAAATAGGGATTACCATTTTTTCCCCATTACAACAGGTAATTTTGCTTTCCTTTTTCCCTCACCGCTCTCCTATATGCTGTTCTCCAATGGTTTAATCTAAACAACTGCATTGCTTTGCTATAACAGCCTGACCTGATCCTATGACTTACACTTCCCTGCATTTATTTTGCTCCCATTCTGTAAGTTCCCCATTTTCAAAGCGTCTGACGAAGTGGGATTTTCTCCCACAAAAGCTCATGCGATAAATAAATTTGTTAGTCTTTAAAAGTGCCACTGGACTCCTTATTTGTTTTGCTGTCTCTCAGCCTGAATCAAGAATATATACAGATTAAAGTTCTCCGATTTCATCTCTATCCCTCATTTTTCAGTACAAAACTGGAGTGCAAATTGTCCCTGCATAACAGGGAGGCAGGGATTTTACCCTGGTGAAATTTTGCTGTATTATATTTTTACAGTGAGTAAAATTGCCATTGCTCACTGAGGGTATATCTAGACTGCAATTAGACACCCATGGCTAGTCATGCCAGCTGACTCAGGTTTGGGCTAAGAGGCTGTTTAATTGTGGTGTAGACGTTCAGGCTCAGGCGGCCGCCGACTTCTGGCACCCTCCACTCAGAGGTGGCCGTAGGCAATTGGGTGCATAGGTGAAAGCCCATTGCGGGGCCCTCTATAGGTCCCCACAACCCCCCCCCCCCCGCAGCTCCAGCTCCCCACTGCTGCCCCCCCATGTGGCCCTGGTCCCCCCGGAACCCTGAGCCCCCCTCCATAGCCCCGAGCCTCGCCCCCCCCGGCCCTGGCCCCAGCCCCGGCCCCCACTCTGCAGCCCTGGCTCTCCCCCAGCACCGGCCCCAGGGCCAGCTCTCCCTCCTGCAGCTGACCAAGGCAGATGCAGCTTTTGGGGTAGGTGAAGCAGGCCCTTACTGCTCAAGGCCCTAGGTGTGCGCCTGCTTTCCTACCCCAAAAGCTGCCTCTGCTTCCATCTCACAGGGTCCCAAAGCCCAGGCTCCAGTCTGACCCTGAATGTCTACACCTCAATTAAACAGCCCCTTAGCCTGAGCCCTGCAAGCCTTAATCAGCCGGCATGAGCCAGCCATGGGTTTATAACTGTAGTGTAGACATACCCTGAAAGGCCAGTAAACTGTAACATGCTACTGCACCTACCCCGGGAGAGATAATCTCCTAATATAATGTTCATTAGGGTATATTATTGCTGCCGCATGCCATAAAAGAACAAGGCAGCAACCTGAAATTGATATAGTCCCAGAAGAATGACACAAGAGCACGTGTTCCTGTCCATAAGTCTCTTTACCTATCATACCACAGAAAGGTCAAGGACACTGAGGTAAGAGTACAAAGGCTGATTTATATACCACTCACCACGATAACAAATACTTTTATGTAGATTGGGCCCGGGCCGTAAACCGCTCCGGTTTTTCTAGCCTGGTGGCATTAAGGTCATAAAATGTCTTGAGATTCATGTGAACTTCATGCTAGCTTGGCCTCTGCCCAGGTGCATCCGTTCTAAGAATCTCCTGATATCAGCTGGGAGAAACAATGGCAGCAGGTAGTCTTCTAAGCTAGAGATTGAAAAGATTTGCTATGAAATACACTGAGTCTGTTTTAGGTATCCCAGCATCATGGTCCTCTTCCTGGGAACAGAAACACTGAAAAGGAAAGAAGTAGGTTGACATTTCAGGTCATCTTGATTCTGAGTCAATTCCTGGCAAATTTTAACACTGCCTATGTCTACACTTACTAAAATTAGTTCGAAATAGTTAAATCGAACTAACTAATTCGAACTAATTTTAGTTAGTTCAAATTAACTTAATTTGAACTAGAAAAATTTAGTTCGAACTAAGCAAGTGCCGTTCATGGCACTTGCTTAGTTCAAATTAGCGATTTGCATTGAATTCAATGGGCCGGTTAGTTCGAACTAAGCACATTGGCCACATTGGTTAATTCAAACTAATTAGTTCGAATTAACCTTCCTTCGAATAGCCTATTCGAATTTATTAGTTCGAATTAAGTAAGCCCTTAATTCGAACTAACTAAAGCCTAGTGTAGACATGGCTTAAGTTAGTTCGAATTAAGCTTCCTTAATTCGAACTAACTTGCCAGTGTAGACATAGCCGAGATATTGAGGCTAGCCGGCAGGTACAGAGTAGAAGAAGAAAGGTATATAAGCTCCAGGATGTTGAAGGCTGTGTATCCTAGCGACTGACCAGGGCCACTGCAGGGTAATTGGGAGCTCCTGAGGGCAATTAAGAGGCAGCCAGGTTCATTATAAAAGCTTCCCTGCCCCAACCACAGGTGGCACAAAGTGGAGCAGGTCAGGTCAGGTCAGGTCAGGTCAGGGCAGGGCAGGGCTGCGCTGTGGAGTGTGCAGAGGGTAACTAAGGAAGAGAAGAGGAACATAGAGGTAAAAACAGAGGGCCGAAAAAGGAAACCCAGCCAAAGGGGACATGGGGTATAAAAACCCTAAAAGGGGCAGAGGAGGGGGAAACAGCCCAGGGGAAGGAATTGTGGAACTGTGACTCAGTCCGCAGCACATAGCTGCATATCATAGGGTCCCTGGGCTGGGACCCGGAGTAGAGGGCGGGCCCGGGTCCCAAACCCCCCTCTTCCCCTGGAGCGATGCCAGTGAAGACAGCCCAAAGGGCAATAACCAAGAAGGTCAGGAGGCCACCCTGACCCACTAGCCCTAGCAAGCGTGGGACCCACCACCAGGGTGCCGGTCGTCTGCCACAACACCTAGACTATTTTCAGCATGTATAATCTTAGGGCTGATCTACACATATGGTGGCAAATTCGCTGCTGTCAGATTGAACTTCTTGGTTGACTGAGCGGGTCTGTAAAGACCTGTTCAGCCTATCCCTGAAGGCCATCCCCTCAAGTGGATTAGCACTGATTCGACAGTAGGCCATTTCCCATCAACTCAGCACACTGAACACACCACGGTAAGTAGGCAGTTGAAAGTCAAAGGGAGATACACAAGTTATTTTAAGTAACTTGCATGTCTCCCTTTGAATGCTACTGAAAACCACCTGCAGTGCAGACCAGGACTTACAGGTGAAGGACTGAAAATCCATCTTTGGTATAAACCTATCACTTTGAATGGAGGTACAGCGGATAGAATTTGGCCTAAAACATTTGCTTTCTAGGGCCATATATTCATGCACCTGAGAATATCACTTATTTCCAGACTCCTGAATCCAGGACTCGCTTACTAATCCATATGAAATGGTTTACAGGAGGTGGTCTTAACTTTCCTTGAGGGTAAACAGCACCTGTTGCTCAGGAAGATGTTAGTTTCTTGTTTTCTTTCACTTTATCCCGTATAATAAGCAGCGTGGGAAGTAATCAATCACTCTGCCGGCTTGGAATGATTAAAGACATGGTAACTCACTTGCATTTCTGTGGTGCATTTCATCCCAAAGGGCTCTCGAACCCTTCAGTACTTCTCCAATTGCCAGATCTTACCCACTGCTGAGTGCCAAATCAGAGGTAAGCCCTGCCCTTTGGCATACAAGGGATGTTAATGGCATAAAGGCCCCCTTCCCTTCACGGCCTAGTGCCCATCCCCCAAATTCTCTTCTGAGCAAGCCCCAAGCGACATCTTGCTGGGCTGCATGGGTCCCTGGCCAAGCTCCTTCCTTGGACTGGGGCCTTGTAAAGTAAACTCACCGCCCCCCCTTTACTTGGGGCCTGTTTCAGGGTGCTCAAGAGAGCCTTGAGACAGGCTAGTGACAATACTGCTCTCCTCACAGCATATGAGCTGCCAAGTCTGGCACTGTCTTCCCCAGGAGTCCTACCACCATCTATAGCAAATGCTGGTGAGGGCTGATGTTCCACCTGCTCAGCCTAGCCCCAAAGTTAGCTCAGCCACATGGTATCTTGAGCCACAAGGAGGACTCCTATCCTGGCCAATGGAATTCCTGTTCCCGAGGATACACCAAGCTGCATCTTTGCCCCCCTTCATTGCACTGAGCAGACTATTATGTGGGAATTGGGTGGATAGTGGGTGACTATGTTCCTCCCCAGGCACTTCCATCTGCATCTAAGTGTGTGCTTCCCATACTCTAAAATGCAAGCAACTCTTAGTTCTAAGATCAATCAATGAACATTTGTCTGATCTTCTGTTCTGACCTATAAGTTACCTTTCCATTTCCCATGACCTCAGGATGTCATGGTTGGTAAAGAGTTCACACAATTTAGAGAAGCCCTAACACTGCTCTAACTTACACGTGGTTGCCTGAAGCCCTAAGGGACCTTTCTGGCAGCCAGGAATAACAAGAGGACAGCACTGTTCTAGCCAAGGCCATGGCCTTCTTCTACAAAGAAGGTTACGAGGGTGGTAGAGCAAAGCTGTTACCCTGGCTCCCTAGGAGCCACAGGGAATTCACCGCTGGTCAGTGTCACAGGCTGGTGGCTCGTTAAAGAGAGTGATCTCATCTTGCCTGTGACCTAGCAGTTATCTCTAGGCTGATCCTGATTTGGATTCAATTCAAATTATTGATCCCAGCTCTAGCAGGGTCAGGGAAAACCACACGGAAACAGAGGAGAAGATCTAGGAGAGAAGAGCAGGGAGAGGAGTTCCCTGTTTGGGAAGGACCTGATGAAGACCTGCTGGAGAGAACCACAAAAAGCAGGTGAGGCTGCTAAGGGAGGAAACCAGAGGGATGGTAAGAAGCAGTGCAGTCCTAGGGAGAAGCTGCCAGAGTCCATAAGCAGGGGAAACCTGCTAGGAAGAAGCGATGTAGAAGAACTCTGAGGGACTGGAACAGGAGAAAATGAACAGAGGACTTCAATGTAGCCCAAGAGGGCAGCAAGTTTTTGCTTTGGATGTTTATTTGGATCTTCAGCTGGTATTTTGTTACCCCATAAGGGGATTGAACTGGGAAAGTGACCTGGCTGGAGGGCTAAGCCATAAGGCTATGTCTACACTTGTAAAGTTAAGTCGAGTCTGTTAAGTCGACTTAACAAGGTCAACTTTAAGTCGACTTAATAAGGTCGACTTAGCGCTATTCCCCATCCGCACTGGCTTTAAATCGACTTAAGACTTAAGTCGACCTTCAGAGGTGGTGTTATTAAGTTGACTTAAGCTGTTATTAAGTCAACTTAAGGAAGCATTTAAATCCACTTAATAAAAGCCCAGTGTGGACGCGGCTTTGTGTAGGTCGACTTAAGCCTCCTTAAGTCTACCTAAGTTGCCAGTGTAGACGCACCCTAAAAGACACAGCTGGCAATAGGCCACAGCAGTGGTCAGCAGGGGCACTGCAGATGAAGACCTCTGCAACATCAGGCTCTGATGCCAGGTACCACAATGTTACTGAATACCACTTCTTGCAATCAGTGATGTAAAGGTCTGTACCACAAGCAGGCCCCAGTAGTCTGACTGGATCTATCATATCTTTAGGGACAAATCCTGTAAATTACATGGCGCGCGCACACACAGGAAAATCCTGCGAAACAAAAAACTCATTGTTACCATGAAGTGTTCTTTGAATAGCTTCACTCCCCTAGCAGGTTTGTCTGTGTTTCAGACAGCCCTGCTGTTTTAAGAAGAATGTTTAGATTTTACACACAAGTCATGTCTTTGTTTAGTGGATCTGTTCATTAATCAGGTCAGGTAGGCACTCATACCCTACAGTGATTGGGGCCATATAAGTACCCATTTAGGTAGCATTTTATTTCTTGATGTCTTAAGAAAAGTATTACTTTCTGAAGCATTTTCCTTCCCCAAGGATTGATTGAAAAGCGCTTCATTGTATTTCAATAATGATGTTCCCTAAAACCCCAAAGAAAAATATTTTCGGAAGTGCATTCCTTAAAAAAAAAAAAAAAAAAAAAAAGTTTGATATCACTGTTCTCATTTAACATTTTAGTGACCTCTAATTACAGGCTAACTCCATAAGCTTTGGCTATGCGATGACTATATGGAAATGGCCAGATCTTCCTGATGGACTTCTGCAATGTAGCATACAGCAGCATTGGAGGGTAAAATTCATCGCTGTGCAGTGAGCCAAGAGTGCACTAGCCAACGCATCTCTTAAGGCTCACTTAAGCCCACAAGTTCTAGCCACAGGAGTGGCCTGCCTTACGGCGCTGCTATGTGTACCATTCAGGCACTGTGCAGGTTGTCCGAGCTGACCTGTCATAGAACATATCCTAGCATCTTTCTGCAGAAATAGAACTGAACTTTCACGGTCTCATATTTTCAGTTGCCAAGATGGACAAAATTTATGGAGGAGCAGATGAGGCCAATTGTTGCCTGGGCTACATTGAGAGAGGCAACCATCCAGGGTGTCAAAGACTAAATAATAGCTTTGATGTTTTAAGTGACTATGTAACCCCAATTGCTTATTTATAGGTAGCACCATATTAAGAGCTGCACAAAAGACATAACTTTGATACAAAGGTAATAGATACCTTAGGCTGCGTCTACACTGGTGAGCCCTGCCCATCCTGCCCCTATGCCCTGCCAGGGTCCCTTTGCCCCATTGTATCTAGGTACAATGGGGCAAAGGCTGAGCCACCTGGCATTGAGCAAGGGGTGCCCCCCTGCCCCCGTGGACCTCCCATAGGTCCCCTAAGCCCCTAGAAGTCGACCTAGGCATCCAGTGTGGACGTTCTAGGTCGACTTTTGAAGTTGCCCTTTAAGTCGACTTTATTTTTAAGAGTAGACACACGAAGTCGACTTAAATTACCAAGTGTAAACAAAGCCTTAGAGAGCCACTGAACCAAACTCAGTTCTGATTCCACATCACTTTATGAATGGAAGAACCAGGGGTATTGTACATGGGGCACATGTGAGAGAGAGGGGGCACCAGCTAAGAGAAAAGTGACTGAGCATACAACATATTCAACTCCACTGGACAATAACATACCTTCTTACAGACACATAGGCAACAACTGAAAAGCAAGAGACAAAACACCCAGAATAACCAGTAAAATCTGCCGCTGGAAATGTGCAGAGGAGGTTTTTCGTGAAGTCTGTTATTCACAAGTTCAGGATTTAGAAAGGGTTCAGAGAATGGGAAAGGGTGACTTTTTTTGCTTTGGGAGTAAACGACATGCTCTAGGTTCATTTTACTGCCATGCTGCCAAAAATTTGGCTGTATTGTCAATCAATTAAATTTATTCCCTTGGGTGTGCTCCAGGAGTAGAAATGGTTAATGTGTCTTAAGGTTCTTGCATCCTAGCCAAGGAGGGCACATCCAGAGAGTAACAAAGTGCTTTGAGTGTTGACTAAAATAATGAATTAAACCATTATCCTCACCTTTTTGTCCAGCCTTCAACTAAAGAAAAGATTGGTTTTTTTCCAGTTGCTGATTGCTGCTAAGCCTCACCCTTTTATATTAATGGGCCAGTGCCCAAAACATACCCAGTACCAGCCAGTTTCACATAGTTTAGACAGGTGTTCCTTCTAACACATGGGAAATACAATCTGACATTTTAGAATCAAGTCGCCCTGCTTGGCGTTTAGAAGCAGGTGTCATTTTCACAAACACTCTCAATGGCTGTGAATTTGAGTTATGCATAATATAAGAGCTAGGATTTGGGAGACTGTGACATTACCTAGTGCCCAGTCTCAACTGATGGACAGCTGTGTCCCCTCAATTCACCTGGGGCTCCTTATACACTGCTTTGACACTCAACCTGCCCGCATGTAAATCACTCCCGGCTATACTGGATAAGGTTATAGCCAGCCAGCCATGAATTAAACTACAGGGCGAGAACAGCAAATTCCTGGTCCCAGACTTTTCTCCAGAAATGAGCATCTTGTACTGGCCTTAGGGACAATATAATCTTATATGTAGTCAGTCATTTCATTTATAGAAAATGATATGCACATATCCTGGTCCTTCCCCTCCCCCCGCCCCCCCCAAAAAAAATCAGTCCAAACACACTGGTTTAAATAAAATAATAAAGCAAGTGTATTAGCTACAGAAGGATGGATTACAAGAAATGAGGCATAAAAGTCAGCAGCGGTTACAAGAAAACAAAAGTTAAAACACAATTAATATTGAACTTAACAAGCTAAATGTAATCAAAGCAAAAATCACGCTGGCCACATGCTTCCGCAGTCTTATAGGCTATGGCTTAAGGCAACTGAGGCCATGCAGAATTCTGCAAGAGAAGGAAGGTGGGGGAAGTGTTGGCTTGCTGTGGTGCAAAGGAGCAGGCTGGCACAAGGAGGGGTATGTTCCCGCTTTGGTGAATGCAGCCCAATTAGCAGAAGTCATTCACTTTGATGAATTTATTTGCAATGAATAGGCCCAGCTGGACAGCTCCACAGGTATACTGGTAATGCTGGTCTGTACTCAGAAGAGGCCTAGGAAAGGAATAGGAAGGGCTGACAGGCAATGGAAATTCTGGGTGGGGTCCAGGACTGGGGTCAGAGAGAGGAAGACAGCAGCTCAAAACAGCAGCGCATCAGTAGAGCACTTGACTATCCTAGCTAAGAGGCATGCCAATGCTAGAGGGGCAAGCATTATAGTTGAGGCTTGAGCCGTGCGTGGGAAAGTTTCCAAAACCTGCATGCAGCAGACCTGGTCTAACCCATTGTTTGCCCTTTCACTGAAGCAGATATTAAGATTTAAAAGCCCATTCTTTTTCCAAATCATTACCCTTTGCCACCTCATCGCTGAGGCAATGTAACATGCCACAGAGCTGTGTATATGCTGTCACATACTGGAAGATGAAAAATAAGAGAGGATGGGGATAATGTTTTCGAGTGGTTACACGGGACTAGTTGCCAGGTAGATCCTGGATGTTAATCATGGTTAACTAACACACAGGTCACACAGTAAGTAATCTAATTACCTTTTCCTGCAGTCACCTGAGCTAATAAAAAGCAGGTGTTTCAATGAAAACCTGTATATCTGAGCCAAACTTTCCTTGGGTAATACCTATAGAATAAAACATGTTCAGCCTTTTTAAAGGTGGAAAGGTACGTGAATACGGCGCATTTGTCCTCATTAAAGAGCCTCCAGTACTTTTGGCATGTGCGGGGGAGTTAATCATAACATTCTGGTCAAATTACAATTCATTTAATTCCATTCTGCTGACCTAAATTTCCCCAGTTAGATACAAGTATCGTCTTCATGTCTTAATAATGCTGTTGTGTAGCATTATGGTTGCTTGCTATTTAAACTACTGCCTTGTTTCCCATCAGAGGGGGCTGTTGATGTTCCTCCGTATAATTTATGTATCACTTTGTCAAAGGTGGAAGACACTTTGAGATCCTTCATGTTTCTCCTGCTTCTCACCTGACTGACTCTGTCTTAGAAGGTAACACATGTACTCCTCACCCTTTTCTCAAGATAGGATAGCTTGTAAATATATACCACTCCATTTTGAGCATCTTTTCACTGAATATAGTCTTTTTACTGATATGAAAGAATGAGAGAAATTTCCTCCCCCATTTATAAGTCTCTTGCTCTTCTAAGATCATTTCCTAAGATGGGAAACAAAAATTGCAGACTAGGCAAAGCTACTCATTGTGTTAAACTTAGTTCTCAGTCAAAAAAAAAAAAACCTGCTCAAATCTCTGTCCTGGATTTAAAAGAGCCATGTGCTATTTGACTTATTTGACTGGCCTTGTCTTTTCCTTAAAACAAACAAGGATTCTGGTGGCACTTCTAAAGACTAACAAATTTATTTATCTCATGAGCTTTTGTGGGAAAAAATCCCACTTCGTCAGACACTTGAAGATGGGGAATTTACAGAATTGGAGCAAAATAAATGCAGGGAAGTGCAAGTCATAGGATCAGGTCACACTGTTACAGCAAATCAAAGCAGTTGTTTAGATTCAAACAGTGGAGAACAGCAATTATGAGGGTGTGAGGGGAGAGGAAAACAGAATTACCTGATGTAATGGGAAAACCCCTCCATAGTTTCTATTCAGCCCTAAGTTGATGGTGTCAAATCTGCATATGAATTTTAATTCTGCAGTTTCTCTTTGAAGCTTTGACTTGTTATCCATTTGCCTGAGTACGGCTATTGACAGATCAGTAATGAGCAGGGAGATTAAAGTGTTCCTCTATTCGTTTTTGAATGTTGTTATTTCTGATGTCAAACTTATGTTCATTTATTCTTTTGCTCAGAGACTGTCTTGTTTGTCCAATGTATAAGACTGGGAATGAAGGGAAGGAGGGCATTTCTGGCACATGATGCCATGGATCACATTGGTGGATGAGCAAGTGAATGAGCCCTTGATAGAGTAGCTGGCTTGATTAAGTCCTATGATTGTGTCTTTTGTCTTTTCCTTGTTAGCAGAAAAGGATTTTTAGGGAGATGTTCTGTTAAAGTCTAATCCAACTTCTGCTCTGAGCAGGTTTAATGACTGGACACCTTCTGGGGTGCTTAGCTCTGGTAGAGATCGTATTTGTATATTAAAGGCCAGCTACTTATAATTAAAGCTAAAGAAGAGGGAATTGCATTTACAGAGAGAGAAGCTGAAGTGGGGCCTTGGTTCTGAGCGGACTGCCTGAAACAAGATTATTTGAACCAGATTCCGATAACCTCACACTGAGCAGCACTTTCTCTGTGAAAGGCCCAAACTGAAATCAATGGGACTAATGCAAAGTCAGGAGCTACCCAAGGCGAGTAAAGAACATCAGCATCTGATCCTTAGAGCTTAGATTTTTCAGATTTAATTTGACAAAATACTGGCTCAGATCCCCAGCAGGTGTCAATTAGGGCAGTGCCATTGATACCAATGAGCCAGATATTTATCTAATGTAAATTAAGTGTCACAACTTCGGGGTATAATTCCACTGAAGTCAATGGAGCGATGCCAGTTGATGCCACTTGGGGATCTGCCCCATAGTATGCATGTTTTTGGAGAGTTTCAGGTCTAGGACTCTGGAAGGGTGATGCCCCTGGAAGATCATATTTCCTCCATTCAGAAACGACAGTGAGGTCAGCAAATGGACTAATCCCCCTTGCTCTACAGAAAAAAGATGTTCTGACAAGGTCCACATAGAACACCTTCCACCTCTGAAACGGGAAGTTTGTGAGCACATAAGAACAGCTAGATAGAGTTAGAACAATGGTCCATCTAGCCCAGTATCCTGTCTTCCAACAGTAGCCAATGCCAGGTGCTTCAGAGGGAATGAACAGAACAGGGAATCATCAAGTGAGCCATCCTCGGTTGCCCATTCCCAGCTTCTGGCAAGCAGAGACTAGCGACACTTCAGAGCATAGTTTTGCATCTCTGCCCCTCCCAGCTAATAGCCATTGATGGATCTATCCTCCATGAACTTCTCTAGGGTCTTTTTTAAACCCAGTTATAGTCTTGGCCTTTACAACATCCCCTGAAAAGGCATTTCACACGTTGACTTTGCACTGTCTAGAGAAATATTTATATTTTTCATTTTAAACCTGCTACCTATTAATTTCATCTGGTGACTCCTACTTCTTGTGTTATAAGAAGGAATAAATAAAACTTCCTTATTTCTTTCTCCACATCAGTCATGATTTTATAAACCACTATCATATCCTCCCTTAATCTCTTTTCCAAGATGAAAATTTCTAGTCTAATAAATCTCTCTTCATATGGAAAATGTTCCTTATCCCTAATTATTTTTGATACCCTTTTCTGTACCTTTTTAAATTCAAATCTATCTTTTTTGAGATGGAGCAACCAGATTTGCATGCAGTATTTAAGATGTGGGTTTATCATGGATTTATAAAGAGGCAATATGATATTTTCTGTCTTATTATCTAGCCTTTTCTTAATGATTCCCAACATTCTGTTAGGTTTTTTTTTTTTTTATTATTCCTGCTGCACATCCAGGGGCTGTTTTCAGGGAGCTATCCGCAATGACCCCAAGAGCTCTTTCTTGAGTGGCAACAGCTAATTTAGATCCCAACATTTTGTCTGTGTGGTTGGGATTGTGTTTTCTAATGCACATTATTTTGCATTTATTAACACTGAATCTCATCTTCCATTTTATTGCCCAGTCACCTGTTTTTGTGAGATCCTTTTGTAACTCTTCACAGTCTGCTTTGGATTTAACTATCTGGAGTAGTTTTGTATCATCTGCAAATTTTGCCAATTCACTATTTACTCCTTTTTCCACATCATTTATGAATATGTTGAACAGCACTGGTCCCAATACAGACCCCTGGAGGACACCACTATTTATCTCTCTCCAGTCTGAAAACTTGACCATTTATTCCTATCCTTTGCTTCCTATCTTTAACCAGTTATTGATCCAGGAGAGGACCTTCTCTCTTATCCCATAACTGCTTACTTTGCTTAAGACTCTAGGGTGAGCTAACTTGCCTAAGACTTTCTGAAAATCTAAGTACACGATATCCACTGGATCACACTTGGTCACATACTTGTTGACACCATCAAATAATTCTAGTGGATGGGTGAGCTAGAAACTTGCCCACAGAACCAACAAGCCACTGAGGCTCCCCCTGGAGTAATCATTTTCTGAGGCATAATACTGAACATTTTTTTGAATCCCATGAGAACAGGACAGGGACATCAATTCCAAAACAATAGAAAAGCACCCACGGAGTCAACCGTTGCAATGTGCTCTACATGGGGCTGCATCTTAATTCTATCCAGAAGCACACAGAATGCAGCAGCACATTTGTTAAGGGATCTCCCAGGCTGGGATCCCATGACATTAGTGCTGTTTGTTCTGGCTGCTTGCTAGGTTTCAGAAGGAATTAATAAGGTGTTGATTTTGACTTACGAATCCCTGCATGGCCTGGGAACTACCTTTCTCTCCATTTCATCCCAGCACTGTTGTGGTGCAGAAACACCTGATCTGAGTCTCTCCGATAGAAGAGAGAGGGGGTGGCTGGCAGGGCATTCTCTGTATAGGCCCCTCAAATTTGGAAGTCCCTCCTCCATTCCCTGGGACCTTGACCTTCCTTGACCTTTCAGAAATACTGCCTAGCTCATTTGTTTCCTTAGCTGTGAGGGAACAGGAAGACTCTTGTGGGAGATCTTGATGCCAGACCATTGTTCGTTGCTGTGAATTGTTGTCTGATGGATGAAGGGATTTAGTGGAGTTGTCTGTTATGTAATTTGCTATTTTAGACACCATTGGGAGAGCCTAGAGGAAGAGACAGAAACTCTTTTCAGGGCACAAATCAAAATAAATACACGCTAAGGGGCAGATCCTGAGTCAGTGTTAGACAGCCTAGCACCTTTTGGAATGATGCCCGTTTTCCCCAATTAACAAGCAAGAAATTCATTTCAGACATTGCTAGTGGGAAGGACCGTTTGTTCAGGATGCTCTGAGTAAAACTCAGCAGCAAAAGTCTATCTGAACTTTGAAAAACATCAACAGTAGAAGAAACAGGTTGGATTCAGTGAGTATCTTTATGTAACTCCACAAAGGGGGACAATAACATGCACACGCACGAACACACAAAACAAATCCCTCTTTCTTCGGTTTCAAAGGGAAGCAAGTTCCAGCATCGTAAAGTCAAAGATTAAACAAAGAGAAAATGCTACGGGCATGCTGCCATGCATGCATTACACCTGTGGTGTGCATGCCTGCTGGAATGTAAATGCTGTAGGGTGTGCAGGAGTCTGAGACACAGCACAGGAAATGCCTACTCAGCTTTGTCTTCATAATTATATTTTTAGAACATTTTTTTGGCCCTTTGGTAATTTTGGGGCCAAATTTGATAATTTTGTCCATTTTTAATTAAATGGCCTTACGCAAACTGGCAGAGAACCTCTTGGTAAGTAAAATATAAGAAAAGGGAGCACTGAAGCAGCAGCAAACACTTTGTGAAACACAAGGCTTAGCCTCCATTGATCTGAGTCAAGTATGATACAGCTGATTTGGAGAAGGTCAGAGTACCTGGATATTGATATAGCATGAAGTTAAAGGCCCACTCACCTGTGCACGGGCAGCCAGTACAAGGCATTTATGGCTGGTCTAAAAGAGCATTTCAAAGTTTGTACATCCGCAGCATGTCCCACATCTCCCTGTTGTTTTCTGGGTTTGTTCAAAAGATGTTGATGAGCTTTACTTGCTCTTTTTTTTTTTTTTTTGAAACGTAAGAGGCACATAGATTGGGGTGACTTTCATCCAAGGCAGAGCTTCCATGAGCTGTCCCAAAGTGGAAGTTAGGTTTTTCCTGTGTTTGCCTGGTCTTCTAAAGATGAAACACTCAAACATGCATCATGTTCAGGATTACATTAATTCTTCCTTGTATTCCAATACCTTTGTGTGCACACACACACATCTGTTTAAACCTCACTAACCAGGGATTTGCTCAGCCTCACTTTTCCACTCCATGCTGCTAGGGAACCCTGAGCACGACAGTCCCTCATCACAGTAGCCTTGTTGTGGTAGTGATATATGAAAGAGACAAGGTGGTCTTTTATTGGACTGGCTTCTGGCAGTGAAAAAGAAGTTTTAAAGCACCACTGAGCATTTCTTTAGGTCTATGGAGCTCAAAAGAGTGTCTCTTTCACCAACAGAAGTTGGCTCAAGAAAAGATACTACCTCCCTTACCTTGTCTCTCTCATATCCTGCAAGGAACATAGCTACAACCACATTGCAAACAACTTGTGATATATCTGGGATTTCTGAACATGGAGGTACCTAATTACATGTGCAAAGAGGATGAGGTTGGCTTACCATCTGATTATCCAGCTTCCTACTTTCATTGTTTTAGTGCCCAGATACCACTGTGACCATAAACTTTATCAATGCTTAGATACCTAGATCTAGTTTGCACCATGCTTTCCTATCTAATGGTCTTGTGCAGAAGAGAGCCGGTCAAATTACTCTCTGCAAATAATTGAGATGATTAATTTAGCCTTTTGTTCTGTTCATAAACAACTGTTGATTTTTGCCAGTGTTCATTACTCAGGATTCTTTGAAGAGATAATGCTGAGAGTAAAAATTTCAGTGGTATTTAAACTCTTAATTACCTTAGGCTCTGTTGAAAATCCCAGCCCGTGTGAACAAATTTCAGGCTGTGGGTTGGTTCATGACCTCTTCACTTTGACTGTGCATTACTGACCATTCAGGGTGGAGACCGTGAACTGAGTGGCATGGTATTGTGAGATCTTTGAGGCAACCATGGACAGGTTCTGGTGCATTGTGGGAGCTACTGTTACAAAAATAGTCCAATTATTCTTCCTGTCTCCTTTTCATTGCTGCTGTAAAATGTAGCCAGGGCAGAATGCCTGCTGCATCCTAGCCCAAGGCAGAGGTAGCTGAGTTCAGCCTCACTGTCTGAACAACACAAGCAGCATGTAAAAATGCTTTGAGATACCTCTGGATGAAAAGTAGTTTATGAATATACAGTATTAAGCCTTCACAAAACCACAACTTGCTTATTTACTCTGGGTTCTTACCACCCAACCCTAATTACTGAAGCGGGTAGTCTCCCTACTCCTGTTACCACATGTACTGTAAATGGAGACAATTTGCTGCCCATGCTTCACCCTCAGAAAACTAGCTGAAGATCTGAGCCTCTTCCCTCTTCATACTGCTTCAGAGGGAGCGTTTCTTGTCTCACGTGGCATCATCTGGTAACGCTCTTCCCCTGGAAAAAGTCCCCGGATGATTCTAAACTCTTTCCCTCCCTGATGCCTGCATGAGCTCTGGACTCAGTCCCTCAATTAAATACCATTTAAAGTCACTGAGGGTATGTCTACACTGTAAAAAAAAACAAAAACCCACCCATGGCTGGATCATGTCAGCTGGTTCATCATCTGACTGCAGGGCTCTAAAATCACAGTGTAGACTCCAGGCCTAGGGTGGAGCATGAGCTCCCTTCACAGCGTCTCTGAACATCTACACTGCAGTTTTGCAGCCTGAGATCTGCAATCCCAAGACAACTGACATGGGCCAACCCCAGGGTGTTTTACTGTAGTGTAGATGAATTTTCCTGAGGAATTTTGCCTGAGTGAAGGAGACCAGATCTGGCCCCTCTGTCAGGACCAGTATTCTCCTAGGACAGTGGCAGGCAGATTGTGGGCTGGGTTCTGAACAAACCTCCACTAATACATTTACGTGTCAGGGCTGATAAATATCCAAACAATGGAGAAACTTCATAAACCTGCATCCAGCAAAGAACTTCTTACTGTAGCTGTCAAGATATGGGTAGCTTGGTTATTTCCTATATAAGGGGGGAAGGGAGGTGTTCTTGCTTGACTGAAGCAAAACAGAGTGAGAGAAGTCAGTGCTTGGCTTAGACCCAGATGTCTCACTACCTCCATTCATGCAATAGCTGTATTTTCAAGAAACTCCTCAAATGGACCATGATGAAACCTGGGGTGGGGGTGGGGGATTGGTTGGGAACTCTGCATTTCATTCCTGCATGTTTCCACGGGTACTGGATTGAGTTTTCCCTCATTAAAATAGACACATATCATCTTACAGGGGATGAAGGAGAGGGAAGTCTGATCACTGCAGTCCAGAGCCCAGCAAACCAACACAAAATGTGCCACGCATGGTGGCTGGAATCCTAGCACCCATGCTATGTGAATGAGGAGCTTCACAAATATTCTGCTAACCTTGCATGCTAAGCCAAATAGAAGTCCGAATCTGCCATCTGCCTGACAAATATTTCAAGGCCAAGAAATTAATGGGGGAGGCAGTGTGGTCTAGTGCAGTGTTTGTCAGCCTTTATGATACTTGGACCAGCTTGTTGCCTTCCTAAACTGTTCAAGGAGATCTCAGAGACCAGCGCCGGTCCATGGGCCAGTCTTTGAGAAATACTCATTTAGTGGATAGGAACCCTGAACGGGGGGTTGTATGTTGGTTCTGTTTCTGGCTCTGCCCCTGACCAGCTGTGTGATCTTCAGTAAGTCACTCCATTTTTCTATGCCTCAATTTCCCCACACACACTTTCTATCTTTCGTTTATTTTGATTATAAGCTCTTCAGGACAGGGACTATTGCTAAGATGTAAGGAGGCTGTACTCTTCCCTCTGTTTCCCCCTTTTTGCTACTAGTCAGTAAGACTAATTGAGTGGAAAGTCTCGCTGTGCTGGTGGAACATCCTTGATGGGAGTCAATATCCCTCAGATGGGGGCAGTCATTTCCCAAGCTGAGAGGTTTTTTAGCTGAAAGAGTGTTTCAAAGTGCCTGGTTGGGAGGAGGAGGGGGCCAGGGATCTCTCCCTCCAGCTACCTTTAGCTAATGAACATACCTTTGAGGACTATTGCAAGCCGGCATATGGTAGAGTAGTCCGTACTGAAGCTGGGGAAAGTAACCATATTTGCTTTACTAAAGGCTTCCCTCCTTCATTAAGTGTAAACTCGGCCAAGCAGAGAATCTAGCCCTGTGTCTTCCAACTGTCCATGGAACAATGCAAACTGTAGGAATCATTACGGCCCATCTGAAGAAGGGACAGGGTCAAACCAATTGAATATTAACTAAAGCGGAATTCGGGAAGGGGGAATGTTTTCATTAGAACAGTTCATCTTTCTTTTCACAGTTTATCAAATCTGGGCCTTCTTCATATACAGAAAAGACAGATAGGCCTTACTGGTGATGAATACTGTACGTGTGTGATGATTAGAACAACCCTCCACTCCTAGCAATGATCAAAGGCAAGTAATACAATCCGCTAGACCTTAGCTGAGTTGTACCGTTAACTCCCCAAACACCTCATTTAATTGTGTAGTTTTGATCAAAATCCCAAGGCCAGGTTGTTGTCTTCTAAGTTACGTACATGGAGGCCTTCCCCTAGATAGCAGAAAGATACTTCTGAAGGGAAAACTAGTATTAAAAGCGCATTTCATCCTGTAATTGTGCAAATCCTCCTGTTGCTCTTGAAAATCGATGCCTGATTCACCCCACTCAGCTCTCACTTCCCTGCTTCTGCCTCCTGGGAAGGACCCTGCAGAAAAAGTCCTGGATTTGTGATGTCAGCTTCTTGTTGTGGCAATAACTTTGATGTCACAAATTGGATTTTCAGAAGGGGTCGGCTCAACACTTCTTACTAGTCAGTATCCTTAAAAGTCTCTCTATTTGGGGAAACAACAATCAAGATGCCCCAAATCACTAGCCACTAATCTTGGCCAAAGCTCTTATGTACAAGAGCTTCATTTGTTAGCAAAGTGGACAGCAGGAGGGAAACTGAAAACTACATAAAAGACAAATGAACTTAAATTTGGTATGACATTTTTTTTTAACCTTTTGTCCAAGTGTGAAAGTCCCTCTCATTAAAACAAATAACTGCCAGCCACTTGCCTTAGCACTGGTATATTACAGTAGCTAGGCTTCATTTCCTATAGAGTGACACGGTGGATTTCAGTACAAATTCAGTCTTCCAGTACACAAGTAACCCACATCAGAGGAATTTTCTGAGATCCTCTGCAACAGAAGACTGCTGGTGTTTTGACCATATCTGGTCCAAACTCTGCCTCTACCTTGGTTATTTAACAATGGTTTTGCAATGAAAAGAATAAGCTTGCTGGCCCTAGAGTCATCTGTTCATATAACAGGTACTAGTCTGGTGCCATTGTCCATCAGCCTTGGCACTTGGAGGAGTAAGAATAGCCATTAACTCCTTGACTTCTCTAATGAGACCCTGTGGTAGTTTTTGTGATGTGGACTCCTACGCCATAGACACTGGACTTAGCCCATCCACTCATTTCACACTGGTCACAAAATATTCCTCATGCATTCAACTTCCATAGTTGTCCCACCGGAACCACCTTCATCCCTTTGTATGAGTAACTAGATAATACAGAGGAACAAGACAACAAAAAATCTGGGGAGCCACTCCCTACTCCCCAGCTTGATATTGACATGTTTTAGAGATGGGCCCAGGAAAGTAAAGATCAGTGCTGCTTAAACTCTGTTGATTTTTGTAAGGATTTCAGAAACCATCCTGATGAACATGGCATAAATTTCTAGACCACAGGAGAAATAGTTGTTTACTATGAATCTGGGTCATGCATGATCTAGTGAGCTAGCATGAAACACTCCTAATTTCCTTTTTACTTCTTCATTTTTGCTTTTAGAAAGGACCCACCATATGACGCGTGCCATAGTGTGCTATCCAGCTGTTATGTGCATGTAAAGCATGCACTAAAATCAGACTTCTTAATGAAACCTTCCCCAGTGCTGCCTGGCATGAACAGCTCACATCAGTTACCCAGACATCAGACAAAATAAAAAGGGAGATTTCAGGGAAAAGAGCATGGATATTTGCACTGTGAAGTTTGAGAAAAAGGAGCACTAGGAATTACTGGGCCAGAAACTCAGCTAGTATAATTGGGTTGCTCGAAGTACCTATGTCTTTTTATGCCAGCAAAGGATTTGGTCTATTTTTTAATTGTGCATTTGGCAAATACGTAGGATCCAGGATTATGCATGCTAGTGACATCAGATGCTAAGAAACTGCAGGTGTGGGTTCTCTCGTTCATTCTTTTTTTATCCAAGAGATAGATTTGACTTTAAAAAGATGAACCCCAGATGGTCTCCTTGCAAAATCTAAATGCATTTTCCACGCATCAGCATGCAAAATAAAGATGGGGGAGACACCAAACCAAACCTGCATTTATATTTTACTGAGTAAAATAATTTTAGTTTAGTTTCCTGGTGTTGAGTTCCAAATTGCTTGCAGCATGTTGGTAAAAATAACACTGTGATCTAAATTATGGGTGACTAAAAATAAACCACGTTTGTTGTTTACCTAGGTGACTTACCTGCTTTGAGATCTTTATGTAATTAGGTCATTCCTAAGAATATATATATTTTTAAGCCACCATGCAGCAATATTGGATTGTTTTCTAGCTCTCCATAGTTACTATACTGAGAACAGATTGGCTGCCTGTATCAGTTAACGATTGGGGTCAGATTTTGTGTATCAGATCTGTATATTTTTAGTTTTTCTAACGTACATATTACCATGTCATCTAAGCTTGACTTTGTATGACTGCTAATGAGAAGCACTGCTTAGCATTCAAGCCCTCTCATTCTACTCCCTTGGGGTGAAACTCACCCTCGTGCAGAGGGCTAGAATGGGTGCTAAGCACCACTCAAGTCCAACTACATAGGGAAGAATTTCACCTACCAGTAGTCCCCACTGATGTGAATGAAAACCTTATTTAGTGGATTTAAATCCTTAATCTCTTAGGCTATGTCTACACTTGTAAAGTTAAGTCAACTCTGTTAAGTCAACCTAAAGTAGACATAGCTGTCCACACTGGCTTTAAATTGACTTAATAAAATCGATTCAGCACTATTCCCCATCAACACTGGCTTTAAATCAACTTAAGAAGTCAACTTAAAGCCTAAGTCAACCTTCAGAGGTGGTGTTATTAAATCAACTTAAACTGTTATTAAGTCAATTTAAGCCCAGTGCGGACGCAGCTTTGTGTAGGTCGACTTAAGCGTCCTTAAGTCGACCTAAATTGCCAGTGTAGATGCGCCCTTAGTTTGTAAATCTAGGTGGGAATAGAGTAAATACCATGCCAGGATTCTATGACTACCTATGGTTACCAAGCTTTTCTTCCACTGATCAAGCAAAACATGATGATGATGATGATGATGATGATGATGATGACATTTGTGGATAGATATTGCCCCCTCCCTACCACCAACACGTCATGAATCTGTGGTTTTTCATGGGTGTTGTGAGGGCTGGATAAATAGACAGCAAATTAGGCATGGATTTGCTATTCAGCATATACAACTAAATAAATGCAATGCAATTTTGGGCTGCGTATGCAAAGTTAACATGAATGAAACACATCAACAAACATAAAACCTGAAGAATCTGGCTGAACCTGCACTGGTCACTAGGGTGATGATGAATGAGAACAAATGGAAATAAACTAGCCAACAACAAGTTTAAGCTTGTGTATATGTTGTTTAAGAAAGACAGATATAAAGGCAAAGGTGGTGGACTAGCATTGTATATCAATGATGCCGTAGACTGGAAAGAAATTAGAAGAGATGGAATTGATAAGACAGAGTCTGGGTAAAAAAAAAATCACACTAGGAAAGAAAAGTACTAGAATTTCCTCTGGGATAGTGCTTGGAGTATACTACAGACTACCAGGACCTGATTTGGGCTTGGATAGAGACTTCTTTTAATGAAGTAAATACTACTGGGAAGTGGGAACCGTGTGATTATGGGAGACTTTAACTTCCCAGCTATATACAGGAGCACATGTGTTAGCACTAATAATAGGACACAGATTTTCCTGAATGTGATAGCTGATGGATTCTTTCACCAAATAGTTACTGAGCCAACAAGAGGGGATGCCATTTTAGATTTGATATTGGTGAGTAGTGAGGACCTCATAGAAGAACAGGTTATAGGGGACAATCTTGGTTCAAGTGACCATGAACGAATTCAGTTCTAACTAAATGGAAAGATAAACAAAAATAAATCTGTGACTATGACCTTTGACTTCAAAAGGGTTAACTTAAAAAAAATAAGGGAATTAGTTGGGGAAGTGGATTGGACTGAATAACTCTTGGATCTAAAGGTGGAAGAGGCTTGGAATTACTTCAAGTCAAAGTTTCAGGAACTATCTGAAGCCTGCATCCCAAGGAAGGGGGAAAAAATCATAGCCAAGAGTTGTAGACCAAGCTGGATGAGCAAGCATCTCAGACACATGATTAAAAGAAAGCTGAAAACCTATATGGAGTGGAAGATGGGAGGGATCAGCAAGAAAAGCTACCTCTTCAAGATCAGAACATGTAGAGATAAAGTGAGAAAGGCCAAAAGCCAAGTAGAGTTGGACCTTGCGAAGGGAATTAAAAGAAATAATAAAAGCTTCTATAGCCATATAAATAGGAAGAAAACAAAGAAAGAAGAAGTGGGACTGCTAAACACTAAGGATGGTATGGAGGTTAACGATAATCTAAACATGGTCAAATATCTAAACAAATATTTTGCCTCTTTTTTTTAATGAGGCTAATGATGAGGTTGGGGATAGTGGTTGGGTGGCTAATAGAAATGATGTAGAAATTAGCACGTCTGAGGTAGAAGCAAACTTAATGGGATTAAATCAGGGAGCCTGGATAATCTCCATCCAAGAATATTAAAGGAACTAGAACATGAAATTGGAAGTCCATTAGTAGGGATTTTTAATGAATCTGTAAATTGAGGGGTTGTACCATATGGCTGGAAGATTGTTAATAGGAATAGGATGAAATTTAATAGTGGAAAGTGCAAGGACTTAGGGACTAATAACAAGAATTTCTGCTATAAATTGGGGCCACATCAGTTGGAAGTGACAGAGGAGGAGAAGGACTTGGATGTACTGGTTGATCACAGTATGACTATTAGCTGCTAATGTGACGTGGCTGTGGAAAAAAACTGATACGGTCCTAGGATGCATTATTTCCAGCAACTCAATGCTTCCTGGAAATCAAGCCCATTTGGTATGTTTCAAAAGTTAAGCCCCCAAAATCATTGAGGCCTGGTCTATACTGCTGGGAAAATTCAGCAGCAGTTGACTGGAGTCACACAAGCTAACTCCCCTTCAGCATGATGTCTTCACTGCACTGCACCAATGGGAACTGCCACTTAAGGGGGTGGGTTTTACTACGTCAATTTCTGATTTGCTGCCGTCAGTGCAGCCGTGGCCTGAGTTTCTTTTTAAAACCTAGACCGGACTTCAGACTGAGTCAATCTATCTAATCTCACTAGGTTCTTATAATGGGGGTGATGACACCTGTTGGAAATGGCTAATGACAGCTCCAGCTGGCAGGGAATGTGTTCAGCTCCTCCCCCTCTGGCCTGGCCTCTGGCAGGATCATGCAGTTCTATTCCTTCACCATCGAATTATCCATCTTGCCTCATTTCCATGATGGATGAGAATGAAAAGACCACCGCTCAATTCCAAGCCCTCAATAAAAATATTAACATCATTCACCTTCCACAGCTCCAGCTGCTCCTCTTTCTTAGATGCTCACATGAATAATAAGATACACTGCTACACCAGCTAGAATTAATATTTATAAGGGGAATTAACCTTACTGCTTCAGGGCATAAGCCACTACCAAGTGCCTGGGGTTAGAAAGCAGGTTAGTCCATAATTATCCAAAATGAGGGTTTCTTGCAATGTCCTTGGAAGCATCTGGTTTTCCCTCTCCCCTTCTGTTGACTTTGCCCCTTCCCTCCTTGTATTCTTTTCTAATCAATTTTCACCCCTCTGGGCAGCAGCCCCATATCTAGACCTCCCTTCTCTTTCTCAGCCTGACTTCTCTTCCCAGTATCCTGCCCACTCTCTCCCTTCTTCTGTTCCTTCCCCTGTCACTTTTAGTCCTCCTTGGCCACCCTTTCCCATAGGCAGTGTAGCTGTAGCTGTGTTAGTCCCAGGAAACCAGAGAGACAAGGTGGGTGACATAATATTTTTTTCTGGACCAGACCTGAAGATGAGCCCTGTGGAAGTTTGAAAGCTTGTGTCTCTGACCAACAGAAGCTGGTCCAATAAGAGATATCACCTCACCGTCCTTATCACCCTTTCCCATGAAACTTCTTCCCTCCCCACTGCCTAACTCTTGTCATTTTGCCCCACCTGACATTCCCCACCCAGTCCCTTCTCTCTCTCTCGCTGCCTGTCTTCATTCCTTTTCCCCTGGATTCCATTTCTCCCTTCACCAGAGTGGAATCTGCTTTTTGAATGCCAGGCACTGTTGGATTATGGAACTCATACCCTGGTTCCATAATGGGGATTGAACATGTAGTCAGAACTAAACTTCATGGAGTTGTGCCCTGCCCAATCACATTTTGGGCTCTTCCATTCCATGCCCACACAACATCATCATTCGCTGCACATAAAGTGCTGTGGCAATTGCCCTGAGTAGCAAATTATGCCCCATCCATTCCTATATATGTGTAATTTGGCAGATGCACTACTACCCCTTCCTCATCATATTGCAACTCAACAAGCAGCTTGAATGACCCAGTAGCAACCCCTCCCCCTGCGATTTTCTACTTGTTCTACTCCCCCTTAAAATTCCACCTTTTCTGGCTGTCATCCGTGTGTTCAGATCTTCTCCCTTAGCAACAGCTGTCTTAAAGAATTTAGAACTGAAAAGATTAATCACCTTATAGTCCTGCCACACTGCTTTTCCTTTGTTTTTCTGCTCAGCACCAACAAAAATCCTCTGGTGCCTCCTTTCTATAGAAGTCAGTTCTGGTCACTGAGAAGGACAGACTGGACACTAGATGTTCCACTGGACTGATTTAAGATAGATCCTGTAATTATTTTAAATGACTTTGCCTTATTTTAGAAGAGATTAATCAGGCTGCATTTCAATATTTAGATCTGGGTCCAGATCTGGATTTTGAGTTCAAAGTAGTTGGATCCAGCATTTTGGTCCAATCCATTGTAGAGCTGGGGGCCACTGAAAATTCACATCCAGGTTCAGATTCTGCAACCTCCCAAAAACTTCAGGGATGTTGGCACTGCAACCCATCACTACTTTTCAGGTATGTGAAGGATGAAGAGGGCCTTCTCCCTTAGCTGTAGAATTAGTTCAGAAGTGCTTAGATACAATGATGCAAAGACAGGAAAGGAGAGGGAAAGAGAATGGATGGAAAAGGAGAAAAGGATATATTGGCCAATGCTCCTAGTTAACACAGTTTTATGATGCTAGAGTAGTCTAATGTAGGGACAGAGGACATAATACTCTTCCTTCCTGGTGCACTGTAGGAGGCGCAGAGTGGTCTGTGTGATCTGCTGAGAAATATTACAGCCAGACATTACACAACAACATTTCATTTGGGCATGTAGCATCCAGAGGCCCTGAGACTAGACTCCCTCTCAGGACGCAACGTTCCCATTTCAAGGCAGAGGACGTGATAATGAATATTAAACAAAGAAAATGTGTCCAAGTCCAGTGCATCTGAAACATATACAATATTTCTAAAACCATCAAGCCTATGGCTTCTGTCAGGTTGGCTTGTATCTGCTCCTATCTTACCCATTTTCGTTCTCAATCTTTCTTTCATCACGAGCAAGAAAATGGAACGAAGCAGACAGGGGACTCAGGTCAGATGTTAGCTCCTGTATTTTCACTCTCTCATGTTTGGCCTCCTCCCCCACCCCCACACTTTTCCATGATATGATTAGATGTAGCCACAAAATGAAATGGCTGTTGATCCAAGGGACAGCTTTTCATATAGAATAATTTGCGGTGTACAATGAAGTCCTGTATAAAGCCTGGTGGAACATATAATCATATGTCACAGTGATGAATGCTCTGTAATGACTCAATCCAAAGCCATTTAAGATCAATGGAGAGCTTTCCATTAGCATCCAGGGGCTTTGGATCCAGCTATAAATGACAAAACCTAGCAAGGTATTTAGATTGAGCTTATGATGGATAGATGGATGTGAACAAATAGGAAAGAGTCCAGAGGTGGGGAGAAATGATTAAGGGGCTGGAGCCACATAGCTTAGGAGGAGAGGCTGAGGGAACTGGGCTTGTTTAGCCTGCAGAAGAGAAGAGTGAAGGGGGATTTGATATCAGCCTTCAACTACTTGAAAGGGGGTTCCAGGGAGAATGGAGCGGGGCTGTTCTCAGTGGTGGCAGATGACAGAACAAGGAGCAATGGTCTCAAGTTGCAGTGGGGAGGTCTAGGTTGGCTATTAGGAAAATCTCTTTCACTAGGAGGGTGGTGAAGCACTGGAATGGGTTCCCTAGGGTCCATCCTTAGAGGTTTTTAAGGTGCAGTTTGGCAAAGCCCTGGTTGGGATCATTTAGTTGGGGTTGGTCCTGCTTTGAGCAGGGGTTGGACTTCTGAGGTCCCTTCCAACCCTAATCTTCTATCATTCTGTGAAATACGATGTAGAACCACCATCTAAACTTGACCACTGTCTTATCTGACTGAACCAGAATTAATGGTTAGTAGAGGAATTTAGGGACAGGAAAGACAATGAAGCATCTTATATCACAACACTGCCAATCTGCTTCTGCTGATCAAGAGTTCCAGAGATCCTTCAGTGTGTACATCCACTGCCCTGCAATAATTTATAATTTAGTTCTAAGAGTAGATTGAGAACACATATGTAAAGTTACACATATAAACTAATGATGCTTTTCTGCATCAAGCACTGCTGGTCTCTTTAAACATGCTCCCTGAAATCTCAGAAGGTGGTAGTTTGAAATCCTCCGTTGTGTAGTTCTCTGTATCTGTAGCCAACCCCTTCAGTAAGTAGCACCAACGCTGGGGTTTATTTGTGTGACTCACATGAATGAACTTGGTACCCAAGATTACATTTGTGATCCATGCTCAATTCATATCATTGGTAGTCACAGTTGCCATCTTTGACTACAGCAGACTAAGATTACCTGTGTGCCACAACCTGTTCATATTCACATCTGTGACTGAGAACCTGATTTTCATTCATAAAAACATTTCTCCATCTGACTAGAACACTGTGTACTTGCACTATCCAGAAAATGAATTTCTCAGACTAAGGCATTTTAACTTCTGGTGTAGGACGTGCAGATTGTTTCGCGTTATAGAAAGATTGCTAGGAACGATTACGAATACCTTATAACTATTCATGTGTGGTGCAGGCTGGAATAGAAAGCACAAACTGGTCCACACAATTTACACAAGTGTTAAATGCTTTAGCATGAATAACTAGGAAGAAACATAGGCACTCAGCATTATTGCTGGGAGGGTCCCATGAAAATATTTGCAATAGAGTAGAGCTTTTATGAACACCAGACTTACAAATGGCCCATTATACAAACCATATTTCCTAACAGATAAAAAATAAATGCATAATGAAAGTGATGTCAATGAAGAACAAATCAATCTCCCTTCACCTCTCAGTGGCTGCGTCTACACTTGTAAATTAAGTTGACTTAAGCTTGCTTAAGTCGACTTAATTTACCCTGTGTCTACACTAGTTTCCTTAAGTCAACTTAAGTCGGCTTTATTAAACCTCAATTTAATTTGACTTAGGGCTTAAGTCGACTCCCTAGAGTCGACTTAAGCCAGTGTAGATGTGGGGTAGCCCTAAGTCAACTTAGGGCTACCCCAGGACTGCACCAATGCCCTCCCTGCCGGGGGTGGTACAGAGGGAGCCTGGCATGCCCCCCCACAGGGCAGGGCTGCCCTGCCCACACTACCCCTATGCCCTGCCAGGATCCCTGTCCCCCTTT